>VDFB02128519.1:10255941-10424060 GCA_007258455.2 Sequoia sempervirens | reverse complement strand
TCCCCTGGTTGCCCATGTGTTTGCTTTATTGTGTTCCTCTGGAAGTGGGTTATGGGAGTTGATTTAGATTGTTGTTTGAATTGATTTAAATTGATTTATGATTATTGTTTTGATACATCTTTAGCATGTGTTGTATGATCTCTTTTATATTTGATTTACGATCTTGCATCTTTATGACATTGTGATATGATGTTATTGGTTGCTCATTTTAATCGGTGTATTGTGTGATGGATCTATGTTGGTACTTTTTGTATGGTTGTACTTTTGTTGTCATTCTTGGTCGGAGTTACTTCTCTGTCACCTCTTAGCACAGGGGTGGTCGGGTGGAACGTACTCCACACACCGTTGGGTTCCCCATCAATGTTCGTGGCTTCAGTCTTATCCAGTTGAAGATTTATTCCAATTGATCTCCTTGTATTTTGATGAGTTTGTATATTGTATTCATCCCACATGTTTGGGATTCATGATGTAACTATATTGATGAAGTAAAATTTGAAAGATGTTGTAATGTAGTTATCTACTTTGTAACTTTATTTGGCTATGTAATTTCTCATGGGTTTATCTTGTGATGGAATCTATATATATCTAATGTTGTCATTTATAGTTCCTTTTTGATATCTTATGAGATGATGTTTAGTAATGTCTATTTTTGATGTGACCTCGTGGGCCCCAAAGGACATAGTTGATTATGTTGTTTGTGTTTAAATGGAATGAAGTATATGAGTATGCATATGATCATTTAATATTGGTATGATGATTATTTATCTTTCTTTTAAAAAAAAAATATTTGCGTTCTTTATTTGTTTGTCTTAATATGTACTTACCTGCTATACTCCAATTTCCATTTATCTTATCTCCTTTTCATTAACCATAACTTTCATACTCATCCAATTGGAGCATGATTGGTTCCCACCATTGGTTTCATTCATTCATCATTAAGTTTCTAGATTCAAAATAAACAACTCAATAACTAGCATAAAATTTGATCAATCATCATATGAACTTAAACGTTTAAATATCTCATCATCATTCTTATCAATAGGCATAGATAATAACCAAACTCAAAATACTCCAAGTTCTAGATGTAGCATAGTCATAATCAAATCATCACAAGAACACAAATGTCTAAATCTCCTATCATCAAGGGTATCATCAGGCATAATCAATAATTAACTTAAAATAGTCTACACACTGGATGTAACATAGAGGTGGGTCTCACATCCTCCCCCTCTAGGAATGAACTTCCTCCTGGAAGTTTTCAAAGTGGTGGAAAAGGACTATCACCCTCACCAATTATTTTTGTTTTGATACACTTCATGGACATTCTATAGCTTTGTGCTCCTCTTTACCAGATATGAAACAAGAACCTTTACATTTAACTTGAATTGACTACATCAGATTAACTTAAGATGACTAGAGTTTATCCACATCAAGGGATCCCTTAGAAACTTGTTGTGTTACTACAAGACCCACACATTGCTCATGGGGCCTGTGATCTATTTGGATACTTGTTGTTCAACCTACCTTAAGTGACCCTTGGGTGTGCCTTGTTAACATTTTTCTTTCCAACCTTGTCTTTGTTGTTTTGGAACCTTGTGACCTTGGATGGAGTCTATGGACTCTTGGTGATTCCTAATGGGGCTTATTGTGCCCCCACACAATATCTATGAATTTTATTTTTTTTATATTTTATTATAATGAAAAATAAAAACCCTCCTGCTGTTCTAAAAGAATTCTCATGTATAAATTTCAAAATAAAATTATCAAAATTTTCATATATAATTATAATATATGTTTGTGTGTGTGTATATATATATTATATATATATATATATATATATATATATATATATATATATATATATATATATATATATATATATATATATATATATATATATATATATATATATATATATATACAGACATATGTATAAATTTATATACCCAAATTCCCATTTAAGATAAATTGTGCAACTTCTCAACAAAATTTTTGCAATAAAACTAATTTCTCAAACACAATTTATTGGTTTAAATTTTAAATTTGATATGAACCATTTCAAATTCAAAATAGAGGTTTTAAAATTCCATTTTGTTTCATTCCATTTTCTATTGTTGAAATTGAAAATTTCTGTTGCAAGTATTAATTTTCAACAAACATTCCAACTTTCTTGAAGATTTAAAAAGGGTTTCAAAACAAAGATTTACAAGCAAGTTTTAAATTGAAAATGCATATTTGCAAACAATAAACAAGGAAAACCTATGATCTGAAGTTTGAAGGAAAGTTTGAAGAAGATAGTTGAGCTTCCCTGCAAGAAGATTTTCCAAAGCTTTTCGAAAATCCTCTCCCAAAATCCAAAATGCATCAACAAACCTCAAGAACTCCCTTTTCTTTTTTTCTCACAGCCAAATTTTTAAGAATGAAAAACTCCCTCTATCTTTCCCCAAATTTGGTCAAATACCCTAAAATATCCTATCCACCATAGTTATTGCTCCTCTTTCTATTTTGGAGATATTTTCTTTTTCTTTTTAAAATTTTAAAACAAGCAAATTTCTTTCAACATGACTTTATTTCATTATTTCATTTTTTTAAATTTGTATTTCAAATGAATTTGAATGCTTTTAAACATTTTCATTTCCAAAAAGAATTCAACTTTAAAATTTTTCTTTTCAAATAAAAACTTTAACACTTTTACAATTTCATTTTAAAAAGAATTTAACCATTATAATTTCCAACATGAATAAATTGATTTAATTCCACACAATTAATTTAAAATAATCAATAAAATAAATCTAATCCAAGATTAGATTATTTTATTAATTAAATTAAATTAATTAATAATTTAAGTAACATTTCTAACACTACAACTAGATTTATTTAATAAACAACCTAAATACAAAAGCCATTTATTTACCTTTTTTAACTTGAAATTAAATAAATCAAGGATAGATGAATAATAAATAAGCAACTTAACCTGACTAAAACCTGATGACACACTATGACTAGGATGATGACTTCGGCACGAAAAACATAGCTACTATCTCCCAATTGAATATTGTTGGTCGATGGACACACTAAACCTGGGAAGTCATGTGGAGTCGATGTCCTATACCTGTCAACCTGCAAACAAGGAGTACATCGAACATGCATATATATATATATCATTATAAAACACCCCATGAAGAGGAAATATCAGAATCGTAGGGCGCTTGCAAGTGAGTGATACAATCTCGTCCCCTTCGCTAATAGAGAATTACTGACTGACAAGTCTAAAATCAATAATATAATCAAAAGCATAAAGCATCATTAATTAAATATTTTTTAGGTTAACTCAAAGCTTACCATAATGATAACATCAAAGTAAAATACCATCACATCAAAATGTAACATTCACATCACTTAACAGTTTGCGATCAAATAGAACCAAGTACCATTGTCAAAGTATAACAGAAACAAACATAACAAGAAGAACACTATATGATCAAAAGAGCCCAAAATGGAGGGGTGCTACAAGATGCACTAACTATCCATCTAGTTAGAAGGAGGGAAAGAAAATCCTAACTTGTATTTGAGATATTCAAAAGCATGTTTTTGAAAGTGCATTTGTATATATGTATGCAACCCATTCCTTTGTGGATACATACTCCAATCTTACTTTTTGATCTACAAACATCTCTATAAAGAAGTGATACCTGATATATATATGCTTAGTTCTAGAATTAATTTTTAGAATCTTTGAAATATTGATGTCACTTGTATTGTCACAAAGAATAGGAATGAGTTCATCATACATTACCTTGATATCCTTCAATATTTTATTCATCCACAAAACTTGGGTGCAATAGTATGTTGTAGATATATACTTTTCTTTTATTATTGATAAGGACACTCAAACATGCTTCTTACTAAACCATAATACCAATCTATCTTCCAAAAAGAAATATCTACCACTAGTTCTTCCTTTAGATCATCAACACTACCTGCCCAATCAACATTAGCATATGTTCTCAAAGAAAAGTCATCACTTTTTTGATGTTAGAAACCATAATCTGGAGTATTCTTTAGATATATCAAAATCCTCTTGACAACCTTCACATGAGTTTCAATTAGATTATCTTAAAACCTTGCAAAAAGAAAACAACTTGCATAAAATTAGGTCTTCAAGTTGCTAAGTACAATCATATACCTATACAAAGTATGATCAAACTTAATTGACACATCATCTTTTCTTAAATGACAACATATTACCATATGTGTACTCACCTCTTTGAGATCTTTGATACCAAACATATTTAGTATCTCCTTGGCATGCATTGATTGAGAGATAAAAATACCATCATCTGCCTATGCAATTTGGAGTCCATGAAAGAATGATAACTCACTTATCATAGAAATTTCAAATTCCTTCTACATTTCTTTAGCAAACTTCTTACACATTTCATCATTCTCACGAAATATTATATCATCAACATACATAACAACTATTATAATTCTTTCATCCTCGATTTCGATGAAGATTGCTAGTCGTGGTACCTTTCTTGAAGCCCTGCTGAAGTATGTACTTGTTCAACCTTACATACTAGGCCCTAGGGGATTTTTTTGAGACCATAAAAATCCTTCTTTAGTCTACATACCATATTTAGGTATTCTAATAGTATAAATCCATCAGGTTTTTGTATGTATACTTCTTCTTTTAGTCACCATTCAAGAAAGTAGACTTAACATCCATCTAATATACTTTGAAGTATTTTTGAATTGTAAATGCAATAAATTTTTTGATTTCCTTCATTCTTTCCACCAAATAAAATTTCACTTTGAATTCAATCCCTTATACTTGTGAATAGCCTTCATACACAAGCTTTTCTTTATTTTTTACCACTTCTCCATCTTCATTCAGTTTATTTCTGAACACCCATATTGTTCCTATTACATTTTTGTATGCAAGACTTGGCACTAATTCCCAAGTCCAATTTTTCTCTATATAATTGTTTTCTTCTTCCATTGCTTATATCCATCCTTCATCCTTGCTTGCATTAGAAAAGGTCTTGGGTTATATTCTTGATAGTAAAGAGAAGTTTACTTGCTCATTGATCCTTACAAATCTTCTTTTTGTTTGCAATCCTTCATTCTTATCTCCAATTATATGATCTTCTAAGTTATTATTTTGAACATCTTTGGTAGGATTCTTTTGTTTTTCTTCTTTCTTTTCTTTAATTTCTTATTTTTTTTCTTCTTCTTCTCTAGAGTGGGTAGTTTCATCTAACCAATAGTCTACTTTTTCATGTATGGTTTGATGTGACCCTTCATCAAATATAATATTTTCACTCTCAACTATTTTTCTCAACCTTTTACTTTAGCACTTGTAGGATTTTCTCCTATTTGAGTATCCAAGAAAGATTCCTTCATCAGATCTTGAGTCAAACTTTCCCAGTCCTTATTCATCTCTTTTGATATAACATATACTTCCAAAAAATTGTAATACTTGATATTTTTTGGTCTTCCATACCATAGCTCTAAAGGATTCTTGGTTTTGTCCATCCTTAGTTGACCTGTGTTAAGAATATAAACAATAGTATGGGTCATGCTTCATTCTGGATTATACATCAAGCAACTTGGCTTTATTCAATGTAGTTCCTTTCATCTCTTGAATATTTCTATTCTTTCTTTCCACTACTCTATTTTTTTTAGGAGTTCTAGCAATAGATAGATGCCTATCTATCCTATGTTCTTCATAAAATTCCTCAAGTTCATTTAATCTGAACTCACCACCTCTATCAAACCTTAGACACTTTATTGTAGCATTCATTTCATTTTCAACCATTGACTTGAAAATATTAAATCTATTGAAAACTTATGTTTTTTCTTTTAATAATGTAACCCATGGATATCATCCTAGAGAAATCATAAATGAGTAACACGAAATAACTTTCACCTTGGAGACTATTTTTCTTGGTAGGTCCACATAAATAAGTATGAATCAGTTCCAAATGTCTTGTAGAAGAATTAATCCTTAGTCTTGAATCTTATCATTGTCTGCTTTCCAATCTGATGTTCTTTACACATAGTGCTTCCAGTCTTGGTAATATTTGGTGTATCCCTTACTTCTTACATTGAGATGATCTTCACAAGGTTATCAAAGTTAATGTACCCCATACTCTTGTGCCACACAATCATTAATTTGTTTTTCATATAATATAAAAATTCTTCCACTAACATTATTTAGGTTGTGCAAGTTTTCTTTTGTCCTAGCATCTTCTACCACCAATTTTCCAAAATTTTATCTTTTGATTTCACACCCCTGGTCATGAAATATAAGATTGTATCCTTTTCTACACATCAAACTTATGCTAAGAAGATTATGCTCAAGAAATTTTACATAGAGAACACCTTCTATCTAGTATTTTCAATCAATACTTATGTTTCCCTTTACATAAATCTTTGTTGATGAATTGTCTCCAAACTTGACTAATCTATCATTCCATTTAACAAGATTTATGAATTTTTTTATTGCATGTCATGTGACTTGAACATCCACTATCTATTACCCAAATATTTTGTCTCCCTTGAGTATGGAATGGTGTTTAAACAACCATTCAATTTTCAACATCATTTTTTGTTTCCTTGACTTTCCCAATAACATCTACCTTTTGAGTTTTAGATTTTTCCAATTCACTATTGCAATATTTTATTATATGTCCAACATTCTTGTTTATTTGACATGTCACATTTATATCCACTACTGAAGAAAAATAATTTCTATTCGTACAAAATTCATTCTAATTATTTTATATTTTCAATCCATACCCTTATGAGCATACTTATTGCAAATAAATTAATAAACAAAGAAAGCATGATTGAACCTATTTTTGGAGAAACTTCTTGCTTGGTCAAATCTTTGTTGTGGTTTGACATCTACTTCTAAATTTTTAGACATTGCTTTCTCCAAATCCTATGAGTAAAATTATTTCATTCTCAAGATTTATACACTCATTTATCCTAGCTTCAATTACGTATTTTTGTCCTAAATATTATTTTTCCTTATACATTTCTAATCTTCAAGAGTAGAAATAAGTTTTCCTTAAAAATATTTACCTTCTTCTTCATCCACTATTTTTTTGTACAATCAAAACTCATAATTGTCATTAATAGGGACTCTCCTCCATAATTATTTGATGAGTAGTGGTTTCCTTATTTAGGGGAGATATATTATTCTTTGGAGAGGAGGTTCCTCTTGAAATAGTTCCTCTTGAAACCCTGTCTATTATGTTCATTCTCTCCAAAAGGACATTTAGAAGAATAATGACTAACTCTTCAATATTTAAAAAATTTAAATGGTAATTTACCTTTATACTTGTTTGCTCCTTTCTTCAGCTTTCTCAAAAATTTTGCTTCTTCTTCCTTAGGTTCTCTATGTGAACTAGATGTTCCTTATTTCTGCATTGCTTTGAAAGTAGCTTCTCTTTTATCTATACTTTGAACTTCATCTCTCATCTCATAGGCGATGAGAGATCCAAAAAACTCTTCCATGGCGATTCTTGTCAAATATTTGGCTTCTTCAATTACAAAGACCTTTGTATCAAATAAATGAGGGAGAGTTCTCTATTCGGGAATTAGTTATTTTTCCACCTAGACCTCTAATCCTATTGACAACTTAATCTACTAAAAGAAAATAAATAGAAATGTTTTCTTCTTCTTTCATCATTTGATTCTCAAATATTTCTCTCTAGGATTTTAGTTCTCTTTTTTCACACTATCATTTCCTTCATAGATATTTTTTATTTTATCCCATATCTCCTTGGTTGTCTTGCACTACACTACTTTGACAAACTCATAGTTTGTTAAACTACTCAAGATGGAATTTTTTGAT
This sequence comes from Sequoia sempervirens, assembly GCA_007258455.2. Lineage (NCBI taxonomy): Eukaryota > Viridiplantae > Streptophyta > Pinopsida > Cupressales > Cupressaceae > Sequoia > Sequoia sempervirens. Next base: position 10,416,193 of record VDFB02128519.1, on the reverse strand, counting down.
TTTGCATTGTTGTCATGGGACTTCTTCACATTAGCATCTATGAGAGGATGAGAAGGTTTAGTATAAGTACCATTCACATCTCTCCAAACATCATACCCTAGTGAGGTGAGATAGGCTTTCATCCTTACAATCCATAAGTCATAGTTTCTTCCATCAAGAAATAATTCTTTAGAAGAGGACTCTTTATGAGCCATGTTTTCTAATAAAAGTTCTACCTTCATCTATTAGGTTGCATCAAGGAACTCAACTTTGATACCAATTAACATACTTAGAGGAGGGTCAATCAGTATATTCCACAGACTTTACAAAACAAAAATTCTTACTACAAAAAAAATAAAGCACTAAAAGGGAAAAACCTACAAGGGAAAACCCAAGGTGAAAAAGTTTCTTTTTACTACTTTCCAAATCTAGCCTCATAAAATGAAATAGTATTTACAAAAAAATTTATGGGTTGCAACCCAAAGGAAGTTATAACTACCCAGAACACAATTTTATGGTTTCAACCAAATGAAGTTTACAACTACCTGCAAATTATAACAATTACAAAAACAAGTTACAACCTCAACACATAAAAATTATAAAATTCTAGTGATCAACCACCACCATAACACTGAACACCTCTACCTCCTTTGGCTCACAAACTTTAGTGCACTTCCTCACTCACATGTACATTAATTCATTTGGCTCATTTTCTTTGGATCATTTCTTTCAACATATTACACACATTACACATCACCCTTTGCAACAAACTTGATCCTCCATTTATATCCTCTACAAAATTCAATAATTTTCTCCTTTTCGACCAAGATGAAACATTTTGTTGGAAATATGGAGTCTTGCAACATGAGCATGAAGCATATATAGATTGATCTAGCTATTCTTGTGTTGTCATTGATGTCAACATGGTGACAATGTAGTATGGGAGGCTTATTTGGTATACCGGAAGCTAATCTCCATCGAAAGTGTTCTTTACTGATAAACTAGTGCATTGGTTTTTGAGTCTAGAATTCACCGCAAGAAAAGATGGGTATGTACATGATCATCATGGAAAAAATAGGCCCTTAAGTGGCAAAATATTCAGAAAAATCAGAGTTAGGCAACTTGACATAAAAATTTGAAAATTTATCTATATTATTTCAAAAATATGTAAGTATAGAATTTTTAGCAAATTGAATGTAGTTTCTAAACTACTAGGTTTATTTTTTAATAAAAAAATCTATTTGGTGAAATTTTGAAATTTCAATGTAGTAGTACTTAAATTTCAAAGAAAAAATAATAAGTAAGTGTCTGTCTAACCACCCTAACCACAATAAAATTATAATATTTTATAAGATTTTAGGTATGTAGAGGACTCATGTCTAGATGTGATGCATATCTTTTGTATTTTTTTCCAAGTAAATAATTAATTATGAATTTTTATTACAAATTTTAAAAAATATGAAAAACTTCATGTGTCCTAACCACCTTAACTTGGTCAAAACATGAAATTAAATTTTCCTTTTTTAATCCTATAGTATGCAAAGCATAGAATGTGATTCTGTTTTTAGATTCAAAAAATGTGATACCATTTGAAGCTATATGTTTTCAATCAACTATCATTGTGCTTTAGTCATAATTCAAATAGAAATGAATAATAATTTATTAAATTCAAAGAAGTATAATTTATATTGGTGGAAAGCAGAATCTCCTTTAAAACCCTTTTCGTTTCATCAATTTTGGGTAAAAAAAAAGTTGTCAGCCACATGGGCCATCATATCACTTACATATCACCACTTTTTGGCCCATCTTGATCTTGCACATACCCAGATATTACTCTGATATGTTAACCGTGTTATCATGACTCATTCAGACAGCTATATCAAAGATCTTGAGAAGTTTTGTGTCAAGAGAAAAAAGTTATCATTGACATAGTTTAACTTTGTACTCGACTATTGTTTCTCTACTCTACATATCAATGTGGGAGACTCGACATTCTCTTAAGAAGAACATTCTAATTTTGTGGTTCTAACGATAGTCTCTATGATGGTAATGTGGTGAGAAACTGATGTAATATCATATTTGGAAGGTGTTTTCTTTGAGAAGTATATGATGGTATGGAGTTTTTCGTGTTTAGGTCCTAGTCTTGGATGACCTAACATATGACATGCATTAAGAAGACTAGATATACTTTACAGATGTCTTCTTTAGATCTACGTCAAGTGGATATGATGCACTACATGGATAAATTTTTTTTAAATCATATATGGTACTGACAAGAGTGTTTTTGATTGTTTTTGTTTCATTTAATTAGGCCAACCTAATTGATGAATGAGATATACTTGCATGTATATGTAAGACTCTTTGAAGGAGAAAGGCATGGGTGTGTGGTGTGAAGAGAAAGAGTGTAAATGTGTGAATATGGGAAGGATAAGAAAGAGAGGTGTGGTGAAGTGCAAAGAGGATTAAGGGATGTTTGAATATGCAAGCCTAAATGATTTATCAGTTGAGGATCAAAAAATTATTGAGAGTCTTTTGTGAGAAGTATTACTTCTTATTTACAACTTCATTGGAACTGAACCCTACACACAAAGGTGTATTCCATTAGTTCATACTCTTGGCAGTGAGCCATAACTTTTGTATCTTAGCGATCTTAGCCATCTTTTGTATTCAGGTTGTCAGCCTTTCAAGGATAGTGAGTCCTTGTAGTGAGCCATGTAATATCTTGTATCCGGATATAATATATTGTGAGTTGATCCTCACCATGGTTTTTCCCATTTTGGGTTTTCCACATAAAAATCCTAGTGTTCATGTGTGATGATGCATTATCTTGTTTCTATGTTCTCTTGTTGATTCAGTCAGATATGTGACAATGCTTAAATGGATTTTATTTGAATTATTTTATGGAATACTAATTTACCCCCCCTCTCAATATTTTGGATATTCAACACATGTAAACATGAAACGTAAAACAACTTCATGTTGGCCCGCAAACTCTGAACATTTTTTACAAATCCTCAACATTTCAATTCAACCCAACAAACACTTATCCTTCCATGCATGAACTCTAGACCAAATATTTGTATTAGAGATACTATATATTATCATGTCTAGATCATACTACAAACATTATATGATATTCAAATATATTCTTATATACTCTTTTTACAACTTCATGTAGCACCATATTGGTGCAAGTAAATAAACGCTAAACCCAACATCACTTGCGAACCAAAAACACATAGTATTGAGATAGAACATTGAAAAAAAAACTTGTGGTACACCTCAACACTTGAAACTTGAAATGAGAGAACATATAGATAGTTTGATCTTATCCTTGAAAACACAAGAGAATTTATTCAATTGTAGAGAAATACAGATAATTCATTTGATTCTTCCTAACTGCAACAACAATGTCTTTACTCTACTAGCTCTTGACACATTTGTGATAAATTTTGTGTTTTGAAATAAATAACATGTATAGATCACACTTGTATCTATCTAACTTTCAAACTATAAGGCCATATCTTCAAATGTGGAGGAATACAAAGAATTCTCCCAAGCATGATCTTCAGTGTAATTTTTTGAGCCATTTATTGCATGAAAACCTTCCATACTTTCTTTCATATCTTATAAATGTTTTACACCAAGGGACAATGAATACAACATTCACAACATCATTCACCTATTCATGAGTAACAAGAGTTGTATTACAACTATGTACAACATGCTCATGACATCCATCAACATTTCCAACACTTTTGATCATCACATTGATTGCATCGCATGCAACCTTTCACACACTACCACTTAGTTGACATCAATGACAACACTTGCAATATTTGGGTGGTCTTGATAATCTTTATGGGGTCCAATTCAATTTTCTAAGCTCATGACATTTCTGAAATCCAAATATTTTTTGAAAAGAAATGTGGTTTTTGAGAGGTTTTGCAACATTGAAAGCTCCAACTTAGAAACTCAATAACCATGACCAATAAAAAAATGATTTTTTTACTACTCTCAATTGCATGCTTATGGTTGTAAAAAACTTAACCAAATAGTGTCTAATAAAACTACACAATATATCATCATTTATTTTTTCTCCAAGTACCAAAAAAATCACATTTTAACTATTTCCATAAACTTTCCACTAAGAATTTAAACCTCTAAAATCTCCTAAACCAAAAGGTATTTTGACATGAAAATTTTCCTTAATGTCTTTGATGATATTAATAACTCCTTTTTAAAACCATATTATTCCATCTAAAATGGTTCTTGAAATTTTTATATTTTTTGTTTGACATGATCAAAATGAGTGAAGGATTAGGTGAAATTGACCTTGTATGATAACATAGGCAAACCAAAATTTTCAAATGGAAAAATGATTTGAGTAGGAGTTATTTAAAAAAACTTTTATCACCTATTTTAAAGTTGGACTACTCAATTACAAAACTAGCACATTTTTATTATAAGTTGTAACTAGTTGATAAGGTTGATGCCAAAATAATCACTGTAAATGATCTCACAAATCACATTGATATATAAAGTATTTCTTGAATAAAAAATAATAATAAAAGCTAGTATTTTAAAATGGTATAAATATAACAAAAAATAGATTCAAATGACATTGATATCATCCTTAGATTCCTCAAAAAGATACACAAGATGAATGGCTCTTAGTGGAGTGTTACATGAGGAAAGATAAAAGAAAATATATAAAAAAAACTCATGTGCATATTTAAAAATGCATTCCAGGGTTATTTTATGACATTATTTAAAAAATGCGATGAAGGAAATTTGAAATGATTTTTTTAACATTCATATGTTTAATATGTTTACATGTATTTTCCTTCTTCTTTTTGTGTTAAATTATTGTTCTCATTTCCACTAATCTAGTTTACATATATGTATTTCTATCTAAATTTAATCATTTTAATTAAATTTGAATAAATACAACCTTTCAATTAACTATTTAAATGCCATGAGAAAATTAACATATTCTTATAATCCTTCCCAATAAATATATTATCTTACATGGTGAGCATGATGACTACGGGTGTGGATCTTTAGAAAAAAACAAGTAATTATTGAGAAATTACTTTTATGTCTAATTACTATTTATGTGTCTTATCTTTGCATATGATTTATTTTATTTCAAGTGCTTATGTGTACAATTGATGTTATTCTTGTATGTAGTAAATTATTCAAACTTTAAACTTTTCAAACACTAATACAACTTAAATTGATTATTTTTGTAATAGAAAAATTCATCCTCATCTCAAGTGTTGGTCATTCTTACAATTATATGCCCCTTTAGTAAATTATTGGAGAATATAGATTTTCAATAGAGTTCCTATGTTAAATTAGGTCCCATTTAAGTGATTAATTACTCAGTACAAGTAGTAATGGTAGAAATAATGTAATACCTTTTCCCTTACTTTCTTCTTTTTAGATGGTTTGAATGGAATTATGTAATATTACAATGAGAAATGATATATTTATAATAAATATTTTATTCTATTATTTATCATGTCATGACATAAATGTAATTATGTAATATTACTATTTTCCTCTAAAAAAAATGAAAATGACGTTGAAATTTAATTAATTAATTGATTTTATATATATATATATATATATATATATATAAGATGTATTTTAAATAATATATACTTATGAAAATCTTTTAAGGTAAGGTAGATTTCAAATTGTAAGAGATAAATAATATAAATTGAAAAATAAAATAAGGATTAAATTTTTTAATTAAATATTTAATTATTAAATGTAAAATAATATATACTAAAACATCCTGGTACCGGAGGGATGAGCCACCAAATACCGGGGCCGCACACGTTAAAAAGTTTACCAAAGACCGCAGCTTATAGGGGTCGTATACCCATCTCTACTAAAATATATATATATATATATATATATATATATATATATATATATATATATATATATATATATACATATATATATATATACTAAAACATAATTCACCTTCATCTAAAGTAGATTTTGAAAAGGAGGAGAAGAAAAATGTATAGGTATTTTTTATTTTTTAATTAATAATTAAATATGTTTGTTCAATGTTATTTAATATTTAGTTATATTTTGGTATTTTCACTCTAATTGAATTGTGTGTATGTTGGTGTTTATCTTTTTATTATAGTTAAGATAATTATTCAATAAAGAAGTTTCACATGGTTTAATATAATGACAATAATTGAGATTCTAGATTATAATGGATAGAAGAATAATTCAAACAAACATACAAAACAAAAACACCATATATTTTTAAAATATTAATTTAGAATTATAAACTAATACAAAATATTAAGTAGTTGGAAAAAATATTTAATTAATATTCTTCAGCATATACTAATATCCATTACTAGATGAGATTAGTAAATAGTAAAAAGAGATAAATTTTCACATAAAAGAACAAATAAATAAAATCATTTATTAACATTGTAAAATAAAAGTTATTATATGTTTTACTATAACTTACAAATAATAAGATATTTCTTTTGTTTATAAGCATAAATTTAAAGAGATAATTTACTATGTTCTTGTGTACAATGGGTATAAAAATATACTATTTGAAAAAAATTAATTCATGACATAAATTGCTATAGATTACAATATTTTTTTAATTCTTCTCATAATGAGATGAATAATTATTTATAAAATATATTGTTTACATAATTTTAGTGAAAAATTACTAGACAATTTTTAATAGTAATTAGTTTTTGAGGGAATAAGGTGCATTCCATGTGGGAATAGCAAACAAATGAACTTTTCTAGGCATGGTTGCTCCAAAAGATTCATTCATGTCTATCTCTTCTTCACTTCTCCAATAAAAGTAGTAAATGAGATGTGCTAATGCAATCTCAACAGTAGCAATGCCCATTGAAGCACCAGGGCAACCTCTCCTTCCTGCCCCAAAATGAATCATGCTTAATTTTGAATCTTTGATTATATCAAAAAATTTACCCATAAATCTCTTAGGCCTAAATTCCAAGGGATCTTCCCATACTCTTGGATCTCTTCCTATAGCCCAAGCATTAACTATAAGCCTTGTTCTTGCTGGTATCAAGTATTCACAATGAGGTCCTTCCACAATACAAGCTTCTATGGATTCATGGGGGATGAGCAAGGGTCCTGCTGGATATAATCTTAAAGTCTCTTTAACCACACAATGCAAGTATTCCATGTTTGAAATGTGAGAATTCGTTATTTTCTCATCCTTTTTTACTATAGAATTAATTTCTTCATTTAATTTCTTTATAGCTCTTGGATTTCTCAATAATTCACTCATTGCCCATTCCAATGTAGTTGCTGATGTATCTATTATAGCAATGCACATTTCATGTACACATACATAGATTAACTCATATAAATAAATACATACAAACAATAGAAAGTGATGCAACTACTAAATTAATGATGTTTTTAAATAAATTTCAATTACATTTAAAGTAGACTACAATATATATATAAGACTACAGTGTAAACCTTTTTCATGCGATCGGCGACGCTGACACGACACACCCTCTGGTACCAAAAGTCTTGGGGGGAGACTAGACCTTATGACCTCCTTCCTTCAACAAGATGCTTTAGCTAATTGAGCTAGGCCCCCTGCCCCGACTACAAAATATATATTACAAACCATAGAAAAAACATTAATTTTTTGAATTCATGAAATTTTGATGTGGTCTTTTAGAAGGGAGATTATTATTTTGTACCAAGTTAGTGGTTGAAACCTAGGTCAACTTTGATAAATTGTTACTTAGTTCCAATCCCTTAGTTTTCACATTTTTAAATGTTTAAATATTTTACTTAAAATAATTTCAACTTATAATTTAATATAGTAAATTATTAATTTTATATAATATTATTTTTATGAAAATATTTTCATAATCCATTTCTAATTTATTTTTAATCTACAATATATGTTTAATTATTGTACAAGTATAAACATCAAATATAAGTGTTAAGAAACATACAAAATTATTTGAAACATATCAAGGTCAATTAAATAAATCTATTCAATTTAAAATATAGTTAATCTAGATAAATAAGTTTTGATTAAAAATGATTTTTTAAAACTTAAATATGAGAAAAAAAACTTAAATGTGATGCTTAGTTTGGAATTTGGTAATAGGGACGTGCTTTGATAGATGTGAATAAATGATTCATTGAGGTGCTAGATATTTAGTGTTGACTCAAAATTTTATAAATTACTTGTTCTATTTTTTGAATCATATATGTGTATAGAGAATTGATCTCTAGAGTGTTAACCTTAGCTTATGTATGAAATAAGCTAAAACTCATGGATATAATCTAATAAATTGGTTTTACAAAGTTCTAAATGAATGATAAAAAAGAACAAGAAATTTTATAATGTCTTACCTCTGGTAAATATTTGTGTTGTTTAGGAAGATCATTAGACAATATTTTTATTAAAAAGATCAAACTCTCCTCAATTAAACTCTAATAGATTGGTTTTACAACTCTATATGAATGATCAAAGAGAATAATAAAAATTTGAATGGACTTAGAATGATGTGCTTTGATTCAATACTATGATAAATGTCATTCGAATGATCTCATAAATGCTTTATCAATAACCTTAAGTTTCATGATAATTGGTAGATAATAGTCCATTGATGGTTTGAAATTAGTGAATGAGTATCTTTGAATACATTTACTAAACCCGCATATGAGTGAAATTTGTGTTAAGATGGATCATATGTAATAGTGAAGTGGGTAATGTTTAAATTCTAATTTTAAATAGTAAATATTTAAGATTCAAATCTACTATTGTAGAAGTGATATTGGTTAACTCTTACACTCATAGATCAAATCTAAGGTGATGAATGATAAACCTAATGGTCAAGAATGAATATATTTAAATTAATATTAAAAGACATTCACTAAAGAAGCTGAAATAACCAAATAGTGTAAGATATAAATTCATTCCTAAAAGTTTGAAGTGTATGTACAACTTCCTATACAAGAATTATTTAAGTGTCTTTAGTTCAATTCTACAATAGAATAATTTTTCACATTTAAAACACTCCAATCATAATTAATCTTAAATATAGAAAAAAAACATAACTATAAATAATTTTTAATATTACAATAAATTTATTAATAAAAACTATTCTATGCACACACCTTTAAAAATAAAACTTTATCAAATTTGTAAAACATATAAATAATACTATTAATCATACTTTATTAATGATCAAACATTCTAATGTTCAACTAATAACTATCCTAATAGTTAGCTCAAGTGGTTGTATGCTATATAGCTTCATGTGGGAGGTCTCGAGAGTCACCTTGTTGGTCACCTCTGTCATGCTCAGCGCACTTCTCGACTAACTGAATTTTCAGAAATAAGAAAAACAAAAAACAAAAAGCAAAAAACAAAAGACAAAAGACAAAAGACAAAAAACAAAAAACAAAAAACAAACACTAATAACTATCTTAATTGAAAACTCTATAATTTTATTAAATTTAACAAATTATTAAATATTAAAAATTTAGAAAAATAAAAAATTAAATTTCTACTCACAGATTAAACTATTTCCCAAACAGTCAAATTTGAAGAAACTAAAATTATGAATCTAATCCAACGAACCTATTTACTTCCACCAAAATTGAGGCTTGACTTACAAAAATGATTGCCTTCTTATCTTCTCGTGTGGTTTCCGTGTCCAAAAGCACGTCAACCAAGTCCTTATGTCGCTCCGCTTCCTCCTCCACGCTGAGCCTTCGGTTTTGCTCCACATGTTGATCTATTATTTTCTCGAAGACGCCATCCAACCGCTGTTGGATATTCTTCATACGTCGCCTGAGCCCCTGCAAATCCACCCACTCCAAACAAGGAATGAGATCGCCAATATTGACAACTCCCATCATCTCAGCGGCCTCCTTAATCAGTTCTTCGAACTCGGTGCCGCCGGACAGGCGATCGGCATTCGTCCTGCCCGTCAATATCCGCCAGGTTAAGTCGGAGATGAAGGAGGCAACGCTGTGGCTTACATCCACACCCACTCTGCCCTTCTCACTCTTCTCCCAGATCGATCGGACCATCAAGCGCAACTTTCCTATTGATTTTTGTAGCTAGAAAAGTGGGATATGGATTTGCTTTAAAGCAACTCAAGATAAGATTTGCTTTAAATCAATTCGAGTTGGATTTTTAGCAACAACAGGATTTTTATTCTTTAAATAGAATGTTTCTGAGTTTGTGAGGATAAGATAAATCCTAGAGTGATTTTATGTGTAAATAAAGCCAAAGAAAGCAAGGAAAGATTCTTTCCTTGCACGCTAAGTAAAGCAGCTAGGCTCTATAAATACAAGATTGCTGTAGCAAACTCGCATTGTATTTTCGAAAGAAAAGTTTGCTGTTAGGCTGAATAGAAGATCCAACATTTGCAGGTTTTTCCCCGCATTGGGGTTTCCTGGGTATATCTGTGTTATTGTCTTTTTGTGTTTGGCTTCATGTTATTTTTGCTTCCGCTGTTATTAGTTGTTAATTAACCCAGTTGTATTAATTGTTATAAATCAGATTTCTTTCTGTGAATTTATTGTGCAATTAATCTGTTGCTGGGTTATAGAAATTAACATGGTATCAGAGCTCTAAACTCTGAATACGAAGCCAAGATTTGTAACGCAGATTTCAAGAAAAAAAAAAGTCATCAGATTTTCGTCTCCAATTCTTTTGTGGCTATGGCAACCAGTGTTCGATACGAGGACAGGCTCGAGGGTGCGTCTAACTTCTTGCAGTGGAAGGTTCGGATTACATCTGTTCTCAAGGAGAACAGGCTATGGACCTATGCTAGCACATAAGTGACTCCACCAGCAAATGATCCTGTTGCCTTAGATTCGCATGAAGTCAAAGAGGCCAAAGCTCAAAGGATTATCCTGGATGGAGTAAGAGATCATTTAATTCCTCATTTATCGGGGAAAGACACCGCCAAGGAGATGTGGGATACGCTCACAAAACTTTATCAGAGCGACTATCAGAGTCGTAAGATGATGCTCAAGGACAAATTGCATAATACCAAGATGTCCAAAGGCGAGAGTGTGACCTCTTACTTGTCCAAGCTGACACAGGTCAGGGATGAGCTTGCTGCTGTTGGAGAGATGATTAAAGAAGATGAGTTGGTGCGTATAGCCTTGAATGGCTTTTCAAAGCACTGGGAAGTGTTTGTCAAGTGTGTTGTCGGTAGAGATCGGCTACCTGATTGGGCAAGACTTTGGGATGATTTTGTTTAGGAGGAGATCCGTGAAGGTGCTCATCGAGGAGATCAGACAAAGAAGGTTCAAGATGAAGAAAATCTTGCTCTTGCAAGCAAGGGTAAGAAGAAGTCCAATAAAGAGCAATCGGAAGGTTCTTCTTCCAAGAGTGGGAAGAAGAAAGATCTGAGCAAGATTAAATGTTTTTGCTGCCATCAGATGGGTCACTATGCCAGTCAATGTCCGAATAAGAAAAATAAGGACAAGCAGAAGAAGCAATTTGCTGCTACAGCAGAGGTGGACGAGTTTGCATCACAATTTGAGAATGAGTTTTCACTCATTGCCTGTCTCTCAAGTTCAATTGCCAACAGGGTATGGTATATTGACAGTGGGGCTTCTCGCCACATGACGGGAGTCAAAGAATGTTTCACCAAGTTGGAGGAGAAGAAGCTGGATTTCTATATTGAGCTCGGAGACAATGCCAAGTACCATGCAACTGGTATTGGCACCGTCAAGTTTCAGAGGGAGTCTGGCAAACCTTTGTTGGTGGAGGATGTGTTGTATGTCCCTGGCATGACAAAGAATTTAATCTCAGTTTCTGCCTTGGAAGACAAGGGTTACATTGTGACCTTTGAGAGGGGAAAAGTCTATATTCGTCCCAAAGATTCCAAGATTGCAAAAGTGATTGGTGTCAGGCATGGCAGCTTGTTTCGGTTACAGTTTGAGCCAGCACATGCGTTGGTTAGTAGCTGTAAAGGGATAGGAGAATTATGGCACAGGAGGATGGCTCACCTTCACCATGGAGCACTTAATATTCTTAAGGAAATAGTGACAGGGCTGCCTGGGATGAAGACAGAAAAGCATGAGGTGTGCAAGGGTTGTGCTCTTGGGAAATATGCCAAGACCAGTTTTCCAAGCAGCGACACTAGATCCGAAGGGATTTTGGATCTTGTACACTCAGATGTGTGTGGACCTATGTCAACAACATCCTTGAATGGATATGAGTATTATGTTACCTTCATTGATGATTTCTCCAGGAAGACGTGGATATATTTCATGAAGAATAAAGATGAGGTCTTCAGTAGGTTCAAAGAGTTTAAGGCTCTCGTGGAGAACCAAACTGGGAAGAAGATCAAGATACTGAGGTCTGATAATGGAGGCGAGTATACCTCGAATGCCTTCAAAGATTTTTGTGCTCAGGAAGGTATCAAGAAAGAGTTGACAGTTCCGTACAACCCTCAACAGAATGGGGTTGCTGAACGGAAAAATAGGGCTATAGTTGGAGCAGCCAAGGCCATGCTTCATGATCAGGATCTGCCTTGGTTCTTATGGGCAGAAGCTTGCAACACAGCTGTGTATTTGCAGAATAGGAGCCCTCACAAAGTGTTGGGCAAATTGACTCCAGAAGAGGCATTCACTGGTAAGAAACCAGATTTGGGGCACATTCGCATCTTTGGATGCCTTGTGTATTGTCACATTCCTGTTGAGAAGAGAACCAAGTTGGAACCTACTGCAGAGAAGGGTATCCTTGTTGGGTACAGTGAAACTTCTAAGGCTTATAGAGTTTATATTCCTGCTCTCAGGAAAACAGTGGTTCGCAGAGATGTGAAGTTTGAGGAAGAGAGGGCTCTTCAAAAGTCAAGTAACTTGATGAATGAGGAGGAACAATCATCCACAGTTGAGGTAGCACAAATCCCTCAAACTTCAGTAACACAAGCTGGAGAGCAGAACAAGCAGGATGATCAGATAGAGGAACAAATAATTCCTCAGCCTCAGATTCCTATGAGTGAGAAGAGGAGAAATAGGGCAGCTGAGCAGACATTGAGAGAAGCTCAAGAATACGTAGGTGATCCTCAAGATTCAGTCAGACAAAGAAGGGCTCCCAGACGTTATTCAGATTATGTTGCTCTTATGAGTGAATTAATTAAAGTAGAGCCTTCCAGCTTTCAGGAGGCATCCAAGCACCAAGTGTGGAAAGATGCCATGGTGGAAGAGTATTCTTCCATCATGAAGAACAGTGTGTGGGAGGTAGTACCAAGACCAAAAGATAAGTCTGTGGTGGGCTCGAGATGGCTGTATAAGATTAAGCATGCTGCAGATGGTAGTGTGGAAAAATTCAAAGCCCGGTTTGTGGCTAAGGGGTTTTCACAGAAGGAAGGAGTCGACTATGATGAGACTTTTGCTCCAGTAGCCAGATACTCATCCATAAGAGCTATCATTTCTATAGCAGCACAGATGGGTTGGAGGATTCATCAGATGGATGTAAAGACAGCCTTCCTCAACGGGGTGATTGAGGAAGAGATTTACATAGAGCAACCAGAAGGGTTTGAAGCACATGAGAGGGATTCTCATGTATGCAGGTTGAAAAGAGCACTGTATGGACTCAAGCAGGCTCCTAGGGCGTGGTATTCACATATTGATAGTTACTTGCAGAGTGTGGGCTTCATCAAGAGTGAGGCAGATTCAAACCTGTACTATGTTCAGGTGAAGGGTGAACTTCTCATATTGTTGTTATATGTTGATGACCTATTTCTCACAGTCGGAAGGAGCTCATAGCACATTGCAAGCGGGATCTTGCAGGAGAGTTTGAGATGAAGGACTTGGGGTTGATGCATTACTTTCTGGGATTAGAGTTGTGGCAGAAAGAGGGAGAGATCTTCCTTGGACAAAGAATTGTACTTAATTGATATCTTGAAGCGATTCAGGATGGAAAACTGTAAGCCTATGTCAACGCCACTTGTGACCAATTGGAAGAAGATTGATGCTTCCAGATCAGAGGCAGTGGACCCTACTTTATACAGACAGTTGATAGGCTCTCTTATGTATTTGGTCAACACCAGGCCAGACATTTGTTTTGCAGTGAACTCACTTAGTCAGTTTATGGTGGAACCTAAACGTGTGCACTGGATAGCTGCGAAGCATGTTTTGAGATATCTCCGAGGCACAGTTGATTATGGGCTGAAGTATGTTCAGCAGGATGGAGTGAAGCTCAAGGGGTTTACTGATGCAGATTGGGCAGGCAGTACAGCTGATCGAAAGAGCACTTCAGGGTGCAGTTTCAGTTTGGGATCAGGAGCAGTCTCTTGGTACAGCAGGAAACAGAAGTCAGTTGCACTGAGTTCTGCAGAGGCCGAGTATATGGCAGCCAGTATGGCTACATGTGAGGCTATCTGGCTTCAGAAACTTCTAGCTAGGCTCTTTAATCAGGAGTTGGATCCTACAGTCATTTACTGTGATAATCAGAGTTGCATCAAACTCTCTGAGAATCCAGTGTTTCATGACAAGTCAAAGCACATTGAGATCAAGTACCACTTCATCAGAGATTGTGTGGAGAAGGGGATAGTGAAGCTCAATTACATTCCTATGGATGAACAGATAGCAGATATCCTGACGAAGGCCTTGATGAAGAGCAAGTTTGAATTCTTCAGGGACAAGTTGGGTGTAGTGCAGAACACTTTCCTCGCTAAGAGGGAGTGTTGATTTTTGTAGCTAGAAAAGTGGGATATGGATTTGCTTTAAAGCAACTCAAGATAAGATTTGCTTTAAATCAATTCGAGTTGGATTTTTAGCAACAGCAGGATTTTTATTCTTTAATAGAATGTTTCTGAGTTTGTGAGGATAAGATAAATCCTAGAGTGATTTTATGTGTAAATAAAGCCAAAGAAAGCAAGGAAAGATTCTTTCCTTGCACGCTAAGTAAAGCAGCTAGGCTCTATAAATACAAGATTGTTGTAGCAAACTCATATTGTATTTTTCGAAAGAAAAGTTTGCTGTTAGGCTGAATAGAAGATCCAACATTTGCAGGTTTTTCCCCGCATTGGGGTTTCCTGGGTATATCTGTGTTATTGTCTTTTTGTGTTTGGCTTCATGTTATTTTTGCTTCCGCTGTTATTAGTTGTTAATTAACCCAGTTGTATTAATTGTTATAAATCAGATTTCTTTCTGTGAATTTATTGTGCAATTAATCTGTTGCTGGGTTATAGAAATTAACACAATATGACATTACATCCTGTTATTCTGTTGTAGCCAAACGCGGATAAAATTTCGTTGTTGGGCGGTGCGCACGGATCAACTCACTTGTTTTTCTCTGCAAGACTTGACTTCGTTTCTGATCTTTCATGACAAGTTTTTCTGACGGATGGAAGTGATCATCAGACCCACTGGAAGTAAATGCTCAAGTGATCAACATCATCCAAGTAGAATCAAGATGACTGTATGCCTCTCTTAATACATATGTTTTAACTCTACGCCTCTCTTAATAGGGAAAGGTCGGGAAGATTCTTCCCATCTTACAATAATGTCTTAACTCTTCACCCGCCTTAATAGCGAAAGGTCGTGAAGATCATTCTTGGACTTGTTCTTTGATTTTGTCTCTAACAAACTCCAATTCAAATAAGGCTGACATGCTGGATCATTTGGTCAAGTCACTCAGAGAAAAACAAGAGCACTTCATTTTCATCATTGACAGACCACTTCCATTGGGCATGTGAACTCTGAAACAAAGTCAAGTCGCTCAGAGAAAAACAAGTGAGTTGATTTGTATCCACCGCTCAACGACCGACAGAGGTGTATTAGGTTTTGGTAAGAGTTTTCTTTGTGATGGTTTGGGTGAGAGTGACTTTTGTTAATATTGTTGCAATTAAGATTGTTTAATGAGTTATAAGGTATTGTATTTGTGAGTTAATTATATGTTAGTATTTTTGTATGTAAAATAAATAATTTTTAGATAAAATTTAAGTGTAATTTTTTTAATAATTAAAAAAAAAAAATGAATTATTAGTAATATGGTTGATTGAAGAGTTGAAAATATAACATTTATTCAAAGTATATAATAGTTAAACTTGAATGACATTTGAGTCTGGTCAATTCCACTCCTCTAACAACAAAGGTTTGATCTCTAAATGACTACTTTTCTCCTTTTGTTTCTATTTTTGTTTTTTCATTTCCCTCTCCTTCTAACTATACAAACCTTGGCAATTTTTACGTCACTTAGTTTACATAAAAAAATTTAATCCTTTTATATTTTCCTCTAAATATATTCTCACAACCATTTGCTCTATAATGCCCACTCACTATGTGTAGTATAGACAATTTATTTACCTTGCTAGCAATTTGTGTGACTTTTAAATTTTAATTAGTAAAGGTAACCCCGTGCCAATTCCTTTAAAAAATAAACCACACTAATCACTACACACCTACATAACACATCAACAAACGGCTAAAAAGAAAATTGAAATTGTGTGTGTTGGAGATAATTTTTTTCAATCTAGTTAATTTACACAAATTTAATGTGAGTTTTTTTATTAAAAGGGGTAAACACTTTTGATCTAGAGCTATGAATTGGTGAAGTTACAAATGGGGGACTTCATCCCCAATATAAATTCTCAACAATTACACCCCAATGGGATTTTCACTTTGATGGCAAGAATAAAAACACAACTTAACCATCACACCACGTCACTATTGGCACAAATTTAATGTGACTTGATAATTCTTTTTTAATTATTTAACATAAATATAAGAAAGAGAAAATATGGTCTTTGATTAATGATTGTGGATTATTTCACAATATCCTATCAAAATAATCTCTCTTTAAAATTCTATGGAAATATTATCAAATAAGGTAGCAATTGAATTATGTGCAAGAAACCCTCTAAAGCATTATCAAAGATATATCCTAATAAAATTGAAGCTAGTTATAACAAATTTGTATATTGAACACAATCCCTTGAAGAATTAGAGATGGATTGATGCTAGTTATAGCAATTTGTTTATATTGAATACTATCCCTTGAAGAATTAGAGAGGGCTCTATTTTCTATGCATTGCAACAAAAGCCTATGATTTGATGGACTACCTATTAATTTTTATCAAATCATGTAGTTGCATGTTAAAGATTATTTTTATCTCCTTTATCTAGAAGCCCTAAAAGAGGGCCCTCTAGACTCAAATAGCAACAAAGATTTAATTAAAGAACTCTGTGTATAAGGAAGAATGAGGACACTATTTCTAGATGGCATGCATTCAATTACATTATTGAACACCCTATACAAAATTATGGTCAAACCATTAGTCATTCAAATCAAACTAATTATTCAGGAAATTATAAGAGTAGGACAAACTAGATTCCTTTGAGATAGATACATCCTTGAAAATATAATCATAATTTGAAAAACATGTGAATAGGCTCAAGATTTAGTTTAAATCTTTTGCTAATCAATCATGATTTTGATAAAACCTTCAATAGAATACATAAGAATTATTTATTTTATTATATTATTTGTTTGAAAATTTATTTTATGTCAATGGGCCCTTGGTCTACTGGTGAAGTTGAAAGGCTCTAAATGAGCCCACCAGGGATCAAGTCTTGCTTAGTGGAAGGCTCCGACACCGAAAAAGGGATGAGGCCAGGTTCATGCCCCACGAAGAGGTTCAGCCCAAGGAGGCTCATGCTCCCGTATCGGGTAGCTACAATTAATTTGTGTATGACCTCCATCACAAAAAATAAAAATAAATTATTTAATTTTACTTAAAATATATATATAAATATTATGGCAACTAGCAAATTCATTGTCAGCAATTCATCCATGGAATTTACTGTGGGAAAATTCATTGTCATGACAAATTCATCTCAAGAAAAATTCACCACCAACAATTTACTGGCAAATATTATATATATATATATATGGTGAACGTACCTGTCTGTTAAAGATATTGTGATGGTAAACGTTCACCATTGCCGACCAGAATTCATGACTACAAAAGAATATGTATATATAATGACAATAATCACATAGAATTTTTGGACGGTACAACAAAACTTAACCCCTTTTTAAGGCAAACAGAGAAAATTCTCTTGTATTATATCGTAAATTAACAGTCTATTGACAGCAATATCCAAGTAAAACAGTAAATTGACACTAACAGCAAATTACAAGTGACAGGCTTGATCAGAATTCTATTTCCTCGTTGAGGCAATATATTTACTTCGCAGATAGTATTACGAAAGGCATGGCATATGCCGTGTTAGTCTGTTGTAGTGAAATTCCCGTCTTGTCACGCGGATAAAATTTCGTTGTTGGGCGGTGGGCACAGATCAACCCACTTGTTTTTCTCTGCAAGACTTGACTTCGTTTCTGATCATTCGTGACAAAGTTTGCTGACAGATGGAAGTGGTCGGACCCACTGGAAATAAATGTTGTGAAAAATCGAGATGCGTTAACTGTACGCCTTTTATTAGAGATATTTAAACTCTACGCCTCTCTTAATAGGGAAAAGTCGTGAAGATTCTTCCACTGTACACTTCTCGTAATAGGGAAAGGTTGTGAAGATTATTCTGGCCTTGTGTTTTGTTTTTTTCTCCATCAGAGTTCAATTGAAATACGGCTGCCATGATAGAACATTTAGCGAGGCCAAGATCATTTAGTCAAGTCATTCAGAGAAAAATAGACCACATTCATTTTCATCATTAACTGCTTCCATCGCTGGCATGTGAACTCTGGAAGAAAGTCCAGTCGCTTAGAAAAAAAACAACTGAGTTGATTTGTTTTATTAGATTTTGGTATGATTTTGGTATGATTTCAGTAATAGTGACTTTTGTTTTAGCAAATAAACCTCAATTAGTTATTACTAGCAGATTTAAAGGAGGTTAAGAATTTATATCTAAATAAGAGAGTGCGGGTGGATTAAAAAATAAATATTAAATAATGGAATGAAATAAGTTTAGACAAATTTAGGTTTTTTTCTTTAAAAAATTAAGTATTATTTGTATACAAATTTAAAACATAAAATAATGTAAATGAGAAAGAAAGTTTTCATCAAATTGACAAAATCCACTACAAATAGAAATAAAGTGTTCCCATCCAATTGTCAAATCACACTATTTATTTGGCTTTTATGTAATAAGTGAGATATTGGAGGCTTTTACCTAATATCTTAGAGACTTTTACCACTAAATGACAACTGGTTTACTATTAAAAGGCAACTAAAACTTGTTTTCCAACAACTTAACAGTGGATTGCATGTGTGAGACTTGTTTTAGGCTCAAATATCACACGTAGCCTATCAGCTAATTATTGTATTTGTGAATTAATTATATGTTAATATTTTTAGTGTAAAATAAAAAATTTATAAAATTCATATATAAATTTTTTAATTAAAATATTTTTTGAATTGAATTACCACTAATATGATTAATTGAAGAGTTGAAAATCCAACACTTATTCTAAGTATATGAAACATAGAAAAATAGGTTAGGGTTCAAACACATAAGGTTTTATACTAAATTTGAGATATTTCACCAAACTTACTATAAATAGAAATGAAAAAATGGGGTGAATGAACCTACCTATTCTTCCATTTCATTCAAGAAATGAGATCCCTCAAGTCAAAATACACTTTCAACCCTTAGGTGAGTGAATTCTTTGAGGAATCTTGCAATTTCCTTTTTCATGTTAGGACAGGGGTCTAGGTCAAACAACACTTTGGGAAGAAATATTTAAATTAGCAAAGCAACTCCAAAATTTAACCTATAACTTGGATTTGGAAGATTAAACATAAAACTGATGGAACCTATAAAGCTTCTAGCAGATTTAGAAGAAACAAATGTTGTATACCTCTCACAAAAAGGTGTTTTCAAAAGTTGTTTGAGGACATGGTGATGGGTCCCGTGTAGGGCTCTTTAAACATGGGTTTTGAGTCCTATGCTCCTATGTTTGCACTATTAGATTCTCGATTTTCACAGTTGGATAGTCAAAAAAAAAACTACAATCTAAGTTTCCGTGAGATGACAATAAAACGACAATAAATGTAACTTTGTAATTTTACAGTGTTGAGATCTTCAACTTTTCAACCTGCAAATCTACAACACATAAAGAGAGGGGAAAATGTTTGTTTTTGGGTGAATGGGAGTTTTCCTTGGTCAAACCCCGTTTTGGTAATTAAACCTTGAAATGAAATAAAATAGCATGAAAGGGATGATGAATGAACAACTCAATGTCATAACTCACCAAACCCTTGGATGAACCTTTGATAATGGAGTTCTGTAACTTGTATGAAATGACTTTAGTGGATATGGATCTTGATCTTGAAACTCGATTTGAAACAATACCTTTGAATACTTGACTGAATCATGAAACCTACATCACAATGCTAGCTCCAAAAACATGCATGACTCCACATAACTTTGACATAATGCTTGGATCTTAAATGTTGAAACAAATGATGAAGAAATATGCTCTTAAATTCCCTTGGCAATAATCTTGGCTCCTGTAATTGATCTCTCAAAAATCTAATGTTGATTTGATAAAATAACCTTGTATTTATAGTAATTTATCCTTAATTCACATTTTGCAAGCTGACATTGAAATATAGATTTGAAATCATTAAAATACCACCAAAAACATAATTTAAATTAGGGTCCTAGGTCTAATTGAGGACCCATTCACCCTTGGTAAAATGGGTCCTAGGTCACTCACCTAGGACACACATTTTTCAAGGTAAAGTGTTAATGTTAGGCATTAATCAATGTCGATTTTCCTCTTCGAAAAGTCTAATAAAATAGGCTTGGATTTGAATTTAAGTGGGAAATTAAGGCTTAATTAATCTCAATTAATTAATGAAACCATAAATAAGTGTGAAAGTTTAAAGATGCACTTTACAACACTAAAAATAAGGCACAAGTCCATTTTAATTAATAGGGACCTAAACTTAATGTGAATATGTAAAATATATATTACAACACTAAATTAATGGAGAGTTAATTTCACTTTAGTAATAATTTCAAATTAAGTGTGAAAAAGGTATATTTTTTCCTACACTACATTTAGCCCCCACTTTAATGAGAGAAGGAACTTGCATCAAACTTGCACTAAAATAGTCAAGAGGGGTCCAAGTATACCAATGTTGATGGTATAGGATGATAAAGATCAAAGAGGGTGATCAAGTCCCCAGGTTCCAAGATCCCACGTCAAACCAACAT
This sequence comes from Sequoia sempervirens, assembly GCA_007258455.2. Classification (NCBI taxonomy): domain Eukaryota; kingdom Viridiplantae; phylum Streptophyta; class Pinopsida; order Cupressales; family Cupressaceae; genus Sequoia; species Sequoia sempervirens. The sequence goes on along the minus strand of VDFB02128519.1, from coordinate 10,394,986 downwards.
AAGCACAAAGGGATGCACACAAGATGTACGATATGCAATAGCAAGACAGGATACACAAATATACAATATCAAAGACTAAAAGAAAGAAAAAAATAAAATAAAAGGGGTGGATCAAGCCTTAACTATCCAATGCGATGTGGAACACATCTTGACTATTTGTCCAAGAATGTTCACAAGAAAAACTCAATGTCCACTATGCAAACAACAACACACACTCACTCTAGGCTAATGGAACTTTGGGCCATCCACTAGGTGAGCCCCCAGAAAATTGCTTAGTGAGAAATTTGTTCCACATCTATAGGCTTTCATTGTACTAACCATACCAAAGCTATCCCTTTGATAACTTTGATAGGGCACCGAAAAACAAAAACTAGGACTTTCAACTTCACAAGGTTAACAAGCTATATTATGCTAAACACTTATGAACAAAATGCCAACAAAGGTTTGTTCAAAGGGAATTTTCTTAGTCCATGTAAGGTCTCTTCTTATGGACCATAATGCATAATGTCTCCAAGAGAGGAAAAGTCAAGGATAAAATAAATATCACACTCTTGGAGGACATCAGACCTAATGAAAACACCAAGAAAAGGACGCATCATAAGAAGAATGAAAATCACACAATGAAACATGAGGAATGATAATGCCAATGTATGCCCCCACTTTAAAGAAATTTCCAATACCATTGTTGTGAGAAATTTTCTTTAAAGTAGCCAATAATCAATGCAAAACAATAAAGAGACATGAGAGCTTACTTGAAAAGCCCTATGCCAAGTCATATGTTTCCAAATGAAGCTATGTCATGAAAAGGGGTTGCCCCCAAAATGTAATGCTAAACATAGGAAGAAAGTATGTCACACAGGAGCCAACTTAAGGCATGTCATCCACATCCCAAGCTTACTCTTATGTATACATGGAAAGTAGTCAAATAGCCAAAAGAGCTAATGACAAGTACCATACGAGGACAAGGCTACCTAATCCCTTTCCCCCACTAAGTGCAGGACAAGGATGAGCTGAGGTAAGTGATGAGCAACATGAAAATTAGTATCGATTAGAGGAAATAGGTGCTTCAATACAAAGAAGAGGACCGCAATCCCTAAGATGTTGAATTTTATTACTCAAAGCCTTACATTCATGTTAGTAGAATGACCATGAACTCTATGATATGCACAAAATGAACTCTTGTTGTAAAATTTCTTTCGTGTTCTTGGAGGGAGAGATATCAAGTGATCTTGGAGGAGTCTCAACAATATACTCTCTTGATCAATAGTAGAAGATGATCCTTTATGTTGTACATGACAAAAATATCTCTTGCTTAGCACAAGGTGTCATACTTAGACAAGACTCTCCTTTAAGGGAGGGTGTAAAATATAATGAACTCCAATCATTACTAAGACACATCCTAGGAGTGTTTTGTGTGATGACATTGATATAAGCGAAGATTTCTCTAATTCTTTCATTTCTTTCAAAGGAAAATAACCAAGACCACTAGTTTCTATCGGTTCAGGATGCACCAAGGTTAATGTTGGCTTAGGAGAATCTTTTGTAATAGTTTTGGTATTGAGTGAAGGCTTTGTTGATTCTTTTGTTTCTTTCGAAGGACAATAACCGAGACCACTAGTCATTTCTTGTGTGTTAGGCTCTATAAAGACACAAATACCTTGTTCTCTAGCACCACATCCTTTTTCTCTATAGCCATTTTTTTTCAAAAGCTCATAACCTCTTCCATAAAGCTTTTCCATTTCTTTTGGATTTGGTGGTTGTTCATAATCAACTTCATCGAAGTTTGTTGTGTAATTTAAATTTCTTCTTCTAAAGTGGTTGAAGTAGATGCTTTCAAATTTTGTGTTGTTATTACCACTCTTTCTTTTCCCTTTTCAAACTCTTTTGCTATGATCTTGTATTCCCCCCATAAATGTAGGTGTGAAATATAAGGAACTCCAATCATCTTCCAATAACTTTGTAACTTTTTTAATATTGCTCTATTTTTCTTTCTCTTGCACGGGTTCGACTTGTGTAGTTGGTATCAATATTTTCAAAGGACTTTACTTATCTTTCTTAATGAAAAAACTATTTGGTTCAAGGTTGACCTCAATTGTGTAAACTTTGTTGTTGTAGACATACTTCATTTTACAATGAAGAGTAGAAGGCACCCCATTCATTGCATGAATACATGGCCTACCTAAAAGAAGATTATATGAAGGATCATAAAGCATAACATCGATAGTAGTTTGCAATGTGTCCTTTCCAACTATAATAGGTAATGTGATCACACTAAGCAGTTGCTTTCCCACATTTTTGAACCCACAAATAGATAAAGAATTAGGTTGTATGTTAGTTTTATCCACTCCAAGCTTATCGAAGAGGCATACACTGCACATTAAAAGATGATCCATTTTCAAAAAGGACCTTCTCTTTATTTATTTCTTTTTAATAATGGCTACGATAATGAAAGATTCATATTATTTTTGAAATTCCGAAGGAGGTAGCTCACTTTGATGGAAAAAAGTTAGCATTCACTCCCTTAATCAAGGCTTCTATGGCATTTGGTTGCACATTAGGAGGGATAGGGACTTGTTTTAAAGTAATTTGAAGCATGTTATCATAATTAGTGTAGACTTGAATAAGGTCCCATAATGATATCATAGCAGGAGTATTTTTAAGTTGTTCAAAAAGATCATACTCTTTACCACTACGCTGCAAGATATTAGGTGTTGGTGAGATATTGTTGAGGTAATGGAATGGATGTTAGAGTTGTTTGTGACTTTTGATTGTTTCTAGTGTTATATGTATGAGAAACAATATTATAAGTTGGTTTCTTTAAAATATTGTGTTGAGATGGTCGTAGGATAAGCACAAGCTTGTTTTGAACTTGTTATTGTTGTGAGGGTGGATAGAGGATAAGTTGAGGCTTAGGTGGTCCAATAATTAAAGGATTTGTAGGTGGTCTAAGAATTAGAGGACTAGAACCTAAGTTCTAATGTTCATAACCTCAACAAACTTATCTTTATTTTCATGATCTCTCAGTGAAGGGGAGTCTAATGTCACTTCATTATCTTCATATAAGGAAGCCATATTACTATTGTTTGAAAGACATGTGTCAATTTTTTCATTTTCTTGCACCGTGATATCTTCCCTAGTAGGAGAGTTTTTAGGAGAACAACAAACTAGATGTTCATGACATTCAATGGTTGGTTCTTCTAAAATGACTTCATCAAAAGTAAGGGAGTTATCAATGGTTGGATTGTCTTGTTTATCAATGATGGAATCCTCTTGTTTGACAATATTTTCCGAAGTAGGAGGGGTAGGAGAAGAGAAACAAATAGGATTCTCATGACTCTCATTGATTGGATCTTCTAACACTGAAATATCTTTTTCGCAAATAGGAGAGATATTGGGAGAAGAACAAACTTGATTGTCACGATTGTCCAACATTATATTCTCTTTCACTAATTTAGTTTCACACATGGGAGAGGGATCAATGAAGAACAAGATGAGAGGAGAAATGACTTCACATTCATATGTGTGTAAGAACAATTTCTTAGAGTTCTCAATAAAATATGAAAATAGAACATGAAGTATGATAACAAGAGACATTTGTAATGAAAACATGATGCAATAATTTCTCGACAAATCTGAAATGCAATGTTCAATTTCTCCAATTTTAAATGCCTAAAGTAAATGGATGATTAGACTTTAATGCATAAATCAAAAATTCCTAAAAATTTTCAGAATAATACAGTAGGTTATCAATAGCTCTAGGAAGTACAAACAACCACAAAAAATATCAGAAAGTTTGGTTTTTTTAGGCATCCAAGGACTCATTTTCCTAGGGGAAAATGGGTCCCAATACAAAGATTTTTAAAATTGAAAAATGCAATTTTTGAGTGATTAGATGTGTTCTCTATTCCAAGTTTTAGACTGTAACTTTTGTAGCAGAATTTTCTATAATTTGATGTTTAAATGCAAGTGCAATGAAAGGAAGATGATGAACTATATGACACTTTTTGAAATGCAATTTTGACTCAATTTTTGAATGTGAATGATGAAAATTACTCTAATATGCAAACACCATGCAAAATCAATGTGATATTATGCAATTTTTGATTAATTTTTAGATTTAAAATGACTGCAAAATGCAAGTTTACACCTAAAGTACAATGCAACTTTATGCAAAATTTAGAAACCCTAAATGCAATGAATTGCTTCAAATCCTAGATCTAGGGTTTGAATGCACTCCAAATAAAAAAAGTAGAATGTTCAAAACATCGGGTTCACCAAAGTGAAAAATGGAAAAAAATGGTAGAGGTTCAAACACATAGGGTTTTATACCAAATTTGGGATATTTCACTAAACTTACTATAAAGACAAATGGAAAATAGGGTTAGAAATAATTCTAGGTTTTAAGTTTCAATGAGATGACAACAAAGGTGACAATAAATGCAACTTTGCAATTTTGCAAATTTGAGATCTTCAACTTTTCTTCAACCTGCAAATCTACAACACATAAAGATAGGGGAAAAATGTTTTTTTTGGTGAATGGGAGTTTTCCTTTGTCAAACCTCATTTTGGTAATTAAGCCTTGAAATCAAATAAAATAGCATGAAAGGATGATGAATGAACAAATCAATGTCACAACTCACCAAACCCTTGGATGAACCTTTGATAATGAAGGTTTGCAACTTGCTTTAAATGACTTCAATGGATGTGGATCTTGATCTTGAAACTTGATTTGAAACAATACCATTGAATACTTGATTGAATCATGAAACCTACATCACAATGTTAGCTCCAAAAACATGCATGACTCCACATAACTTTGAGATAATGCTTGGATCTTGAATGTTGCAAAAAATGATGAAGAAATACGCTCTTCAATTCTCCTGACAATAATATTGTCTCTTGTAATTGATCTCTGAAAACTATAATGTTGATTTGATAAAATAACCTTGTATTTATAGTAATTTATGCTTAATTCAAATTTTGCAAGCCAACATTGAAGTATCGATTTGAAATCATTAAAATACCACTAAAAACATAATTTAAATTAGGGTCCTAGGTCTAAGTGAGGACCTTGGGTGAATGGGTCCTAGGTCACTCACCTAGGACACACATTTTTCAAGGTAAAGTGTTGTGGTAAGGCATTAATGAATGTTGGGTTTCCTCTTCAAAAAATATAATAGAATAGGCTTGGATTTGAATTTAAGGGGACATTTAAGGCTTAGTTAACCTTAAATAATTAATGAAGCTCTAAATAAGTGTGAAAGTGTAAATATACACTTTACAACAGGGTGAGTGTAGGATCATGGGGGTTCAAAAAGTGGCGATATGACAAAAAGTGACTGATGACTTTTATTTATCCGAATTTGATGAAATAAAAAGGATTTATTGAGAAAATTTTCATCTTTTCGATAATATATGATATTCCTTACTTGGAATTAAATAGATAATTATTATTGATTTTGTACACACATTTTGACTAGAGTCTCGATTGATATGTTGATTGAAAAAATCTATAATTCTTAAATGATTTAACACTTTTTGAATCCAAAAGATGCAGAATATTCTATGCTTCCCATACTAGAGGATAAAAAAAAATGAATTTCAATTTTTTTATTATCAAACTTTATGGTTGTCAAACAAACAAGTTTTAATATTTCTAAAAAGTTTTAATAAAAAAATATAACTAATTATTTACTTGCAAAAAAATTTTAAAAAAAGTGTGGCACATCTGGACATGTGTACTCTATTTATATTGAAATTTTAAACATATATATATATATATATATATATATATATATATATATATATATATATATATATATATATATATATATATATATATATATATATATATATATATATATATATATATATATATATATATATATTTGTACTTAGGTTGGTCAAACATACACCTACTTTTTATTTTTTTCTTGAAAATTTAGTACTATTGCATTGAAATTTCAAATTTTCACTAAATAGATTTATATTTGTCTAAGAAAGGACTAGTATCTTAGAAACTACATTAAATTTTCTATAAATTTTAATATTCTTATAATTTTTTCAAATTATGTTAATAAATTATTCAAATTTTTATGTCAAGTTGCCTAAATGTGTTTTTTTGAATTTTATTGCCACTTAAGGGCCCAGTTTGGACTCCCATGATCCTACACTGACCCAACACTAAAAACAAGGCACAATTAAGTCCATTTTAATTAATAAACTACTTTTAAGTGTGAAAAAGGGATACTTTTTCCTACACTACAATATATAATAATTAAGATTGAAAAATTAATAAAATTTTAAGCATACATAATATATTTGGGGGTATGTGCAGGATCATCATGGAAAAAATAGGCCTTTAAGTGGCAAAAAATTCAAAAAAATCACTGTTAGGCAACTTGACATAAAAATTTGAATAAGTTATCTATATTATTTAAAAAATATGTAAGAATAGAATATGTAAAAAATTGAATGCAATTTCTAAACTACTAGGTTTATTTAAAAATAAATAAAATATATTTGGTGAAAATTTGAAATTTCAATGCAGAGTACTTAAATTTCAAGGAAAAAATAAGTAGGTGTCGTCTGACCACCCTAACCATAATAAAATGATAATATTTTTTTATAAGATTTTATATATAAGTAGAGGACTCATGTCTGAATGTGATGCATATTTTTTTGTAATTTTTTTCCAAGTAAATAATTAATTATTAATTTTTTATTACAACTTTTAAAAAATATAAAAACTCTTATGTCTGACCACCTTAACTTGGTCAAAACTTCATTAAATTAAATTTTTCTTTTTTAATTCTATATTATGTGAAGCATAGAATGTGACGAATGTTTTGGATTCAAAAAATGTGATACCATTTGAAAGTTATAGATGTTTTTCAATCAGCCTATCGATCAGGACTTTAGCCGTAATTCTAATAGAAAATGAATAATAATTATTTATTAAATTCAAATTAAAGGATAATTTATATTTGTCGAAATATGAGAATCTCCTCTAAAAACCCTTTTCTTTTCATCAATTTTGGGTAAAAAAAAAGTCACCAGCCACATACCCTACAAATACTCATAATATTGCCACTTTTTGGCCCATCATGATCCTGCACATACCCTTGGGTCCACTTAATTTCAAACTTCTAACAATAGAGATGTGATCTCAAAATGACTACATTTCCCCTTTTGTTTCTATATTAATTTCCTCTTTTTCCTCTTATTCTAACTATAGAAAGCTTGACAATTTTTACACCACTTAGCTTACATACTAAATTTTAGTCCTTCCATATATAGATACCATCACCAACATTCACTCTATAAGTCCCACCCTCTAGATGTAATAATGACAGTTTCTTTTCATTACTAGAAATTTATGTTCCTTTTAGTTTTTTATTAGTAAACATGGCCCTATGCTAATGCCTTAAAAAAAACCTTGTCAATCACTCCACAACTAAATGACATGCTAACAAGCATCTAAAACACAACATGAAAGTGTGTGCATTCAAGTTATTAAAAATTTAGTAGCCTAGCTAATTCATGCAATTTAATGCAACCTAACATTTATTCTTCCCTCCCATTTTCTCTCCTCAATCTCAATTATTTATTCCTCTCTTTCTAATGCAACCAACAATCAAGATCCTTTTTAGGCTATCAATTGTTGCAGCCCAAACCACTCTTTTACACTATTCAAAAGAAATAAAATGCAGCAAAAAATAACTTTAGCAAAAAATAAACATAATATTTTCATTCTCATCTACAAAAGATTGAAAATTACAAGCATCTCCTATTACAAGTGCTTCCATTTGCAAACAACACTACCTGGTCAAATTGGGTATAAGTTTTTATCCTCCTACAAGCAAAACAATGCAAAAACTCTTTGAAAATGCCAAAAAGCAACTACAAGCAACACATGATAGCATCAAATCATCTCCCCTTCTCTCATGGACTCCTGGGAAATGTATGCCCTGGTTTTGCATCAAAATCCTTCATCTTTTCTTTATCTTTTCAACATCAAGCTTCTTCTATTCATTTGGGCAATGGAATCCTTGTTAAATAGGTGCAAGAAAACTGAGAGGGGGTGAATCAGTTGTCACACAATTCAAACTTAAACTTCAACACTTATCAATTCCACAACCACACTATTTTGTTAATAAGTAGAGCATACACAAATAACAGAAAGTAGATCAACTCAAAGAACACTAGATTTTTATGTGGAAAACCCAATAAGGGAAAAACCACGATGAGGGTTAACTCATGATATAGTAGTTTCAAATTGAGAACAAAAAGAATCACTACCCAAAAGGACTCACTTTCCAAGTACAAAGGCTCACTGCCTACAAAAAGGACACACTATCCAACAAGGAGGCTAACTTCCTACACAAAGATTTACATAACAGAATAAGGCTTTGCAACCAAAAAAAACTGGGAAGATGCACCTATCAAGTGTTGATATAGTTTTGGTGATGCTCAGAATTCATACTTTACACACTTCATCCTTCGCTTACTTTTGTATCTAATGTTTCCTTACTGATCACACCTTCGCATTCATTACTTTCTCTCTATCCATCCATTCAAAAACTATTCAACATATATATATGTACCCGATCTTCATCGCAAGCATTAATTAGGTCAGCCTAATTAGATACAATTCTCATTTATAAATGATATCAACTATTGACTCCAATGGTTCACAAAATATTTTCAAATGCAATTCAACCTTTAGCACATTACAATATGTCGACACAAACCCAAGGAAATAGGTTGCACATATGTCTTCATATCGCATCACAATTATTTAAGAAGTTGGCCAAGAATAGACTTCAATATAAAAGAGGAAGCCAATAGAATAGTGTCACTTCGTCGTACAAGCACTAGAGCATGAAATAATTTGATTATACATGCCTTCAAACATCACAAACAATTTTCCAAAGCCACAATTAGAAATTGTCAAGTGTGGAGAAATGCGGACTAGAATACTAGAGAGTGGACCAAAAATACTAGATTCACCACCAGACAAGAAAAGTCAGTTATACACATCGGTTTAGAGTATCCAACCAAGTTACCAACGTGGTGACATCAATGACAACATATAGATAAACTTCTTCATTCTTCCAACAATCCTCATTCAATTTACAGTAAATAAATAAAAAACCAGTCCAAAAGGCAGGGCATAGGTTCACCTATAAGCCACCAATAAGGCAGTCCATATCCTTTGTGCATATCTTTGACATGTACATTTTGGAATCTTATTAGGAATCCATTTCAAAACATTGGAATCAATATCAATCAAAAATCTAGGTTTACTATGCAAAACTCTAGGAGTTCTCAAATTTAAATTTTTGTCAATGTTAGGAATGCCAACAACATTGTGGATAGATCGTGTACCTTCAATCGAAGGTACAATTGATGACATACCTTGAGATTGACATTTAAATGATCTTTTACCTCCAACTTGAGTTTTTTTTATGGAGTTCCTTCAAATAGAGATGTGTTTTCTGATGTACTTTCAAAATGCAATGTTATTGATGGTGTGTCTTCAACTGTAGATGTGATTTCCGATGTACTTGGAAGACCACATGTTGTTGCTGGTGTGTCTTCAACTAGAGATGTGCATTGAACTTCACCTATGGTTGATGATGTGCCCCCAACTTTGGGATCCATTTGTTTCCTTCGATAAAATTTTTTCATCCATGCCCTTTTCTTTTCCAATTGGACATCTCTCTTAGATTGCACAAGAATTTCTAGTTGTATGGGCTGCAATTCATTTGCTTCATGAGCTACAATGTTTTATTCTCTTCTCCTTGCATTTTTAACTGCATGTTCTTTCGTTGTTAGAGGCTTTTCTCATTTCCTCGACATGGCGTTGAATGCTACATGTTCACAAATGTGCACATAGAAAAAATTTAAGTAATGCATTTTATGAAACATATTGATAATGTTGATTGCATTGCATTTATAAAACACACCGTAGAATTTTATAAAAGAAGGTGGCGAGCTGTTTGGAATTATCAAACATGTCTATGCTACAACACTTTTCATACATACATCTACCTCCATACCACAAGAAAAGTAATTGTAATGCATTTTTTCAAACATATCCATACCACTAATTACATTGCATTTTATGAAACATATTGATATCGCTGATTACATTGCATTGCATATCTTTCAAACCCAAAGCATTACTTTAAATTGTATAACTAATGTGACTTATCAAACATTGCATATCTTATAAAACATTGTTGTCCCAAACCTAGGGTTTATAACAAGCTTAAAAAAACCCATAACTTTTGATGCATCTGGGGAAAATATATGAAACTTGGTACTAATTTTTTGTAGGCCTATATGCATGTGTTGACAATAGGAGGGTTGCTAAATCATCATTTTGTGTGAATTATTGAGCACAATTTGTTTCTTTTTGCAACTATATTACATGTAAAACCTAGTACTTTGAGGAATTTGTACAAAATTGCTTCATGTAAGTGTTGATCAATGTTAAGAAGGGTTTGAGGGGAGTATTTGGAGTGTGGAAAAGTGCTTAGGAGTAAAGAATTGAGTCAAACCCAAGGTATAATTTGTGGCCACCTTTGGAAACTAGAGAACCTTGTGCTTATTGTTGCCAAAACCACATTGTGATTGTCAACCAAGCCATGAAGAACATGAATTCAAAGTGTATACACCTAAAATTGGTCCAAACATTTAATTAATTAAATACTAGTCATTTAATTAATATTTCATCTACTTATAAATAAATTCTAAAATTATTTATATAGTTCATATCTTCTAATTCTTCAAATCTAAAATCGCATTCCTCTAATTTAATTAAATAAATAAATTTCTATAGTTTGTTTTATATAATTAATTTTCACTAATCCCAAATTTGGAATTCAAGCACATGTCTACAAATTTTCATGCCACCTCACCAAGGTCACATGAAATTAATAATTCTAATTTTTAAATTAGAATTATCTTTAACAAACTTTCAAACACATGGCTTATTCCTCACACACTTCTTCAACAAACTTTGAACACATGGTCTTTTTCTCCCACACTTGATTTACCCATCCATTTGGCATGTTGTCTTTGGTCAAGGGAACATCCTTTTTTATTCTCTCGATCTCCACCATTCCTCCCTCTTGTTTGAATCTAGACCATCGATTGCTGCCACATCACAAGATGCCTCGAAAATCCTATAAATACAACCCCTTTGCTACAACATTTACATCACATCTTTTAGCAAGTTTATTATGCAGGAATAGCATTGAAGCAATTTGGAGCATTCATAGTTGAAGCACTTTTAGCATTTAGATTTTTTTATCATTCTAATTTAGAATCATGTCTTAGTTATAGTTGCATTGTAGTTATTATCTTAGCCTTCATATAGCCTTCTCATCATAACATTTAACCTCATAATCTTAGCATAATCTTCATTTTATCATAACAGCATTAATATCATAGCATCATGGCTTTAATCACATAGTTTCATGTAGGACTTAGATTCTTGTATTCTATATAGCATCTCATTTCTCAAGTTGTCATTTTAACAACCATAGTGCACATACAAAATTTGAGAACCAATATGGTTTAATAAATCCTTGAGAATAGAGAACAATGGAACATTTTTAGAGAATTTTTTGCTACAAATAGAGTAGTCTTATGATTCAAATCTTTAATATAATATTTCTCATTGGTGTTTGTGTTGCTCTATTATTGATTTACTAACTTTCCCACATTTCACACACACATATAAAATGGCGCCCACCATGGGGCCCGACCCCATTTTTAACAATTTTCTAGAAAAAATTTCCTGAACAAGTTGGACATGATCTTTTAGTGTGGCCGTGAGTTCTTTTAGCGCATACGACAAATCTTTCAGTGCATCTGAGGTCTATTATGATGCATATGATATTTATTTCAGTGCATCAAACAACTATTTTAGTGCATTCGCTCTTTATTTTAGCACATTTAGTATCTGTTATAGCGCATTAAGTTGTTCTTTTAGTGTATCCATTAGTTTTTATAGTGAATTGAGTTGTTCTTTTAGCGCATTGGTTAGTTCTTTTAGTGCATTGGATGACTATTTTAGCGCATGATTTAAAATTTCCAAAATCTTAAAATCCCAAGAACTAATTGATGCTTTCTGCTTGTAGGTACTTTTATATACTGGTCAAAGATAAACTTATGTAACTGCTAATGATGTATGTAGGGGATGGAGTTATTTGAATGCTTTCTTTTGCTTAAATTAGGAATCTAGTTTAATTAAAAGGTTAAAGAACCCCATGTATTTTGTGCTTGATGAATGGTAGGAATATGCTCTCCCCTTAACTAGGTGACCAAAAAGCCAGACCCATTCATTTTTATTTTATTTTATCCATATAGGGCTTTCTTTGTGGGGAAAAGTAATCACCCAAGGGAACAACCCAACTGGTAACACACTAAAGCCAAGTGACTTCCAACTGGTATATAAGTGTGGGTACTTGAGGAAAGTTCAAGTATCACAAGGATTATTCCGAAGAGAAGGGAAACAATGGTCTCTTGCCAAATGGATGATCCCCCAAAAACAAAATTCCTATACTAAAACCCTTTGTTATAGCAAGCAAAAATCATATTCTATTTATTGGCACAAAAGGTTTAACCTTTGAAGCTATCCCACATTTGTGTAGTTTTTAGTAGAGATGAGAAGTATGCCTTGGGAGATTCATGGGTACTAAAGCTTGGCTGCCCTAAGAAGTGAGTGTTGTGGAGGTGAGCCAGTGGGGTCAAGCTTCTAATCATCCACTAAAACTAGGCATAGCTAGAGTAAAATTGAAGTGGGAATCTAGTAAATATTGTCCTACATAGCCTTAGGATTGTACATGTTTGATGTGTTTTACCAATGTGTTTTTGAAAAAATTTCAAACAATTTATCACACACTAGAAGTGAAAACCTTGATTCAGAAAATATCCTTTGAAGCAACCAATTCTCTGACTAGAAAATTAAAAAAATCAAACAAATTTGCAAGAAACTATGAAATTTTCCTGGCAATTCAGTGCATCCATTGCTTATTTTGGCACTTTTACACCATTCCCTAGCGCATCCATATGTTGTCATAATGCTTCCACCATATATGCCAGTGCATCCATTGAATTATGCAATGCATTCAAGCTATTCTGTAGCACATCCACCCAATACTTTAGTGCATTCAAGCTATTCTTAGTGTATCCAACCAATCCTATAGTGCATTTAAGCTATTCTATAGCACATCCAAACAATCCTATAGCACATTCAAGCCTTTCTATGGCACATTCAGGCCATTCTATAATGCATCCAGGTTGTCTTCCAGCGCATTCGTGCAATCTTTTAGCGCATCTAGTGCAATCTTTTAGGGCATCTAGTTAACATCAAACTAAAGAGTTAAATTCACCATTTGTTTGTTTGTTTGAACCAGAAAATCAAACCATCATGGATGAGATTGAAGAATACCGCCTTCACAAATTTCATCAAACTAAAAAAGATGAGGATCAAATGAATGCATTAGCTCATCAAATGAAAAACCTTCAACAACAAATCTAGGATATGCAAAGGGAAACAATCACAAAAAGATATTTGTTGTCAGACATCTATTCTTATCCATCTAATAGAAATACAAACACATGACACCTTCTCCACCAACAACTACATCATCCAAGTTCAATTTCTTTGAATTCTTAAAAAATTTAAATGAGAAGCCCAAATCAAAGTCCTCAAACACAAATGATATTGAACAATCTTACCATTTCATGCATCTATCTTCATCTCTCACAAGCCCAAATAAATATTAGGATTCTTTCACCCAAGTTAATGATTCCATCCAACCACCTTCATCTATCATACCTCCTACATCTAATGATTCCTGACAATCTCTCTGTCCAAACCATGCTAGCATAGACTCCTTTACACATCAAGATCAAAGCATTCTTTCCACTTCATTTGATGATATCAAAATTCCACAAGTTCTTCCAATATTTTACCAAGACCCCATCTCTCAAGAATTCTATGATCATCCCCTCCCTTCACTTTTCATCCACAATGACTCCTTTCCATCTCAAGAGAAAAGTATCCTTCTGAATTCTTCTTCCACCCCATCTAATGAATTCATACCATCTCATGATTCCATTGAATTATAGGAGCATGATAATTCTTCCATCCTATCTAATGATTTCCTATCACTCGATGATCAAGATATGCTTTCTACAAAGTCTCATGATTCCCTTCCTCATCAAGATCAAGATATGCTTCCATCTGAGGATATCCCTTCATTTCATGAGGATGAATTCATCCTTCTCAAGATCAAGGTGTGCCTTCCACACCACTACATGATGATTCCATACCTAATAAAGAGCAAGCTGCTCCATCTTCTACACCTCATGATCCTCTTCCAAGTAAAGATCAAAGTACCCCTTCATCCCCATGTCAAGAGTCTATCACACCTATTCAAGCTATTCATGAACCATACACCTACAAATTGGGATCCTCTACCTTCATCTGCTTTGGTTTACTTCCAACACCTATCCTTTCATCCATATCATATCCTCCCCAAAATGTACTTTCATCTTGTTTCACAAATAATATATATCCCATTGGTAAATGAATGTGTCAAAGTATGAACTACAAAGGCAAAGGATTAGGCCTTCATGAACAAGGTATCCTAGAACCCCTTTTTGCTCAAGAAAACCCATATTACCATGACCTTGGTTAAATACCTAAGTGTCCTAGTCCATCAAACCTACCATCTATATTAGGTCCTCATCCTAATCCACCAAACCTTCCATCTATCCTAGGTCCTCATCCTAGTCCATCAAACCTTCCCTCTATCCTAGGTCCATATCCTATTCCTCAGGAACAACAAAGGCACACATCCTTGATGCCCTTTCAAAATTCTACCTACACTCACTCATCCATAATACCTCCATACCATTCATCTCAATCCACCCCTCCCATTGCTCTTGGAAGCAATTTGGGTGCCAAATTTCAAAAGCTTCCATATCAAAATCCACATTTGTCAAAGGATCAACATGTCTCCTCAAAGAGGCATGCAAAAATAAAAGAAAATTTGATCCAAAATCAAAGGAAAAATAAAAAAGGCCACAAAGGCCCATCAAAGCAAAAAGAAAAATTTCCAAGGCCAAAAAGGCCCATAAATTAAAAGGAAAAATTTCAAAGGCCACAAAGGCCCACAAAGCAAAAATAAAAGTCAAAATTCATGTGGATTCCAAAAAGTCTCATAGAAGCAATAAAATCTAAATTGGCATCCAAATTTGCTAATCCAAAAGCTTCCTCCAATTTTTCATCTAAAAACCTATCACCGTCCAATTACATTTTTCCTCCATCACTCCACCGTCCTTCAAGCTGTCTGCCAATGTTGACCTTGCAATCCTTCCCATATACTCATCAGCAAGTCTTCCCACCTCCTATCCATTACCCAATATTCATCCCACATTATTCTCCTTTAATCCAAACGTTTGGATAAGTCCTTAGTTTTTCCATCATACCTTTAATAGGCCAACATTTATGAGTCTAATTCCCATTTTCCATGGTTTATTAAAGAGATATTTGGTTGTGAAACTTGATGCTAAGTCCTTCCTCCATCTCCCTATCATCCATATCCTATTTTCCATATTCCTCTTGCACTCTACACTTGGGGGGCAAGTTTCATCCATCTTATCATTCCTTACATTTCCATCTTTGATCTTGACAAGGTTAAGGATCTCCTTGAACATCATATATCTTATCCTATTCACTTTTTCCATATCTTTTGTATCATATCCTTTGCCTTATCCATATTCCATCATTCTTTCTAAATACATCCTTTCTTCCCTTCCTTGGTCTTGATGAGGAATAGGGGAAAAATACTTGGGCCTTGTGTCTATATATTATCTAGTTGATCTTGATCATCCCATTCATTATTTTTATCCTTGATTTCTTCCATTCCATATCTCCTAGCTTATCAAAATCCATGTCATCATGTCCCTTTACAACATTGAATCTTATCATGCAAATCATATTTGAGTCTAGATGTAAAACATTATCCAAACCTTGTATCTTTTGTCAAATCAATCATCAACAATCATCAATCTTATTATACTAAGAGGAAATCAGTGATCCTAAGTACTTATAATCATCATGCCTTATGGAATCAATCATTCCTAGCATCTTAATCAATCAACCATTATCATCTTTCAACAAGAGATTTGTTGCTTGTGTGACATGTTTTGCAGTGAATCTTTCATTTTGATCTATAATTTATCCATGGTTGTATTACCTCTTTTGTGGGGCATATTGTTCCTTCAATCAGTCATATCATATCATTTCCTCTTAAATATCCATGGAAAATACAAAGAAAAAAAAATACAAAAAGAGAAAAATACAAAAAAAGCAAAAAAATTGAAAAATGCAAAAAAAGTGAAAAATTAAAAAATTAAAAAAATAAAATAAAATTGAAAAAGTGCAATAAAAACAAGTAGTGAAAACCTAGAAACAAGCGCTATTTGTGACAAGATAGCTTTTCCATCTATTTGAGCATGTCAACCATTCACTTTCACCATCAATCTACCTATCATTAAAAAGCTTCATGTACATATCCTGGCATCGTGGTCGTGTCTCGCCCTAGACTGGGGGAAAAATCCTGAACTCACTGGGGGCAATAAACTTTGGGCTTAAACCAACAGACAAACAATAGTTATACAATGCAACAAACACAATTATCATAGTGCAAACCCAAAATTGAACATCAAGCTCAATCATGAACACATCAACTATCCATATCAAACATCAAACAACTAAACTGATCAAATCAAAGAAAACTTTAAATGGATGATGTTCTTTTGAGTCATGGATTTATCATGTTGGAATGTCTATTCAACTATTGTACTTTGATTTTTGTCATCATATCTCCAGAGCACCTCGATGATTTATTGAACTAGAGGAGCCATGAAGGAATATGATTTATCTTTGTTTGTTTTCTGTGAGCTGATCACTACTATTGTGCAAATTGTCACAGGACATGCTCTACAAAGTATCACTAATGACATTCTAAATTTGCATAGGAAAATGGTTAAATCTTGTCTGTTTATGCAGGTAATGCTCAGGTCATCTTAGTTTAATTATACCTAGATTCTTGTGTTGCAATATCAAACATCATTAAAGTAGTACACAGGTCATCATGGTTTAAAAATGCCATCGATGCTTGTACTCTCTTTCAACATTTTAAAGGCTCAACGATGATAAAAAGCATGAAAAATCGGTTGTTACAATGTCAACATTTGCATATTAGATCTACATGGTTAAATTAAATTGCATCCATGTTAGTTTGCATTGTATGTATGGGATTTCCAAAGCTACAACATTTTCACAATGAGGTTATCTCTCTTATCAATGGATTGAGTACATTGAACATTAACCAAAAACACATCATTCTCATATAGTTGCACATCAGTTGCATACATCGGAAGGCATTACCATATCATGTGTACATGATCACATCATTCATCCATCCACATATTGCATCAATATTTGCATCAAAAAACACAAAAAAAGAAGTGCATTGCATCTCACTTGTGTAATCAAAATCATCTCATTCATTCATTTTGTGATCCGAAACATCGATGCAAAAAATTGTACACAATCAATACAAAAATATTTGAACAAATACAGTACCTAAGACCTATCAACTGAAAAAATAAGAAATATAGAAATTTTTATCCCACAACAAAATTTCATTTCACAGGAGAAATCAGACCTATGAAGAGCAAGTGCATTGGCTAAGCCAGCATTGCCACCGCCTGCAATCAAATTTTTGCTGCCGCTCTGTACATGTGCCATGCCAACAATTATAATCTATGAATCTAAACAACCAGCTCGTTATTTGCTATTAGGGTCTTTCCATTGTTTTAGCTTACTGCTATAACTAAATTCAACTTGGCTCTCCTGTTGCGTCAAGGAAAATATGAGATCAACAGGTGTTGGACATCTGTTCAACTCAAATGGAAAGACCTTCAAGCTTAGCTAATTTAATCGGCTTCCATTATTTAAAGATTCTCAACTTCAACGTTCAGACAAGAACTATAATTGTGAAATTTGCGGATTAAAGTCAAAATGGTGAAGCACGTTTTAAAAACCAAGATGTCTATAAAAACAAAATTTTCGAACTGGCAGGCGAGCTGGTGTGTTGTGAACCACGAAAATTAATGCAATAAAGAAAAATATAGGAAACAAACACAGCAGGAAAGAAAAGAGTTAAAAACAGTCTTCTGTTAGAAAGGTTTTAAGCGATTTATCAGTTATCTTCTACTTCCATAAGATTTCTATTTTTGCATGTGTTGATAAATTTAAGTGAGATGTTCTATTACGGATGATAATAGATTGGGATGAAAGTTTCCAGTCATCAATCAGATTTATTTTTTTCCATGTGTTGATAAATCTAAGTGAGATGTTCTATTACGGATTATAATAAGTTTCCAGTCATCAGTCTTATTCTTGTTGAAGGAAAGTAATGATATGCATTTATCATTTATCTTTTTGGTCAATAAGATTTATATTTTTGCATGTGTTGATAAATTTGATAAATTTAAGTGAGATGTTATGTTACTGATAATAACAAGTGTCACGTAGTGGTTAGTACTTATCTTGTAATTATTGGTTTTTAGATTTGAAAAAAAAGAAGGTAAAATGTAAGTTTTATTAACGTGAATAAAAATAAATGTAAGTTTTATTGTAATTATTGTTTTTAGATTTGAAAAAAAAAATGTTTGTTAATGTGAATAAAAATAAAAATAAGTTTTGTTAATTATAGTGTAATTATTGTTTTTTAGATTTGAAAAAAAAATGTAAGTTTTATTAATGTGAATAAAAATAAATGTAAGTTTTGTTAATTATAATGTAATTATTGTTTTTTAGATTTGAAAAAAAAAAAAGTTTTATTAATGTAAATAAAAATAAATATAAGTTTTGTTAATTATAGTGTAATTATTGTTTTTTAGATTTGAAAAACAATAAAATGTATGTTTTATTTATGTGAATAAAAATAAATGTAAGTTTCGGCTGGTGTTGGCATGCTGTGATGGTTTATAGGTGGCATTGTTGTTCTTGCCACCATGGTTCAAACCCCGTTGGGGTGGTATTGTTGAATGGTTGTATCTGGTTCATAGCTCTGGTCAAAAGTGTTTACCCCTTGAATAAATAAATAAATGTAAATTTTATTAATGTGAATAAAAATAAATGTAAGTTTTGTTAATTACAATGTTTTAGTATTGTTATATTTCTTTGCATGACCTAATCTTAATCTAAACTCTAATCCTAACTCTAACAATAAATTCTAAACCGTTATTCCAATCTTGAACCTATCTTTAATCCTAACTATGGTCGTAACACTATCCATAATTATGGTTGTAACCTTCACCCTAAAAGAATTGTAGAGTGAATTAAAAAAAATCTATGAATTAATATTAGGAATAATATTTTTTTTTTGTTGGTAAGTGCTACCAAGGGGGTAGCTTCCATATTATAAGATCCAAACAAAAGAACAATTTAAAAGCATACCCTTGCCACAAGGGGTGTGACATGTCTACAATTGTGCTTACCAAATATCCTACTTGACAAACAAATAACAATACAAACACTAGAAACAACGCCCACCCAAATGGGTGTGAAACATATCACATGGTTTCAATTTTTCACTCCGGCCAATGCAGATCCCAAAGACATTGAATGTTTGAGTTTGGCAGAAGGAGATTTCTTTCGTTGACCTCCATCCAAGCTTGTTCAGGAAAACGTGTGGTATTCAAATCCTTGAATTTTCCTTTCATAAGTGATCCAACAGAAGTTGAGTCTATAGGAACCACCATAGACTCAAAGGGTCATAGGCATGAAATCATAGGATTAGTTTCTAGCTTTACATCAAGAGAAGGAAGGGCATCACCAACCACAAAACCCACACCCAACGAATACCCAAGAGCAGGGGCAAGCAGAGCAGAAGAGGGAGAATTAAGAGACACCACAGGAGTAGCCTTTGAGCTGGACCTTTACATTTAGTTCAATGACATAGTGACCCGAATCAACCCCTATCCACCAGGTAGGAGTATTGATGGCCCCATTACTATGGACACAAGCATGCTTCTTGTTGCATTGGAAGGTGTTATGAGTAGTTGAAAAAAAAAAATTACATATGAATGGGATCTTTTCATAATCTACAGACTACCTCTAACGTCGATCCCCAACTTTCAAAGAGATTTCCTCTAGAAGGCCTTTGGTTAAATTGAATTCAACACATAAGCAGGCACAGGTGGAATTTTCATAATTGGTTGTTTCTTTGGAAATTGATGTAGAGGGTATGGGACTTTGAAAGAAACACAAAGTTCTCAAGGTTTGCAAGATGCAATCTCAACCACTCTCCCAGGCACTCTGATGGAGACAAAGCCTAAATGGCTCACTCATGAATCAAATCCTTCTCCAATGGATCTAAACCCTAGGAATGATCATAAGGGGCACAATTACACTTGTCTTGAAGGTTTTCAAAATCCCAAACCTCTATCTTGAACAAAATCCACTTTTCCACCTTAAGTAGCCTTCTAGCCCTATTAGGCCTCTAGCGAAGGATTTTAGACTTTTCTCTCAAACTTCCCAAAGGAACCTCCAATATAATTATTGAATGAGATGAGGTTTATGATCTTACACAACATACTAGGTTCTTGATAGCACTTTTTTTAGACAAACCCTTCCAAAATCTGTTGTCTCCTCAAAAACTAGGCCTAATTAGCCCTCTTTTCCAAAGCAACCCCTCTCTAAACTCAACCCCTGACCATGAAACTTTCAAAAATCTCTTAAAACATCCCCAAACCAAGGATTTTTGAGATTTTAATCTTCTATTACACCCTTAATAAGCTCAAACACAAAACCCTCCAAAACTTGCCTCAAAACTAGGGCTTCTTGAAAACTAACCTTCCAGTCACTTCCAGAACTTGTTTATTGACCCTACACCATTAGGAAAACATATTTAGTCTATCCCAACTCAAAAACATACCCCTCCTTTAGGTAGATCTTCTACTGTTATACCCTAGCCTCCATCTTCAAGCACTTTTCACTATCAAATCTTGGTGTACACCGTTTGATTCCTCTTTCCTACACTTTACCTTGTTAAATTGATATGATACAAGTTAATCATGATCCATTTCATTGGTTTCAGTCACATATTCCATGAAATGGATCATTTATCCATGAAAAACCCTTAAACTAGTGGAAAATTTTGTGTTTCCTTGAGGACAATCAATGTATTGTACAAAAAACTTATTTATTATTGCTCTCAAAACCTATAAGGGTTTCAAAACATGTAAATTCAAGTTCCTACACAATTCAAATGATCATAACTTCAATGGAAATCAAAAACTCATCAAAAAACTCAAAGAAATTGCAAGAAAATTGTATTTCTTTCACTATTTCCTATAGCAGTCCGTACAGTCACTTCTCCAATTGATCAACCTCCATACAAATGATTATTTTGGGGTTATAGAACCATTTCCCAACTGATCAAACCATTTTGGATTGATTAGGTTACATTAAAGTGATGAAAACTCCTAAAACTCATTTACCCACCCAAATTGGAATTCAAAAATTTGAATTTACAAACTTGAAATTTATTAAATTCTACCATCTAAAAACTATTGGATCTTCAATATCCAACCTTATTTGACCTAATTAAAGCATTAGATTACTATTTAAACCTCTAGAACATGACTGTCCCATTTATACTGCCTTTTGGTCCTAGGGTCCTTATCAAGACCCTTAGGACAATTGACTCCTTTCAAGTTCTTTTCCATTTCAAAAGCCATTATAGGCTTCAAAAGATTATAATTAATGTTTTTATTTGATGGAAAGGTCGTCCTAACCCCTGCACACTTCTGACCTTTGAAGAGCTCCTTGAAGGCCTTGGGTGCTCCTGCACCAGAAATGCAGTGGTATTTTCCCAGACCATTGGAAATTGCTTTCAGACATGAAATTTCCCAAAATTGTAGAGGTAAGTAGGGCAATTTTACCCAAAGAAATGTAGAGGAGAATGAATCTAACTGAGGATCGAATGAAGGAAACCATGGCTTGATGCATAGAAAGTCACCTTGATAGAACCATGGGCTAGTGTTCAGAATCAATTCCTTGTCATCCAATAATTCAAATTTGAGAATGAAGAAAACCTTTGCAAAAGGATAAATGCAGATTTCATCTTCCATGTGTTCTTTCTAGTTTTTGCTTAGCCAAGAGTGCAGGTCACATAATTTCAGCCAAAATTTTATGAACCTACAAATTAGGGCATGCTCCTTCAAGTAATCCTCTCTAACTCAAGTGGTGGCTTCAAGACAAATTTTTGGTATAGATTCTTAGTGGCGGAAGAAAAAAGGGGATGAAATGACACAAGCAGGAGCACCCGATATTTGACACACAACCAACCATCGCACCAAAGGCACAAGAGCCTAGGGCAACCTTAAAGTCAATCTGTTGAGATGCATGTGAAGAATCTGAAATAGGTTTTCCATGAGCACCTGAAGCCAACACAGACCCTCACACCTACAAAATGGGTGCATCTAGGGATTGACACGAGAAATATGAAGCACGTCAACAATCATTTTTCATCACACCACCAAAAGGAATATCACCATCATAGACGCATGAAGGGTTCTAGAATTTTTTGGAGCAGTGCAAGCCATGTTTTGGATTATAGAATATATTAGGAATAAGATTTGGAATAAAGATATTAAATGAATAAAACTTTGAAGCATTATATCTATTAATTATTGATTTTTATTAGTAATATATTTTATTTTTAATTTATTTTAATTTTTAATAGTTTTAATCATAATTTTTACATTATTCATAATTCTAATCCTAATCTTAATTATAATTTTGATTATAATAATTAATAATAATAAGATTAGAATTATAATTTAATTAATAATTATAATAAATTTCTTTATTTTACTTTAATTTTTATTTGTATTTATCTATGTTTTGATGTTAATAAAATTTGAAAAATAAAAATAAAAAGTGACAATGTCAAACAATGTCAAATATAAGATCTAATTTAAAATTTTATTTTATTTGTAAAATGAAATCCCTAGATTTGTTGTGATAAAATAGCTAATTGAGTTTTCTCAAATTTTCTTTAATAAAAAGTAACAATTACATACATTAAAAAAATCACTCTTATAACACCCCAAACAAACTTTTTGGTCAATTATGTAAGAGAAATAATTTTTATAAATTTTGAAGTTTAGTATTTCACATGTTCACTTTGAAAAAATAAAATCACATTTGAAAAACATAAAATTCTAGTTTTTAATTGGTTCAAAACCAACTTATTAATAGCTAATTAACAAAATGGGTTGAAATAGTACTATGGTAAGTACTAAATATTGGGTTGAAAGTTTTTGGTCATCAATCTTATCCTTGTGTAAGGAAAGTAATGATATGATTTGTTAATGTATTCTTAAGTGTATAGATGACATTCAATTTTAAGTATATTATAGTCTATTGTAAAGAATTTATTTTAAAATTGGTTAGTTTCTTTCTAATGTTCTTGAATAATATTTTTAAAGAATGAAACAAATGCAAAAAAAGAAAAATAGTTATATTACTCTTCAAATAATCTTGATTTAATCTAAATATATGATACAAAATATGCTAGTAAAATGATGATGTAAAATTATACTTTTTTTTTTTAAGGATAATTAATATTATTAACTATCATATTGATCTACTCTTCAAATAGTCTTGGTTTAATCTAAACACATAATAGAAAATATACTAATAAAATGATATATTATACTTCTTATTCGACATGTAAAAGAAGACTAGCATGATTGAATATCACATTGATTTTAATTGTATTGAGGAGCATGCCATTTGAAGTTTCCAATGTCTCATCCCTTCTCTAGATGGCTATTGGAAAGACTTCTTGAAGTTATGACTGCCAAATCAAATGTTGCTATAAAGATTAATAAACCAAAGTCAGAAATATGTGCAAGCATATTTACTATTTTTTTCTTTGTCTTCCTTGAGTGCCATGCTTTATGGTGGCTCTATTCATTGTTTCATTGCCTTGGATGTCCATATATGCACTTGGTGAGTCATGAAATTTATACCTATATGTCAACTAGCACTTGTAACCTTAAGAATTTAAGTATCAATTTTTATGTAAAATTACAAACTACTCATGATTGTTATCTACAACCACATATTCCACTTAAGAAATAATGATATGTGAATCTTTTCTCATTCATAGTTCCCTATTCATAGGGCCAGCATTGAAAAGTAATCTAATGAGTTGGGTGTCTCATTTATAGTAGGAGAAGCATATCACTAGGCAGTAGGCAGTGGGGAAGCAAGTAACAAGTGGTTTTTCCTAAAGTCACTATGTAGGTATCAAGCTTTTGATGACACACTTTGAGGAAAACAACGAGAGGGAAGTGGTTGAAAGATGAGAGAAGATGGGGTAACAACAATATAATTATTTTTTTTGAAGCCTAGGTCCCTATAGACATGTCATAATGTATGTATTACTTGAGTTTGCAAGTGGTTAAGAAGCCAATGCCTAGATAAATCATAGTGTTAGCTAACTATGTGTCAACTCATTACAAAATTTGATTGAAATGTTCCAAACAAAAGAAACCAACCATGTTATGAGGCAATGACTATGTTATGAGATAAATTTCCATTAATTGCTCCCACATTAATAGGTTATCAACTAAAGAGAAAACATAGAAATCTAATTAAAACTATCATGGCATAAATTTTGTTGAATGGTTCTAAATGAGTCCACCAGATATCATGTCTTTCTGAGTGCTAAGGCTCTGACATCATAATGGATAAGGTCAGGATCATGTCTTTGGTGAATTTGATAGATTGGTTACCCCTCAATCCTTGGCTCTTAGTCAAAGAGGTTCAGCCTATTGAACATCTAGAATACTGAGAGGGGGGGTGGGTCAATTAGTATTCCATAAAACTATTATCACAATTCTAACTGATTCAACAAGAGAGAACATAGAAATAGAACAATGCAACCACACACATGAACACCAAGGATTTTCACCTGGAAAACCAAAAAAGGGAAAAACCATGGTGAGGGTTAACTCACAATATATTATATCTGGATACAAAATATTATAGGGCTCACTTCTAGGACTCACGGTCCTTGAAAGGCTTAGAGCCTATTTATAAAAAACATGGCTATCCACCAAGTTACTAAGATTGTGGCTCACTACCAAGAGATTTGAACTGATAGAATACACCTTCAATGTGAAGGATTTAGTTCCAATTAAGCTTAGAATATGAAGTGCTACCTCACACAATGGTCACTCAACAAATATGCTCTGATCCCCAACTGATTAAACATTTAGGCTTGGATCCTCTTTCACCTTTCTTCCACACTCGTACTTCCACTCACTTCACACACCTTCTTCCTTCAAGGAATCTTATATATATAAGTATTTATTAATCATCAATTATATCAACCTAATTAGATGAAGACAAAATAATCAAAACAATCTTCTCAGCACCATATATGATTTAAAACATTTTATCAATGTAGTGTATTATACCAAGTCAACCAAGACTAGAACTTAATTCACAGAATCTCCAAACCAACATACAATCCTCAAAGAAAAAACCTTCTAGATCTAAGACCAATTTAAATTCTCATCATAATATCACCAAAAAGACTACCATTTAAATTGCAACATTCAAATGTTCTCCTTCAGAAAACACAGTGTCTCCCACACCAATATACTAAGCAAGGAACAATAGTAAAATATAGAGTTGAACTCTATAAGAGATAAATTTCTGCTCACAACCAAAAGCTTCTCGAGATACATGAGATAGATGTTTGAATGAGATGTGATAACATGGTTAAGAGATTAGAGTCATATTTATTTATGTGGTGAATTCCTGACTCAAATACTAACTCACTGGCTCATCAGAAAAGAACATTATTGACAGAGAACACCTTATGGTAAATCAAGTAATCCTCCCATATAGTTGTCACCATGTTGACATCAATGACAACACAAAAACAACCAACACACACTATCCATGCACTTCATGCTCATGTTGCAAGGCTTCATATTTCCAACAATCTCCCCCTTTGGTATTGATGGCAACATGCATGTCAAAAACATTTTTCAATATACTACAATTGAATACTCCCCCTATCAAAACCATTCTTCTCAAAAAAAATTTCTCTCCCAACCTCTATCTCTCACCCTTTGACATCAATAGAAAAGGATGGGGTTTGGTATATATGTATATATGCATCAAAGTACAACCAAGAAGATATGAACACAAAAAATTGAATCAACCTAAAGAAAAAGAACCTTTGAGACTCTCCAAGATGAGCTTCCATGATACTTTTCCTTCTTTTCATAATCCTTTTGTTATTACAAGAGTCTTGTGAAATAATTCAAGCTTAGATAGGGACTCTATGGCATCTGATAAGTTATTGGGATTAAGATTTATCTTTGATAATTCACCAATACAACTAAGAGGACTAGAAACAGGAACATTTCTAATTTTAATCATGTCTCTGAGTGCTATAAACTTCTTGATAACTTCTATTCTTTGGTCCTATAGGGAAAATAATTTATCCTAAAGTTGCACAATGTAGGACCACCTCTAATTGTCTCCATCTTTTTCCAATCTATATATATCTTCCTGAGTCGCTATCTAGGTTTCATTTCTCCTTACCTCATCTCTTATGCTCATTGTATTGCCAAAAAAAATTAGATAGTTCATGTGCCTCTTCCTCGCAAGCTTGTAACTCTCCAACTCCTTCAATACTCGACTATGTGCATTTGCACATTTTTCCTTGATATCTTCTAGGTTTTCTTTAGCAGACCTCATTTCAACATTCACTTCTAGTCTGAAGATGTAATCCTTCAAATAATTAATCAAATTTCTTAGATTCTCCACAACAGAAATAGATGAATCAAAATTATCACCAGGGATAACTTTCTACAATTCTTCCAGAGCTCAAGTTGAATATTTATTCTTTCATGCTCATGTTGAGCTCTCTCAAACTCACTTTCTTCTTCAAATTCTTTATTTCCTTGAAATTCTTCAAAAGATGTATCTGAAGTAATTCACATAAGTCATAATCCATACCTCTTTTAACCCTATTAACAGTAATTTTTACAAAAGTAGTAGACACAGTGGGGTCATTGCTAGGGATACAAAATTTATGACCAATAAACATAGTTGTATACCTAATAGATGGATCCACAATTGATCTCAAATCAATCTCTTTCCTTTCAAGCGTCACACTGGTTACCTCAATTATATCTTTCTCATTTGTGCAACCTTTCATTTGGGAACTGGTTTGGAGGAACACAAACTAGTTACATCTTTGATTGAATCTCTATTAATCAAACTTGTATCATTGATCCACAAAGATTCATTATGAATTTTTCTCAAGGGTATGTGCAGGATCATCATGGAAAAAATAGGCCCTTAAGTGCCAAAAATTTTAGAAAAATCAGAGTTAGGCAACTTGACGTAAACATTTGAATAAGCTATCTATATTATTTCAAAAATATGTAAGAATAGAATCTGTAGCAAATTGAATGTAGTTTCTAAACTACTAGGTTTGTTTAAAAAAAAATCTATTGGTGAAAATTTGAAATTTCAATGCAGTGGTACTTAAATTTTAGGGAAAAAATAAGGTGTCTGTCTGACCACCCTAACCACAATAAAATGATAATATATTTTTATAATATTTTAGATATAAATAGAGGACTCATGCCTCGATGTGATACATATTTTTTATAATTTTTTCCAAGTAAATAATTAATTATGAATTTTTTATTACAACTTTTAAAAAAATATAAAAACTCATATGTCTGACCACCTTAACTTGGTCAAAACTTCATGAAATTCAATTTTTATTTTTTTAATCCTATAGTATGTAAAGCATATAATGTGATACATGTTATGGATTCAAAAAATGTGATATCATTTGAGAGCTATAGATGTTTTTCAATCAACCTATCAATTAGGAATTTAGTCATAAGTTGAATAGAAATTGAATAATAATTACTTATTAAATTCAAAGTAAAACATAATTTATATAGGTGGAAAGTTGAGAATCTCCTTTAAAAACCCTTTTCGTTTCATCAATTTTGGGTAAAAGAATAGTCGTCAACCACATACCCATCATATTGCCACTTTTTGGCCCATCATGATCCTGCACATACCCTCAAAATTATTTGAATATTCTTCCTATCAAACTTGAACAAATGGGATTTCCACCACACTTCCAACTTCTTCTTAACTAACACTTTGTAGGAATCATAGTTCTCTTCTAGTTCATTCTTCCATAGAATGCTCAACTGAACTGGTGACAATTCTTCTATCTTATTGTAAACAAATGCATGAATATCTTCTATGGGCAACACTCTAGGATGGATGCAAGAGAATGCACCAACATAATATTCTAATAGATTCTTCAAATATTTCCTCAAATTAACTTGCACTCTATCCACACAATTTGCAACCTTCGAATTATAGCTGTAAAAATGAAAGATTGTGCAAATAGGAATACTTCTGTAAATTCCAATAGGAAATGGATAGGTATCCAACTTCTAGAGCATACTGTGAATCCACTTGATTTCTCCTTCAAACTTTGAAAACTTTGAATTTCTCTCTTAGCTTCCTTTGCATGCTACTCCAAAAATAAATATGCCTCTTGAAATGTTTGAATTTATTTCTTTCATTCCAAATGCTTTTGCAATAAATGCTTCAAATTGTAGGTAGATTGCCTCAAAAAATTTGTGCACTTCCATTCTTTCAAATTCTACAAACTTCATTCTTCACACATGTGACTGAGAAATTCCTTAAATATGTTAAATGTACTTCTGCCATGATGTGACATAATTACGAATGAGGGGGTTTATTAAATTTTCTAATATTTTCTCCCCCTTAATAATTTCTAGACTCAAAAATTGACAGGCGTATCTACACTAGAGGTCGACATAGATAAGACTGAGGATTTTGATTCAACTCGCTTGAACTTTCCTTCCTTTCTCTAGAACCTTATCATCTTTTTTCTTGCTTCTGTCAAATTAATGATTTGATCATGCTTTTTCATTAGATAAATATTTTTTCTTCTTTTGTAGTTATTGATAGGTTTTTCCCGATTGCTATACTTACGAAAAGCAACATTCTTTCTTTTATTCAATATATTCTCACATAGACTAGCTCTATGTCCAATTTTCTTGCACTCAAAACATTTCCCATAGAATTATAAAGTATCATTCATTTTAATTTTGTAGTCCTTTTCCTTATGACGAAATTTCTTGTATGAATGACAAACACCAATTAAAGATAAATATGTTTTAGCAACTGGACACTGAAATATTTTTTTTTAACTAAATCTTCACTTTCGAGCACCTATAGTAGCTAAACCATGAGGAATTTGAAGATGATGCAAACTAGAGTTTCGTGAAATTTTGTTTATAGATTCTAAATATTTTTTTTTCAAAATTTTTGGAATCAGATTGCACTTCTTTTTCCATCTCCCTCGTAAACTAGTTTTTTTCAGAAAACAACATTTTAAAAAAGTGACACTCGCCGTATAATGCATAACTTTTTTTTCCATGAAGGATAAAAGTATAATTCTTTCGAATTTAGATTTAGAACTCTAATATCTAGTGCTTCCACTTGGTTAGTTAGGTTTTTATTGAATATTTTTTATTTAATCAAGTTTTTAATTCAAACCAATTATAATTCAGACATAACACGACCATATAATGTGCAACTTTTTTTGTATGTACCAAAATTCAATTTTTTTTCTTTGTTGGATCAAGGACTTCAATATCTGGTGCACTAATATTTTTAAATTTTTTTTAAGAAATTGTTATTTTTCCACGTGCAAAATAGAGAGCTTGATTTTCGGTGAAAAACCTACATTCACGAGAAATAAAAATTAAATATAATAATCAAATTAAATTATTTAAAATTATAATTTTTCAGAAGATTATCATAAGGACTACATACTTGCAAAAAATAAATTTTAAATGACTTCATTTGATCCCCCAAAAGGTAAATCAAAAGTGGTTTTTTATCAGCATTTTGATAGGTGTAAAGGAGACTCTGTTATAGGTATGGTTTAAAACTAGTAGGGTTCTATCCAAGGGGGTTTGATTTAAGGTAGTTTGATCAAACCATCTTCAATTGGAATTCTTTAAATGGAACTTTTCAAGGCTTAAATCATTATATTTTCTAAAAATATGTGATTTCAGCAAAAATCAGTTCCTCCCAGAAATTGTAAACCACTATTGTGGTAGAACAGGCTTGTAGATTGCTAGACTTTCGAAATCTGACCTTATTCAAACCCTAAACCACTTTTATCCATTATTGGTCTCTAAGAGATAATCAACTCATCAAGCATTCCAGAGCTCACATTAAAATTGTCTTCAACACTTCTTACCTTTTCTAGATCAAATCTTAAGATTTCTATTTCTTTCTCAAGCTTAGTCCATTCATCCTTCTTCTTTTGAATTTCAATTTCCTAACATTCTTCAGTTCTTTTCTTTTCATCCAATTGTTGCAGTAGCCTAGAGACAATTTCATCTGCTTTAACCAATAGACCACATGATTCAACACCTTTGCTTTGTAATTTTTCAACATACTAATTTTCTTTCATCAGCTTGTCCTTTAGATCTTCCATTTCTTCTTAACATCTAGTAGAGATCACTTTAAGAGGAAAACAATTCTTATACTCAAATTTTGGGACCTTCCTCAAGTTGTTAGGCTCCTTCCAAGGAACCAAGCTCTAATACCAATTTTTGAACATACAAAATATTGAGAGGGGGGTGAATTAGTATTCCATAAACCCATTCACATAAAATCCATCTAACCATGATCACAATTCTAACTAAATCAACAAAAGAGAACATAGAAATAGATCAATGCAAAAGCACACATGAACACCAAGAATTTTTGTGTGGAAAACCCAAAATTGGAAAAACCATGGTGAGGGTTAACTCACAATATATTATATCAGAATGCAAAATATTACAAGGCTCACTACTAGGACTCACCATCCTAGAAAGGATCATAGCCTAAATACAAAAGATGCCTATCTGCCAAGATACTAATATTTTGGCTCATTGCCAAAAGATTTGAACTGATAGAATACACCTTTAATGTATGGGATTCAATTCTAATCAAGCTTATAATATGAAGTACTACCTCACACAATAGTCACTTAACAAATCTACTTTGGTCCCCAACTAATAAAACATTTAGGCTCATATCCTCTTTCACTTTTCTTCCACACTCGCACTTCAACTCACTTCACACACCTTCTTCCTTAAATGAAACTTATATATATACAAGTCTGTATTAATCATCAATTAGGTTGGCCTGATTATATGAAGACAAAATAATCAAAAAACTCTTGTCAGCACCATATATGATTTAAAACATTTTATGCATGTTGTTTACTATACCAAGTTGGCCAAGACTAGAACTTAATTCATAGAATTTCCAAACCAACATACAATCCTCAAAGCAAATACCTTCCAGATCTAAGACCACTTTAAATTCTCATCATACTATCACCAAAGAGACTACCATTAAAACTACAACATTGAAATGTTCTCCTTAAGAAAATGTGGAGTCTCCCACACCAATATACTAAGCAAGAAACAATAGTAAAATACAAAGTTGAACTTTGTAAGAGATAACTTTCTACTCACAACGCAAAACTTATCAATATATAGGATATATATTTCTAAATGAGATGTGATAACATGGTTAAGATATTAGTCATATTTATTTATGCAGTGAATTCTGAACTCAAATACCAACTCACTGGCTCATCAAAAAAGAACATTACTAACAAAGAACAGCTTCTAGTAAATCAAGTAATCTTCCCATATAGTTGTCACTATGTTGACATCAATGAAAAAATAGAAAAAACCAACACAAACTATCCACACTTCATGCTCATGTTGCAAGGCTTCATCTTTCCAACAATCTCCCCCTTTGGCATTGATGACAACATGCATGTTAAAAACATTTTTCAATATACTACAACTAAATACTCCCTTATCAAAATTGTTCTTCTCAAAAAAGTTTGTCTCTACCAACCTCTATCTCTCCCCCTTTGACATCAATGGCAAAGGATGGGGTCCACTATATATGTATATATGCATCAAAATGCAACCAAGAAGATCTGAACACAAAATTTGAATCAACCTGAAGAAAAGGAACCTTTGAGATTCTCCAAGATGACCTTCCATGATACTTTTCCTTCTTTCCATAATCCTTTTGCGCTTACAAGAGTCTTGTGAAATAATTCAAGTTTAGTTAGGGAATCTATGCCATCTACTAAAGTATTGGGATTAATATTTATCTTTGATAATTCACTAATGCAACCAAGAGCACTAGAAATGGGAACATGTCTAATTTTAACCATGTCTCTAAGTGCTACAAACTTCTTGATAGCTTTTTTTTTTTGGTCTTGCAGTGAAAATAATTTATCTTGAAGTTGCACAATGTGGGACCACCTCTTATTGTCTCTATCTTATGCCAATCTATATGTATCTTCCTATGTGGCTATCCAGGTTTCTTTGCTCCTTACCTCATCTCTTATGCTAAGTGTATTGCCAAACCAATTTAGGCAACAAGAAATTAGTTCTTGTGCCTCTTCCTCACAAGCATGTACACTCTCCAACTCCTTCAACACTCAACTATGTGCATTTTCATATTTTTCCTTGATATCTTCCATATTTTCTTCAGAAGACCTCATTTCAGCATTCACTTCCAATTTGGAGATGTAATCCTTCAAAGACTTAATCAAATTTCTTAGATTCTATACAATAGAAATAGATGAATCAAAATTAGCACTAGGGATAACTTTCTACAATTCTTCTAGATCTCCTTGAATATTTATTCTTTCATACTCATGTTGAGCTCTCTCAAACTCACTCTTCAACTTCTTGATTTCCTTTGAATTCTTCAAAAGATGTTTCTAAATTAATTCACATAAGTCATAATCCATACCTCTTTTAACCATATCAACAGTAATATGTACATCAATAGAAAACATGGTGAGGTTATTGCTAGGGATACAAAATTTATGACCAATGACCATAGCTACATACCTAATAGTTGGATCCACAATTGATCTCAAATCAATCTCTTTCCTTTCAAGCATCGTACTGGTTACCTCAATTATATATTGCTCATTTACACCGTTTCATTTGGGAACTGGTCTAGAGGAACACAAACCAGTTACATCTCTGATTGCATTCTGGTAATCAAATGTGTATCATCAATCCACAAAGATTCATCATGAATTTTGTTCAAAACTATTTGAATATGCTTACTATCAAACTAGAATAAGGGGAATTTCCACCATACATCCAACTTCTTCTCAACTAACACTTTGTAGGCATCATAGTTCTCTTCCAATTCATTCTTCCATAGAATGATCAACTAAACTGGTGACAAATCTTCTATCTTACTATAAACAAATGCATGAATATCTTGAATGGGAAACCCTCTAGGATGGATACAAAAGAATGCACCAACAGAATCTTTTAGGAGATTCTTCCAAATATTTCTTCAAACTAACTTGCACTCTATCCACACAATCCACAACCTTTAAATTATCCATAGCAATAAAAATGAAATATTGTACAAATAGGAATACCTTTGTAAATGCCAATAGGAAATGGATAGGTATCGAACTTCTAGAGCAGACTACAAATCCACTTGATTTCTCCTTCAAACCCTAAAAAATCTGAATTTCTCTCTAAGCTTCCTTTGTATGCTACTCCGAAAATACATATGCCTCTTGAAATGTTTGAATTTATTTCTTTCATTCCAAATCATGGTTTTCCAATAAGTACTTCAAATTTCAAGTAGGTTGCCTCAAAAATTGTGTGTGCCTCCATTCTTTCAAATTTTGCAAACTTCATTCTTCACACATTCAACTAGGAAATTCCTTAAATCTGTTAAATGCACTTCTGCCATGATGTGACATAAGTACCAATGAGGGGGTTTATTAAATTTTTTGATAATTTCTCCACCTTATTCATTGCTAGACTCAAAAATTCACAGGCATATCTACACTAGAGGTCAACACAGATAAGACTGAGGATTTTGATTCAACTCACTTGAACTCTCCTTCCTTTCTCTAGATCATTTTCATCTCTCTTCTTGATTCTTATAAATTAATGATTTGATCATTATTTTTAATCAAATAATTATTTTTTCTTCCTCTGTAGTTATTGATAGGTTGTTCTGGATTGCTATACTTACGGAAAGTGGCATTCTTTCTTTCATTCTTTATTTTATTCAATCTATTCTCACACATACTAGCTTTATGTCCAATCTTCTTGCCCCAAATATTTCTTAGAGAATGATAAAGTATCATTCATTTTAATTTTTCAGTCCTTCTCCTTATGAGCAAATTTCTTGTAGGAATGAAAAACACCATTGGAAGATAAATACCTTTTAGCAATAGGTTGTTTGACAAGATTTTTTCTAGATTTACTTCCTAGATTCTTGATTTTTCCATCTTTGTACTGAATCTTCTTGTATGTAGATTTCTTCACTTTAAAACTCGGGCCTTCTTCAAACCCTAAACGACTTTTATCCATTGTCTATCTCAAAGAGATAATCAACTCATCAAGCATTGTAGAGCTCACCTTAAAATTGTCTTAAAAAATTCTTTCCTTTTCCAAATCAGATCTCAACATTTATGCTTCTTGCTCGAGCTTAGTGCATTCGTCCTTTTTCTTTTGAATTTCAATTTCCTAACATTCTTTAGTTCTTTTCTTTTCATCCAATTGTTGCAGTAGCCTAGAGACAAATTCATTTGCTTTAACCAATAAACTGATTGCTTCAACACATTTGCTTTGCAATTTTTCAACATACTCATTTTCTTTCATCAACTTGTCCTTTAGATCTTGCATTTCTTATTAACATCCAACAAAGATCACTTTTGGAGGAAAAAAATTCTTATACTCAAATTCTAGGACTCAAGCTGTTAGGCTTCTTTTGAGGAACCAAGCTCTGATACCAATTGTTGAACATCCAGAATACTAAGAGGGGGGTGAATTAGTATTCCATAAAACCGTTCACATAAAATCCATCTAACCATTATCATAATTCTAATTGAATCAGAAAAAGAGAAGATAGAGACAAATCAATGCAACCACACACATGAACAAGAATTTTTATATGGAAAACCCAAAATGGGAAAAACCATGGTGAGGGTTAACTCACAATATGTTATATTTGAATACCAAATATTATAGGGCTCACTACCATGACTCATTGTCCTTGAAAGGCTCATAGCTTGAATATAGCAGATGGCTATCCACTAAGATACTAAGATTGTGACTCATAGCAAAGAGATTTAAACATAGAATACACCTTCAATGTGTAGGATTCAGTTCCAATGAAGCTCAAAATATGAAGTACTACCTCACACAACAATCACTCAACAAATCTACTTTGATCCCCAATTGATAAAACATTTAGGGTTGGATCCTCTTTCACCTTTCTTCCACAGTCGCACTTCCACTCACTTCACACACCTTCCTTCAAGGAATCTTATATTTATAGAAGTATGTCTTAATAATCAATTAGATCAGTCTAATTAGATGAAGACAAAATAATCAAAACACTCTTTTCAACACCATATATGATTTAAAACATTTTATATATGTTGTACATTACACCAAGTCGACCAAGACTAGAACTTAATTCACAGAATCTCCAAACCATACAATCCTCAAAGAAAACACCTTCTAGATCTAAGACCACTTTAAATTCTCATCATACTTTCACCAAAGAGACTACCATTAAAACTATAACATTGAAATTTTCTCCTTAAGAAAATGCAGAGTCTCCCACACTGATATACTGAGCAAGGAACAACAATAAAATACAAAGTTAAACTCTATTAGAGATAACTTTTTTCTAACAACCAAAAACTTCTCAAGATCTAGGATATAGTTATTTGAATGAGACATGATAACATGGTTAAGAGATAAGAGTAATTTTTATTTATGTAGTGAATTTCGGACTCAATTACCAACTCATTGGTTCATTAGAAAAGAACATTACCAACAAAGAACAACCTCTCGAAAATCAAGTAATCTTCCCATATAGTTGTCACCATGTTGACATCAATGAAAACATAGAAACAACCAACACAAACTATCCACACTTCATTCTCATGTTGCAAGGCTTCATATTTCAACAATCTCCCCCTTTGGAATTGATGAAAACATGCATGTCAAAAACATTTTTCAATATGTACTGCAACTGAATACTCCCCCTATCAAAATTGTCCTAAAAAGAAATCTCTTATAACCTTTATCTCTCCCCCTTTGACATCAATGGAAAAGGATGGGGTCCAATATATATGTATATATGCATCAAAATACAACCAAAAAAGATATGAACAAAAAAAAATGAATCAACCTAGAGAAAAAGAACCTTTGAGACTCTCCAAGATGACCTTCCATGATACTTTTCCTTCTTTCCATAATCCTTTTTCTCTTACAAGATTCTTGTGAAATAATTCAAGCTTAGTTAGGGACTCTATGCCATCTGCTAAAGTATTTGGATTAATATTTATCTTTGATAATTCATCAATATAGCCAAGAGCACTAGAAACGGGAACATGTATGTGTTTAATCATGTCTCTAAGTGCCACAAACTTATTGATAATTTTTATTTTTTTGGTCTAGCAGAGGAAATAATTTATCCTGAAGCTACATAATGTAGGACCACCTCTCATTGTCTCTATCTTCTACCAATTTGTATGTATCTTCTTGAGTGGATCCAAGTTTCACTACTCCTTGTCTCATCTCTTATGCTCAATGTACTACTAGACCAATTTAGGAAAAAATAAAGTAGTTCATGTGCCCCTTACTCATAAGCTTGTACACTCTCCAAATCCTTCAACACTTGACTATGTGCATTTGCACATTTTTCCTAGATATCTTCCAAATTTTCTTCAATAGACTTGATTTTAGCATTCACTTCCAATCTGGAGATGTAATCCTTCAAAGAACTAATCAAATTTCTTAGATTATCCACAACAAGAGTAGATGAATCAAAATTAGCATCAGGGATAAAAATTTTCAATTCTTCTAGAGCTCCTTGAATATTTATTCTTTCATGCTCATGTTGAGCTCTCTCAAACTCACTTTCTTCTTCACCTTCTTGATTTCCTTTAAATTCTTTGAAAGATGTATCCGAAGTAATTCACATAAGTCATAATCCATACCTCTCTTAACCATATCAACAACAATAATTACAACAACAACAACAAACATAGTAAGGTCATTGCAAGGGATACAAATTTTATGACCAATGACCATCATTGCATACCTAATAGCTAGATCCACAATTGATCTCAAATCAATCTCTTTCCTTTCAAGCGTCAAACCGGTTACCTCAATTATATCTTGCTCATTTATAGCCTTTCGTTTGGGAACTAGCTCAGAGGAACACAAACTAGTGACATCTCTGATTGCATCTATGGTAATCAAATGCATATCAATCAATCCACAAAGATTCATTATGAATATTTCTCAAAACTATTCTAATATGCTTCCTAAAAAAGAAGATTTCCACCACACATCCAACTTCTCAACTAACACTTTGTAGGCATCATAGTTCTCTTCCAATTCATTCTTCAATAGAATGATCAACTAAACAAGTGACAATTCTTCTATCTTATTGTAAACAAATGCATGAATATCTTCTATGGGAAACACTCTAGGATGGATGCAAGATAATGCACCAACAAAATATTTTGATAGATTCTTCAAATATTTCCTCAAATTAACTTGCACTCTATCCACACAATTCAGAACCTTTCAATTATCCATAGCAATAAAAATGAAATATTTTACAAATAGGAATACCTCTGTAAATGCCAAAAGTAAATGGATAGGTATCCAACTTCCCAAGCACACTACGAATCCACTTGATTTCTCCTTCAAACCTTGAAAACTTTGAATTTCTCTCTAAGCTTCCTTTGCACGCTACTCTGAAAATACATATGCCTCTTGAAATGTATGAATTTATTTCTTTCATTCCGAATGCTTTTGCAATAAATGCTTCAAATTGTAGGTAGATTGCCTTGAAAATTGTATGCACCTCCATTCTTTCAAATTCTGCAAACTTCATTGTTCACACATGCAATTGAGAAATTCCTCAAATCTGTTAAATGTACTTCCATGATGTGACATAAATACCGATGAGGGGTTTATTAAATTTTTTGATAATTGCTCCCCCTTAGTCATTTCCAGACTCAAAAATTGATAGACATATCTGCACCAAAGGTTGGCACAGATAAGATTGAGGATTTTGGCTCAACTCGCTTGAACTCTCCTTCCTTTCTCTAGATCCTTTTCATCTCTTTTCTTGCTTCTTCCGGATCAATGATTTGTTCATGATTTTTTATTGAATAATTATTTTTTCTTCTTCTATAGTTATTGGTAGGATGTTCTAGATGGCTATACTTATGGAAAGCGACATTCTTTCTTTCATTATTTATTTTATTCAATCTATTCTCACATAGACTAGCTCTATGTCCAATCTTCTTGCACTCAAAATATTTTCCAGAGAATGATAAAGTATCATTCATTTTACTTTTGCAATCCTTTTCCTAATGACCAAATTTATTGCAATAATGAAAAACACCATTTAAATATAAATACCTTTTAGCAATAGGTTGTTTGATAGGAGTTCTTCTAGATTTTCTTCCTAGATTCTTGATTTGTCCTTATTTCTACTCAAAAATTGATAAGCGTATCTGCACCATAGGTCAACATAGATAAAATTGAGGATTCTGATTCAACTCACTTGAACTCTCCTCCCTTTCTCTAGATCCTTTTCATCTCTTTTCTTGCCTCTTTTGGATCAATGATTTGATCATTCTTTTTCACTAGATAATTATTTTTTCTTTTGTAGTTATTGATAGGATATTTTGGATTTTTATACTTACGAAAAGTGGCATTCTTTCTTTTATTCAATATATTCTCACATAGACTAGCTCTATGTCCAATCTTCTTGCACTCAAAACATTTCCTGTAGAATGATAAAGTACATCATTTATTTTACTTTTGTAGTCCTTTTCCTTATGACCAAATTTCTTGTAGGAATGACAAACACCATTGAAAGATAAATACCTTTTAGCAACAAGTTGTTTGATGAGAGTTCTTTTGGATTTGCTTCCTAGATTCTTGATTTTTCTATCTTTGTACTAATTTTTCTTGTCTATAGATTGCTTTGCTTTAGAAATTTAACCTTCTTCAAACTCTAAACAACTTTTATCAATTTTTGATCTTTAAGAGATAATCAACTCATCAAGCATTGTAGGTCTCACCTTAAAATTTTCTTAAAGACTTCTTTCCTTTTCTAAATCAGATCTCAAGATTTCTGCTCCTTGCTCAAGATTAGTGCATTCATCTTTCTTCTT
Organism: Sequoia sempervirens; assembly: GCA_007258455.2. Lineage (NCBI taxonomy): Eukaryota > Viridiplantae > Streptophyta > Pinopsida > Cupressales > Cupressaceae > Sequoia > Sequoia sempervirens. Next base: position 10,355,471 of record VDFB02128519.1, on the reverse strand, counting down.
TTGAATTTCAATTTCCTTACATTCTTCAATTATTTTATTTTCATCCAATTGCTACAACAGCCCTAAGACAATTTCATCTGCTTCAACCAATAGATCACATGCTTCAACACATTTTCTTTGCAATTTTTCAACATACTCATTTGCTTTCATCAACTTGTCCTTTAGATCATTCATTTTTTCTAAACATCTAGCAGAGATCACTTTCAGAGAAAAAAAATTCTTATACTAAAATTTTGGGACCTTCCTCATGTTGTTAGGCTCCTTCCAAGGAACCAAACTCTGATACCAATTGCTGAAAATCTATAATATTGAGAGGGGGGTGAATTAGTATTCCATAAAACTATTCACATAAAATCCATCTAACCATTATCACAATTCTAATTGAATCAGTAAAAGAGAACATAGAAATAGATCAATGCAGCCACACACATGAACACCAAGAATTTTTACATGGAAAAACCAAAAAGGGAAAAACCACAATGAGGGTTAAATCACAATATATTATATCCAAATACAAAATATTACAAGGCTCACTTCTAGGACTCACTGTCCTTGAAAGGCTCACAACCTGAATAAAAAAGATGGCTATCTGCCAAGATACTAATATTGAGATATTTGAATTGATAGAATACACATTCAATGTGCAGGATTTAGTTCCAATGAAGCTCAGAATATGAAGTACTACCTCACACAATAGTTTCTCAACAAATATTCTCTATTCCCCAACTGATAAAAAATTTAGGCTTGAAACTTCTTTCACCTTTCTTCCACACTTGCACTTCCACTCACTTTACACACCTTCTTCCTTCAAGGAATCTTATATATAAAAGTATGTCTTAATCATCAATTAGGCTGGCCTAATGAAATGAGGAAAAAATAATCATAACACTCTTGTTGGCACCATATATGATTTAAAAAAATTTATCCATGTAGTGCATTATACCAAGTCAGCGAAGACTAGAACTTAATTCACAAAATCTCCAAACCAACATACAATCCTCAAAAGCAAACACCTTCTAGATTTGAGACCACTTTAAATTCTCATCATACTATCACCAAAGAGACTACCATTAAAACCGCAACATTGAAATGTTCTCTTTGAGAAAATGTAAAGTCTCCCACATCAATATACTAATCAAGGAACAACATTAAAATGCAGAGTTGAACTCTATTAGAGATAACTTTTTGCTCACAACCCAAAAATTCTCAAGATCCAAGATATAGATGTCTGAATGAGAAGTGATAACATGGTGAAGAGATTAGATTCATATTTATTTATGTGGTGAATTTTGGACTCAAATACCAATATATTGGCTCATCACAAAAGAACATTACCCATATAGAACAACTTCTAGTAAATCAAGTAATCTTCCCATATAGTTGTCACCATGTTGACATCAATGCCAACACAAAAACAACCAACAAAAAATATCCACACTTCATGCTCATGTTGCAAGGCTTCATATATTTCCAACACAACCTGGGTTTGATATAAAAATTCTCCATCAAAAAAAAAAAGGTGAAAAGTGTTGTAGTTTGGGATTCATGAAATTTTCAAGCTTTTGAGGCATGGGTTGTTCTCATGGAATATAATTTTAAAAAGGATCTTCCTTTTAAATTTATCTATATTTGTTGTGTTTTGAGGGTGAAAATTCTCTTAACATTTGATATGAAAAAATATATATATTATTTTTATTGGCGGTGCATTTGATATCTATTTCATTTTCCACTAAAATTATGGTTTTTGAGTATTCTTATGAAGATTCAAGTGAAAGCCTCAAAGTTACTTGAAGTGACACATCTACAAGTGTTTTTAGTTCACTAGAGTAATGCCCCATGTGTTGTTGGTAGAAATGGATTGCCTCTAGCTACCAACAAGAACCATTCCCATTCTCAAGGCCACTAACATGGATATAGTGAAACTAATAGGGGAGATCATGACTCCTGCTTGCATGCTCTTCAACCCCTTTGTAGACAAGTTAGTGGTTATTTCATCTATGGGTGGTCACAACCCTCCCACCCACTTTCAACCTCTTTAGAACCTCATGATCAAGATGCTCTTGGATTGCAATGCCCACTAGTGTATGATATGATCCTTTGTACCAAATTTTTTGTTGAGACCTTGTATAGCCATAAAGTTTTTATGATTCTATACCTTAGGTAATTATGATATGATTTCATGTGTTTTATTATTGTATACGATGTTTTATATCACTATTATTGTGTACATTATTGATGAGGTTTTATATTGGCATTTGTTATCTAACTAGTATTATGGGATGCATATGTCATGATTTTATGTTTGGAATCTATTTTTATTCTAATACTACATCATAATTGTCAATGCAATTCAATGTGGATGGCCATTAGGTGGGATGGATCCTATAATTTGGATTCACATATGTATATTTGTATATGTTGGACTATATTAGTGTTTCAATGTTACTATTGTCAGTTTAGATGTTCTACGTAATTTGGTTATAATTATTTAGTTTGACATTATATTATTTATGATTATCAATTTTTTTACTTATGTTTATGGATCATGCAACTTTAAGATGATTTTCAGTTGATGCAATTATTAATATTTTATTCATTTATATTACATCATTTTTGGAGTTTATGGTGTGATTTTCTTATCTTGTATGGAGAAAGTATGTCAATGTTTTATTGAGTGTGTAACTGCATGTTTGAGCTCTAATAATGGTTATTTGGTGACGGTTTAATTTAGGAAAATATGTTGTGTATATCCTCATATCACTCACTTGAGTTTGGGACATATCTTATGATTTTGTGAAACCAACATTCGAATCGAGATATAATCTAGATCTATGTGTTGTGAATAAACTAGTAATGCACATATGTGTGTGTGTGTTCTCATTACATGCGTTTATTTATAGTTTGATTTTCATTTACTTTTTTAATTATTTTTTACATTATTTGTAAATGACCTTTATTCTTTAGATAGAAATTTGATTTAATTTTATTTCCATCATGAAATGGCACTATGAATTTTATTATTGTGATATTTTAAAAATATACTGTGAATTAAATGTTAGAGTTATCTTGCATTAGCTAATAATTAATTAATCGTTAATTGATTATTAGTCTAATTTATTCTCACACACTTAAGCTAAACTTAGAAATACTTTATTAGTTGAGTTTATATTGGATATTTATGCCACATCCATGTGATGTTGACACTTGACAAGATCTAATCCTTTCTCATTTAGGAATTTTCTCTTAAAAGCATTCAACCCTCATTGTAATCGTTAACACGAGAATATCTATAGCTTTCATATCTTCTTGAAAGTTTTCTCTCTTTTGTAGCTTTTTCTTGTTGAAGAATATTGCACATATTGTTTTGATCTCTTGCATGGAAGGTGTCTTTTTTTGTTGTTTGATCCTATGGCTCACAGTTTTGTGCTTGTTTCACAATTCTAACATGGTATCAAAGCGTGGATTCAAAAAATCCCTTCTCGATTTATGAGGTTTTCTTCTTCAACAAGGGTTGCAGGCTTCAAATCTGAATCCCCTTTGCTTTCTTTGCAAATTTTGGAGGAGGGAAGCTTTAGAAACATTTTTGGCATGCATCAGACCTCTCCATTGAATCTAGACCTGCTAGAATATTCAAGATTGACCTTTGTTTTGTCAAATTTGGCTTTTGTTTGTTAGATCTATGAGGGTTTGAAGAAAGGTCTCCTTTTACTAGATCCAAGGGGTGCCTATTTTTTGGAGCATTTTGAGCCCAAATAGACTTCACCGTTGCATCTGGAGTAGCCAAAAACTTAAAGATCGACTATAAACTCACCTATATTTGGAGCAGTTGGCATATGAGGCAAAAAAAATTGTCCGTACGACCCTTCGTCTGCAAGCAATCCAAGGTATTAAAAAAATTTGTCATTTTTTTTTCATGAACAAATTTTTTTCCAAAAAATAAATCATTGAAAAAAATAATAATTTGAAAGCCTTTTTAAAAGGAAAGGGTATTTTTCGGTTTTTTTTATATAAAACAAGGGATAATTAACCCTTGCACAGGCCTATATGCAGGGTATTGCACAGGTATGGCCCTGTGTAGGTACCCTGTGTTGGGAGGTGTGGGGGTGCGCCCACGTGCCCCCCATTCTTTCTTTTTTTTAATTATTAAAACAAATTCTTTGTAAATTATTTTTTAATGTTTTTATAAAAAAAAACATTTTTTCTGGAATAAGCTAAGCTATGCAAATGTGGCAACGGCCATTTGGCTGTCAAATTTAGGCTCTATGTTTTGCTACAACGGTTGTTTGGCCATCAAATTTAATACCATGATTGTGTTTTTTGCACTTTAGAGTTATTTTTTTCCAGAGGCCATAACTTTTTCCCACAATGTCAAAATTAGGAAAACGAGATATCGTCGGAAAGAGGATTTAGAGTACTTTCTAGTGGTGTAGGTATTTTTTGGAGATTTTTTCTCAGTTCTTATTGTTTATAATCAAATTCAGATATTTTTTTTAGAGTTTCCTTTAGTGTTTTCAGCACAACTTTTGCATACGATGTCAAAAATGGGAAGACAAGATATCATCAAAAAGTTGTTTCTGAGCTCTTCTCAGTGCTGTAGGTGGTTTCTAGATTTTGTTTTGGTTTTTTTCCAAAAATCCTTCTTTTCATCTATAGTCTTATTTGGACATTATAGACATCTTTTTCTTGGATGTTCTCTTTTGTAAACTCACTAAGATAAAGTGCCTTAGCTTTGTATGAGTATTTTGGGATTCTTGCACATCACTTTGTGCCTTGTTGTACTAGCACTATGATATAAAGTTCCATGGTGGTTGATTTTTTCTTTTGTTTTCCTTCATACCTTTCTCATGCGTATGTGACTTTTGTTTTCACATCCTTTCTATTAGCTTGTACTTTCATGTTTACACCTTCAAATTCTCTTGGTTCCTCTTCATGCACTACTTTCAAGCATTCAGTTTCAGTGTACCTATCATACCTCTCCCTTTTTAGCATTATGGGGGGGTTTCTACTATTGGTGCTAATGCTTCCTTGGTTTTGTTGGAGTGAGCTATGCATACAATATTTGTTCCTATGTACTAGGTAGATGCAGCCGCTGGTTACACATGCATTTCGGTGAGATGGATCACTTAATATATAGACACTCTTGCATTCCTATTTCTAGAGGCGACCTTCCATTTTTTCTCATGATCATTTCTTCATACTTTTGGTACCTTTGTCATCTGTATCTTTGAGTTCTAGGTGTTTTCCTTTGTTTTCCATCTAATTTGAATAGTGTCATTAGGGGCACTCATACAGATTCTTGTGTTCTTGATCCTGATCACAGCGAAGGTTATTCTTTTGGCACCATAGCAGTCATTCTTCAACAGTGTTTGCAACTTCTTCATGCTTTAGTGGTGTTCTATATTGTTCTTCTTTTTTAGGACTTTGTTGGTTGGAGGCTACTCAATCCTTCATACCTTGATTTGGAGGATTTTTCAGTCCTTCAGTCGCCTTTGATCTCTTCTTAGAGTGAATTTTTTCCCATGAGGTTTTCTCTATTTCTCCGCATTATAGATATATTTTGTTTGTACATGGGTACCTTACTTGGACTTGTTTTCCAAGACCCATCTTGCATTCTCTTTAGGGTTTTTAGGTACTCCCTAAGTTCATCTTAAGGGGGGGTGTTATAGTTATCTTACATTAGCTAATAATTAATTAATCTTTAATTGATTATTAGTCTAATTTATTCTCACACACTTAAGCTAAACTTAGGAATGCTTTATTAGTTGAATTTATATAGGATCTTTATGTCACATCTCATGTGATGTTGACACTTGTCATGATCTAATCCTTTCTCATTTATGTCTTTGCTCTTATAAGCATTCAACACTCATTGTAATCATTAATGGGAGAATATCTATATCTTTCATATCTTCTTGAAAGTTTTCTCTCTTTTGTAGCTTTTTCTTGTTGAAGAATATTGCACATATTGTTTTGTAGATATATTGCATGGAAGGTATTTTTGTTTTTTGTTTGATCTTGTGGCTCGTGGTTTTGTGCTTGTTTCACAATTCTAACAATAAAAGATTCCTTGAGCTTCAAGCCATAACAATATAAATTGTAAGATGATAGAAATATTAATATTTTCCCTAAAGGTATTTATATTTGTGTACAAAATATGAATTATATAGTTAGTGGGAAATGGAAATGAAATAAAATGAGGGTTTAGGGATTTTGAATAGTTAGAAAAGAAAAGAAAGAGGTATTTTAATGCATTCTTCTTAATTTCTTGAAAACTCTCTCTCCTTTGCTTTGAATTTTTCTTGGTTTAGAAAGGGAGCTCAATTGCTTAGAGAGATTTAGGGATTTTGGAGAGTTAGAAAAGAAAAGAAGGAGGCATTTTAATTCATTCTTCCTTCTTGATTGAAATATCTCTCATTCCCTTGCTTTGGATTTTTCTTGGCTTAGAATGGGAATTGGATTTCTTAGAGAAGTTTAGGGATTTTGGATAGTTAGAAAAGAAAAGAAAGATTCATTTTAATTCATTCTTCCTTCTTGCTTGAAAAGTTTCTCACTCTTTTTCTTTGTATTTTTCTTGGTTTATAATGGTAACTATATTGTTTAGAGAAGTTTCAGGATTTCGAATAGTTAGAAAATAAAAGAAAGAGGAATTTTAATTCATTCTTCCTTCTTGCAACCTTGCTTGAAAAATATCACTCCTTTGCTTTGGATTTTTCTTAGTTTAGAATTGGAAATGGATTACTTAAAGGATTTTTATGCTCAAGTGAAGAATGAAATCTTGAAGGATCTTGTCTATTGTGTGTGTGGAGGAAAAACTAATTCTTCAACCTTTGCATGTAGAAAATTGCATTGAACCTCAAATATTCCTTTTATTAAAAAATGTGCTTATGCTTGATTGTGCATGTTGCAACCATAAACACATTAAGTGGAGTCAATATATTAGTCTACTCTAATGTTTCAATTGTAAATTGAATCTAGATTAGATATAATTTAAACCTTTTTACATTAATGTTATTTTATTTTTGGAAAAACTATTTTATAACCATTATGTTGGAAAATTTTCCTTGATTTTATATGTGATGCAAAAAAGTTGATGTTGTGCATATTAGGATCTTAATGTTATAGTTTAAATCTAGAAAATACATTTTGATAGTTTTGGGTGATGTAATCAATGGTGAATTGAGGATTTTATGGTTTTGAACTTTTTCATAAAAGAGAAAAATTGAAGTTCAAACCATGATTTATTATTTAAATTCTTGGGATGAAGAGTCTTAGGTTCCTTATTATTTTATCAATCTTTTGGATAAGAGGATTATGGGCTTCACCTCCTTTTCTACACCTTTAATTTTTAGGCCAGGGTTGACTTTTGATTTATCTTTTCTAACCACTAGATGTAGGGATGTTGAACTTGGATCTCATTCTCCATGTCTTTATTTGTTTGGTGAAATATGTGAGGATCACAAATGTTAACCAAGTACTTTCCATTCCTGTTGTACTTGTGAATTTGGGGATGCCCCAATATGAAGTATTACATATAGGTAATTTAAAGAAAATTCGGGTGTCACACCAAACAATAGTAGTATGATCAAGTGATAACACATAAATTTTTATAAGTTATCAAAGCCATAAAACCTCCTAGTTGGCAAGAATTATACCTTGATACTTAGCCTTAGTGGATGATAATTCAATAGTAGTTTTCTTTTTTCAAGACTAGATGCAAATAGACCAAAACCAAGGAAAAAAACCAAAATTAGACTTCCATAAGTCAACATCACTTTCTCAATCTAAGTTGGTGAAGACTACTATTTGTGAAGCTTCTAGTCTATATTGAATGCTAAAATGTGTAATGCCTCAAATATTCCTCAAAATGTTCTTATTTTCCTATCAATGACTCTCATGAGGGTCATAAGAAAAATGAGAGACAAGCCCACTAATGTAGGTGATATCAAGATGAGTGTGTGTCAAATAGAAAATACTGCCAACTAACTATCTATAAGAAGTTACATCATCACTTATTGTTGTGAAAGTGACACCAAACAAATGGTGTAGGACTAGGCCTAAAATTATTCATGTGGAACCAATGAAATAGGTTGATGGTGGAATTTTTATTGTATATGGAAACCCCCTCAATAGATTGTAGAATCCAAAGACCTTGAGAAAGAAATGAAAAGTCCTAGAATATCAATCATGTCAAATTTCTCCATCAAACTATATTGAATATCCTTGAGCATGCATGAGGAGCTACTACTGAGAAGAAAATCATCTAAATACAAGACTAGTATCAAAATCTCATCTCAATATCTCTAGATGTATATTATATGATCTAAGTGGTAGCAAGTGAATCTATATGTAAACAAGAAACCATCAATTTTATACCAAGCTCTAGGGGCTTGTTTGAGATGATATAAGAAACATATCTTGCAAACAAGTGAATATTCCTACATAAATCCTTAAGACTATTCCATGTAGATCTCCTTATAAGGATCACCATGTAAGAAGGCGCTCTTCATGCTCATCTTGAAATTGACCTTCTTTGAGAGGTGGTAATAAAAAGTACAAGATGAACTTAGCTACAAGGGAAAATATCTCAAACTAATCAATACCCTCAACCTAAGAAAACCCCTTAGCTATAAAATGTGTCTTATATCTTTATATAAAACAATTAGATACATACTTGGTGCAGTACACCCACTTGTATCAAACCATATCTCTTCTCTTAGGAAGAGAAACCAAATCCTATATGTTATTCTTCATCAAGAAAAAAAACTCATCTTCCATAGCACTATCTCACTCTAGAATATTGGAATCCTTTGAAAAATATATGAATCAATCAATAGAGCGTGAAGTTCAAAAGACTAGTAACAAAAGTGTCTGGTGAGTGTGGTGAGAACTCATATGATCAACTAAAGATCTAACCTCCTAAATAGTACTATGGGCCCATCTAGGAAAAAAACAAGTAGGATGGGGAGGTGGTGTAGGTGGTGGAGCATGACATGTTGGGTTCTGAAAAAAATTGTAAATCCTAGATCTTTTATCCATCTTCAAGTCTATGGGTTTTTCATCAAGAAGGGAAAAATAGTACCATCAACTTACTTAGGATGGTTACAGATCAATTTTGAGAGTGGGTTATATTTCCTATTCTTTGATCTCATCTTAGACTTAGGAGGATGTTCCTAGGGGTATACCTTGATATGTATTGAGATCAAATAAAGTGGACAACCTAAAACAACACTAAACCCAATTGTAAACTTGACCCCAAATTATGTCACTAGGTCAAGTAAGACTAGGTGTATTAACCCCTATATATAATATTGAATACTAAACAACATGATAATCCTAATCTAAAACTATAGTTTACAAAAAAAATAAAATTATTAGATTTAAATATGATCTAAAACCAATAAATATTGGTGCTTGACTCATTAATAACAAAGAGGAAAAAAAGAATTGAACACACCATGAATGAAACTAGGTTTGCACATGGAAACCAAATATTACATTTTAATGAAGAATATTCTTAATAATCCATGATCAAAGACACAAAAAACCAATGTATTAAGAGAATGGATATTACAAATATATGTAATATTTTAGGTGATGTCAACATGCACCAAACCTTATACATTTGTACCAAAAAATGTGGCAAAGGAAAATATCTAACTATGATTAGGATATTTCCTTGAATTGATGTAGAAAATTATCATGGATGTATTCATCATAGAATAAATTTACATAATTAAACCTTCCTACTTTGTAACATAGCTTATCTTTTTTATGTAATTACAAAAAATCAACATTTGAAACCCTAGAGAGACCTATAGACAAAATTGGAGCTAAAATTGGTTTAATGACTAACCCTTTGAATGTCGAACTCCTTATCTTATGTAGATCTATTTTTCATGAACCCAACTCATATAAGAGATCATTTTCATGATGAAAATGTTGAAGGTGTATGAAAACCAATCATCCTCTACACACATCCATCCACACGTCATAATTTGGGATCACATGAAAACTACCAAAAAATCCTTGAAAATATCATAGGAAACAAGGAGGAACACAATAGATTTGTAGAATCACATTGCATTGATGGTATCATAGGATTAGGAGAGATATGGTCTATATAAGTCCAAAAATTCATTGAGGATGCCACCAAATGATGGTGTGCATACATCAAGCAGTGAAACCATAGCTAAAACAATAAATTAAGGCATGGACCATGCAATCCATTTTCACATTAAATTTGCATCCTTTTGAATAAAAAAATATTTTTTGGGTTTTTATTAATGACTTTTGACTAATGTAGAGCCTTATTGGTTGCATTAAAGGATTTTTGTACCATCTATGAGGTAGGTGATATTTTGTGTGAAAAAGTGCTACATTTTTAGACATTGAAGGTTGGGGGTAATAAACTATTCATACCATAGGGGGATGGAAAAGGAAGGAAGTTGGAATGAGGGAATCTAAAAAGGAAGATAGAGGAGTCAAATTGCTAAGGCATTATGGGGTAGGGAAGTTCCAAGAATGAAATATCCTTTTCAGAAGTTTGAACAAATTTTTTCCAAATTTTCAATTTCGATATAAACGTTTTATTACAACAAATTGCACATAAAGTGATGCTTGAACCATAACAACTTCAAAGGAAATCCACATAAATTTAATGGAAAATTCTGAATTCAATAGTAATTTCTTTGTCTAATACTAGTATAGGCTTATAGTCCCATCCTAGAGTACTTCAAGAAAAATACTATAGAGTTTATCCTTAATGCCTAATCGATTCCTATCATTGATAGTTTAGCCCAAAATTGCAGAAAATTACAATAGAGAATAAGAATTTAGAGAACCTAGTAAAAAGCACTAGACTAAAGCATAAATTTTTTGATGGTGCACCCAGAACTCCTTTTAAATCCATGTTTCCTTCATAGTATGTAGTGATACAACCTCAAAAAGGTACTTCCTCACAAAAATTTGATTCAGGAAGCTTTCACTCGCCTATGTTATCTTCACCAATCTACATGTTTTATTCTTGCACAAAATCAAAGTTGTTACATCAAATACCAACCAGTTATATGGGGTTTTCATCCCATTTCACTTAGGGATTCTGTCCTAGTGATATCTTTAGTCTAGCTCAATGAAAGAAATAAAAATCAACACCAATTTTGAATGTCACCTTCCTCCAAATCGAGCCTTAAATCATTTCTAAACTTCCCATCTTTTCTTCCAAAACACCATCAACCTCTCCCAATGCAAAACTTATTTCTATTTTCAAAAAATCAACAGACTTATCTAATTTCACTAAATCGCTCCAATTAAAGAGTAATCAACCTTGTAAATTTTCATTTATTAACTTTCATAAATAAACACCCAGTGAAAGACATTATAGCTCAAGTAGCCCCACCAAACTTAAAAATGAATAATTAGATAAATTTTCTAGACTATAGCTTTTGTAGCCTTTATTTAATTATCCCCTTTATTCCCTTGTAATTTGATATATTTCTAATCTCAAGAATAAAAAGATTAGAAAAATTCTTCATGAGCAAGCACTAACCGAAGAGGGACATTGCAGTCCTCCCTTCCTGGGATTGTTGGTCCTCTAGAAAAATCTTAAATTGGGGTGTTTTAGAATCTCTTCCCCTTCCCATGTGGCATCCTCAGCTAGTAAATCTCTCCATTTGATCATATATTCTTGAATCACCTTATTTCCCATCTTCCTTTCCCTCCAATTTTCAATGCCTTTAGGAACTAACACCAAATTTCTTTCTTCATCAAGCACGGAGGAAGCTCTGGAGATGCCACAACTTGCTAGCCTAATGCCTTCTTGAGGCAAAAAAATGAAAGACTTTGTGAATCTTAGTGCCCTCAAGAAGTTTCAATTCATATGCCACTTCACCAATTCTCTCCATTATCCTGTAAGGTCCATAAAAGTGTGGCTTAAGATTTTCTACACCACTTTTCTTTAGCGAGGATTTCTTGTATGGTTACAAATGCAAAAAAACTAAGTCTCCAACCTTAAATGATCTCTTAATTGTGTGCTTATCTGCATACATTTTCTAGTGGTTTTGCACATGTTGCAAATTGTCCTTCAATGCCTTGAAAATATCCTAATAGTTTTGCATTATCTCCTTGGCCCGTGGGACCTTGCTATCATCAAAGGTCAAATCTACAAATGATAAGGCATCATACCCATATAAGGCCCTGAAGGGAGACAAGCCAATCATGTGGTAGGTAGTATTGTAGCAATACTCACCTAAATGCAACCATCTGATCCAAGCACACTACTTCCTTGACACATAATTCTACAGATATCCCTCAATCCACTTATTTACTATCTTTTTCTGACCATCAGTTTGAGGATGGTAACTTGTGCTTGGTGTCAACTCTGCACCTACCAATTGGAAAAACTCCTGCCAAAACATACTTTAGAACTTGTTGTATCAATCATTGATGATTGTTTTAGGGAGTCCATGTAACCTGAACACCTCTCTAAAGAATAATTCTGCCACCTGAATTGTGGTGTAATTGATAGATATAGCAAAGAAATGGGCATATTTTGTCAATCTATCCACAACTACAAATATATAATCTCTCCCTTAGACACGTGGCAGTCTTGTGATAAATTCCATGGATATTCCTTCCCACTTCTACTTAGGTATCGACAATGGCTGCAGAAGACCGACAAGGAATGTGTGGTGTGCCTTGTTCTGCTGACAAGCCAAGCATTCTCTAACATACTGCAACACATCATCTTTCAAACCCTTCTAGGTGAACCTCTCATGAATGTGATGATAATTTTTGAAGAACCCTAGATGTCCTATTAGAGAGGTATCATGCACAACCCTCATAATCCTAGCCTTTAGCTTCAATCCCGGTACAATATAAAAAATTTTATTATAATAAATGATGTCACTAACTACTAAATATATGTCATCCTGTACCTGACCATCAATCAAATCACAAGAAAAAGTTTTTTTGACATATTTGGCCACTAATTGAGATTTCCAATTAGTTGAAATATCAATGAGAGAGCAAAGTGTTGGTTTCCTAGAAAGAGCATCAGCAACAATGTTCTTCTTCCCCTTAATGTAACCCACATCAAAGTCATGTGTCTAAATATTGCTCACCCACTTTTGATGTCACTCATTCAATTCCTTTTCTCAAGAAAATATTTGAGACTATTGTGATCAATCCTAACCATAAATTTAGTCCCCACTAAGTACTACTTGAACTTAGCTAGTGCATACATAATCACTAGCATCACCTTATCATTAGTAGAGTACACCCTCTATGTGTCTCTCAACTTCTTTCTCTCGAATCCAATCATATGTTGATTATACATTAGAACTACATCAACTTCCTACCCTGATACATCACATTCTAAGACAAATGACTATGTAAAATCTAGCAATGCTAAAACTATACATGAGCTCATAACCTCCTTGAGCTTGTCAAATGTCACATGTGCCTCCTTAGACCAAAGAAACACACCTTTCTTAGTAATTTTTGTCAAGGATTATGAAAATTGAGAGAAACCTCTCAAAAATATCCTGTAGTAAAAGTACAAACCTAAGAAGCCTCTCAACTCTGATATGTTCTTTGGTGGAGACCAGTCCAGAATTGCTTATATTTTCTCTTGGTGTACCTTCACACCATCAACTCTAATCACATGTCTGAGATAGAGTATCTCAATCATCTTGAACTCACACTTGGAAGCTTTCACTTAAATCAATTGGGCCTCCATGATACTCATTACTACATCAAAATGATGCAAGTGATCATCCCAAGTTTTGTTCCATATCCGAATGTTGTCAAAGAAGACCAAAACAAATTTCTGCCACTGCTCATAGAAGCTATGATTCATGCATGATTGGAATGTGTTGGTGCATTCCTGAGTTCAAATGGCATGACAAGGAATTCAAAATTCCCTTAGTGACAATGGAAAGTAGTTTTGTGAACATATTCTTCCTAAACTCATATTTGATGATAGCCCGATCGAAGATCAATCTTTGAAAGGAACATGGCCCCATGCAACTCATCAAGAAATTCGTCGATCCTGGGAATAGGATATATGTTCTTTATGGTTTTCTTATTCAAGGCCCTATAGTCTATACACATGTGCATAGTTCCATCCTTATTTTTAACCAAAACAACCGATGAGGCAAATAGACAAGAGTTGGATCGGATGTGTCCCGTGCTCAGTAGCTCCGTGATTTTCTTCTCAATCTCCTTAAAATGGTGTGGGTGTTGATAAGGCATAGTTATGACTAGTTTAGCCCCTTCCTCAAGCTCAATGGCATGCTCAAACCCATGATTAGGTGGCCAACCTAGAGGAATGTCTCCAAATACTACCCCATGCTTATCTATAACTATCTGGATGTCAACATGGTAGTGTGGCTTGTTGTCAAAGGTAGGCTTAGTAGAAATAAAACACTATGCTACCCAATCCAGCTCTCCATGTCAAAATAAATCCTCCATCCTCCTAGCCAATACTACTCCAGGACCATTGTCGTACATAGCCTTCAGCACAATCTTTTCATCATCCACCATAAACTCTAATTCCATTCTATAGAAGTCCTAAATGTACCTCCCAAGTGACTGCAACCACTGCAAACCCAAAAATGCATCAATATTACCAAGACTTAGCACATAGAAGTTATCTTTCAAAGTGTAATCTCCAATCTAGATGCCAAGTTAGGGGACCATCCTAGTGCAACTCAATTGAAACCCATCTAATATAGTCACATTGAATTCTTAAAACTCCTTAATTTGTAGCCCATGCTTCACCACTAGACCCTCATCAATGAAATTGTGTGTGGATCCACTATCCACCAAGAGGACCATGTGTTTCCCCTTAAGGACACCTTTCAAACAAAATAGATGAAGTCTAGGGACTCTAGATAGTGAGGCAATGTTGCTCCGGCGAGTCTCCTTGGCTCTAGAACCATCCAACTCTAACTGTGGAGGCAACTCCTCCTATCCACTATCATCACTAGTACTAGTCTCATGACCATCTGATAATCAAATAAACCTTGCCTTTCCCAAGGCAATGGTGGTCATGATTCCAAGGTTCCTTCTAGTAGAAACATAATTGTTTCCTACATAGTTCATTTCTTGATTCCTAATCATATTTCGGTGTGGTTTTCTTTTTCTACTTGAAACTTTTGTTTTGATGGAAATCCACCAAAATTATTTTTCTAAGGCTGGAGGGAAGGGGTAGTCTCCAAATCCAAAGCTAAGCCAACAACATCATGTAGTGTACTAGGCTTATGAGCCTTCACTAAACTCCTCAATCTATTAATTAGTCCCTCAACAAACAACATAATGACTCACCTCTCAAACATGTTAGGAACCATGACATCTATCTTTTGGAACTCATTGATGTAAGCCTCAACATGACCAACCTATTTCAACTGAGCTAGATCCTTGTTGTAGACCTCAACATCCTTATGGTAAAAAATGTGATATTTATTGACAAACTCCTCATATGAACATATCAAGGCATGATAATGTGATACCAACCCATGGTGCCACCAGTCATATGCTACACCCTCAAGATGCATCATAGAAAATTGTATAGCCTTTTCTTCCTCCATAGGTTTCAAGGAGAATAATTTTTCAAGTTTATGCACCCATGATCTAGAACTTATCTTCCTACTTCCATCAAAGGTTGATAGAGGAATCTTATTTAATGCTTCCTTGTATTCCTTGGGTTGAGTGCCTTGATTGGTTTTCCTTCTGAGTCCCCTTTCTTTCCTTTCTAGTATGACTTTTTTTATCTCTCCGTTGATTCATAAATTGATTCAAATTAATTGCCTCACTTCAACTCAAAGAATTATGTATTCCTTGTGGGCCATCATAACATCATCAGTGATGTGTGTCTCTTCCTCCAACTCTAAAATTTCCTCCACTTTATTTTCTCATGCCACAAATGTAGGATGTAAAGGATGATCATACCTTGTGCTTGTTGTCCTAGAAAAATTAGTGGCTTCTCTATCACAATTTATGTGACCAACATCACTTATGCTATGGCCACTACTTGATCTACTTGATCTAGCATGATCCACTCTCATTTGACCCATTGTTGTAATCATATGATCCTGAAACTATTGTAGCATTTGTTACCGTTGTTGGGAAAAGTTGGTCAAGAAATTGTCAAGTTGATTATTTGAATTTCCTGGTAGGTGTTCACCACCTCTTTCCCCCATCTCAGATTCAACTGGGTTAATTTTAGGCCATTCTTCTTGTTGTCCTGACCTATTTCTGATGAAATATCTATGTGACATGCAATAACCCAATTTCACAACTGATAAAAAAGAAACATCCAACCTTTTGGGTAACCTCCAAATTGACATGCAATAATGAATCCTCCATAGGTTGGAAGGATTTTAGGCTCTGATACCACTAAAATATCCATTCTAGAAGTTTGATTTTTTTTTTTCCAAATTTTCCATTTCAATAAATGTTTTATTACAACAAATTGCACATAAAGTGATGCTTGAACTATAACTTCTTTATAGGAAATGCATGCAAATTTAAAGGAAATTTTTGAGTTCAATAGTAATTTATTTTTCTAATACTAGCACAAGTTTATAGTCCCATCTTATAGTACTTCAAGAAAAATACTATGGAGTTTATCCCTAATGCCCAGTTGATTCTTATCATTGATAGTTTAGTCCAAAATTGCAGAAAATTACAATAAAGCATAATCATTTAGAGAACCTAATAAAAAGTGTAGGTCTGAAACATAATTTTTCTTATGGTGTGCTCATAAATCCTTTTAAAGCCATGTTTCCTTCATAGTATGTAGTGATAAAACCTTAGAAAGGCACATCCTCCCAAAAAAATTGATTCAAGAAACTTCCACTTGCCTCTATTACCTTCACCAATCTGCACATCTTATTCTTGCACAAAATCATAGTCAGTCCATCAAATACCAACCAGTAATATGGTGTTTTCATCCCATTTCACTTAGGGATTTTTTCCTAGTGATATCTTTAGCCTAGCTCGATGAAAGAAATAAAAATCAACACCAATTATGAATGTCACCTTCCTCCAAATCAAGACTTAAATAATTTCTAAATTTCCCATCTTTTCTTCCAAAAATTCGTCAACCTTTCCCAATGAAAAAATTATTTCTATTTTCAAAAAATTAATGGACTTATCTGATTTCACTAAATTGCTCCAATTAAAGAATAATTGACCTTGGAAAATTTTCATTTATTAACTATTTAAATAAATGGCTAGTGAAAGACGTTATAGCTCAAGTGGCCCCACAAAATTTAAAGAATGAATAATTAAATAAATTTGCTAGACTATATCTTTTTTAGCTTTTATTTAATTATCCCCTTTATTCCCTTGTAATTTGATATATTTCTAATCTCGGGAATAAAAAGATTAGAAAAATTCTTCACGAGTGAGCACTAAATGAAGAGGGACATTACAAAGAAGAATAAAGGAAAGCAGGAATAAGTAGAAAAGCATTGCAAGTAGGGAAATTTTGACAACTTCAACACTTGAGACAAACTTGAATCTTTCAGTCATCAACCCAACACTTACACATCCCTTAGAAATTTGGAAATTGCAACATAATAAAAGAATATGGTAAAATTAGTGAATGGCATATATGCAATTTTGACAAAGGGAGACCTATCTAAAATTTCTTAGATCAGTTATAAATGGTGGACATGTATAGTCAAAACACACAAAAGTGAAGGAGAATCATGACAAAGTGTGGAAAAAAATTGAGTCCCAACAAGGTCTCTTTGTGGACATATGTCTCTTGGAGGAACAATGAAAATCCAACTATCTTTGAGTAGACTAAGAATGGATTAAAAGAAACTAGGAATAATCTGCAAATTTCATCATGTCAACAAGAGCTATGGATGCACAAGCATAAAAATAAATACAATACTTAATACAACACAAACAAGACAAAATATATACATGGAGGAATGAGAATTTTGAAGGTATGACTACAAGTATACTTAAAAATATAATTACAAGTTTGATACTACAAGAAATTTCATGGTACAAAGCTAGGAATGAACTAATGCCTCTTCTTACCTCTATCAATGACCACACTTTTGAAGGAATTCATCTCCCTCAACCTAAAATTAATTTCATTACCCAACTACAACAATGTGGCCTTCTCTTCATATTTATAAACTAGTGAATGTCTTTTAAAATTTAAATACTAGCACCACAATCAATATTTCCATTACATGGAAACCACTTAAAATAGGGGTCAATGTAGGACAATGGGGGTCCAAACCAGGCCCTTAAGTGGCAATGAAAATTCAAAAAAACAGAGTTGGGTAACTAGACATAAAAAGTTGAATAAGTTATTAACATAATTTGAAAAATATGTAAGAATAAAATTTGTAGCAAATTGAATGTAGTTTCTAAGATATTATTCCTTTCTTGGAAAAAATAAATCTATTTGGTGAAAATATGAAATTTCAATGCAGTATTACTAATTTTCTGGGAAAAAATAAAAAGTGGGTGTATGCCTAACCAACCAAAGTACAAGAAAATAATATATTTTTTGAAACTTTTAATGTAAGTAGAGGACACATACTTGAATGTACCACAAGTTTTTTGTAATTTTTTTGCAAGTAAATAATTAGCTATGAATTTTTTATTAATTTTTTTTTTAAATATGAAAACTTGTTTGTCTAACCACCATAAATTGATCAAAAATTTATGAAATTCATTTTTTCTTTTTTTAATCCTATATTAGGGGAAGCATATAATGTCCCACATCTTTTAGATTCAAAAAATGTGAAATAATTTAATAATTATAGATGTTTTCAATCAACCTATCAATCAAGACTTTAGTCAGAATGTATGTAGAAAATCAATAATAATCATCTATTTAATTCCAAATAAGGAATATCTTATATTTTTTGAAAGCTGATAATTTTCTCAATAAACCCTTTTTGTTTTATTAAATTTGGATTAAAAAAAAATTGTTAACCACTTTTTGTCATATCACCACTTTTTGGACCCCATGATCTTGCACTAACCCATAATACACCACACTACCCTAAAATGTATCAAAATTTATATCTCAAATAGCCAAGGGTATAATTTTTAAATGAATATTCCTACTTTGGTTTATATTAAAATAAAAATAGAATGATATTTACACAAAAAAGAGGTGGTAGAAAGGCACATGCTAAGGGTATAATTTAAAAAACTAACTCAACCCCAAAAGGAATACATATATTTTCATACTTTCTAACCTCTTCCATTGAATTAAAGAAAAAAGAAAATGCTTCCAATTCACATTGCAATAAAAAATATGCCATATTATTTTGATGACCTAAAAAGGGAAACTTTGTGTATCAAACTAAAATTTTTGAAGTTGTGGCATATAAAATTATTGAGCAACCAATTGATCTTCACATTGGCATATTTCCTATTTCTCAACATTATTACAAACTATATTCTTGGCCCAAGTGAAGTTGTTGGATGTTGCTGATATGTGGTTGTCATTGATGTCAACACTATTAGCATTGATGTATTGAAGGCTTTATATGTAGAGGATATTGAGAAAATTGTTGAAGAAGAAGTTGTAGGTTGACAGAGGTACATCGAAGTTCATGTTGGTTCCCTGCTCAGAATGTTGATGATCAGACATTGTGGGCTAAAGTGTTTATTGTTGAGTATAACTAGCTTATCCACTAGAAGTTTTAGAGATCCACATGAAGATTTGATCATGTTATGAACAATTGTGTTCTAACAGTTTTTATGTGGCTTCAGTTAGTGTTTCTAATTGAAATTGATATGATTCTAGTAATTTTAGTTGTTGCAGATGCCTCTCTAATGATTCATGAAGCTCATGGATGTTTCTAGATCTTGCTCTATCTGTGTTGCACATCCACATTGATTGGTGTGCTCACGATAGGTGATTTCTCTTTTGTGTGCTCATTTTTTTCATGTTTTTGGCCGACATGGTGATCATAGCATGATGTGGATCTTTGAGGATTACTTTTTGATACTTTGGTGTGCTCGAGAATATTATTTTAGATCTTCATTATATTGTGACCAACTATTTATTGTTCACATTGAAAATTTATTCATTGATTTGGACTGACATTGTGTACATGTTTCATATTTTCATATTTTATTTTGGCTGACAAGTGGTTGATGTAATCTTGTGTTGTGGATATATAAGAGTGATTGTTTGAATGATGTAAGTGTCAGAGGAAGTGTTGTACCTTTGTAAGTGTGTGAATAATGTTCTAATCATTTGAATGTAGAGCAGAGTGTGAAGAAGTTTGAGTGAAGTGTGAAGAAGTGTTTTTGTGCTTAACCAAAACTGTAATCAAGCTTTTGTAGAAGCTATTTTCTCAGTTCAATACCCTATGGATCTAATCCGAATATTTCTATAAGATAGTGTGTCTTCCTTGGGTAGTGAGCCCTCTTCTATTTGAGTAGTGAGATCTAGGCAGTGTTCCTAAATGCATGTGCATTTCCTTTTACTCTTCATTATACTTTTAACAAGGTATAATCTTGTGGACTAACCTCCACCATGGTTTTTCCCCTAACAAGGTTTCCACGAAAAAATCTTGGTGTTGTGTGTATTTCTATTGTGGTGATTGGTTATGCTTTAATGTTCATTCATCAAATCTAACCTTAAGTTAAGATTAATAAGTTTAAATTTCTATGACAATTGATTCACCCCCTCCCCCTTAGTTGTCTTCCCTTGTTTTTCCAACAATTGGTATTAGAGCAAGTTCCTTAGAAGAAGTTTAATAGCTTGAGGTGATCTGAGATGACATCATACAAGAAGGATAGTCTGAGACTCGATGGAACAAACTACTCTCTGTGGAAGGCTAGAATGGAGTGTCATTTGAGATGCATTGGTGAACCCTTTTGGAAGATTACAAAGAATGTGTATGTTATTCCACAGAATGTCCCCTCTACTGCTAATGAGATTAAAGAAGCTGAATATAATATCAAGGCTAAGGAATATTTATTGAATGCTCTAAAAAATTCATAGATGACAAATGTGATGGAGCTACAAACTAGTTATGAGATCTAGAGGAAGCTGGAAACTTTGTATGAAGGAGATGCACATGTGAAGGTTGCCAAGCTACAAAGTCCAAAAGGCAAGTATGAAACTTTGAAAATGGGTGAAGATGAGAAAATTTATTCTTTTATGCAAAGATTAAATGAACTTGTGATGAGTATTAGATGTTCCAGTGGAACTTTGGATGAATCAGAGGTTGTAGCTAAAGTGCTCAAATCATTATCTGCTTCTTACAAAGCCAAAGCTCATGCTATTGAAGAGATCAGGATAGTAACAAATGTAACAAGAGATATGTTGATTGGTAAGCTTGCTACCTTTAAGTTGAGTGAATTTGGTGAATCTATTCCTAAGACAGTTTACATTTAAACGACTATTTCCAGAAGAGACAAGAAAAGATATGATCTAGGAGAAAGTTCTAGAAAGGTGTTCAATTATGAGCAGGAGATGAAAGAGATTGAAGAAGAAGAACGGAAGTTGGATGAGCTTGAAGCGCTTATTATCAAGAGAGAAGCCAAAGGAGAAGGAAAGTATAAAGGAAATTTTCCTATTAAATGTTTCTCTTGCAGTAAGATAGGTCATTTTGCTTCAAGGTGTCTTGAAAGAGTTCCTAGGTCCAAACCTAACAAGCCTAGATTTCAAAAGAAATGTTATTATGCTAAAGAAGCTATTACAGATGAAGAATCTGATAAAGAGAATGGAAATGAGGATGAATGGGTATTCATTTTTATTAAGGATAATGGTCTTGTGTCTACTGAATCTACTAGTAATGAGAATGTTGAGAAAGGTCTTGTACCCAAAATTGAAGAAAAATATGAGTGGGTGATTGACAGTGAATGCTCACATCATATGACTGGTGAAAAAAGTGAATTTGTAAGTTTGGAGAAGTATGATGGTGGTGTTGTAAGATTTGGAGATAATAATGTTGGTGTGATTCGTGGCAGAGGATCTATTTCTCTTGGTGGTAAACATAATACTGATGATGTCTTTTATGTGGAAGGTTTAAAGCATAATTTGTTAAGTGTTGGACAAATGGTCGACAAGGGATATAATCTTTAGTTCAAAGATGGAAAGTGTAGAATACTAGGTAGTTCTAGAAATGTGATTGCTTCAAGCACAAAGACAAGAGGTAATATCTTTTACCTGAGTGTTGCTAGTGAATTTTTTTTAATTGCTCAAGTTGATGAAAGTTGGTTATGGCATAGGAGGGTGTGTCATGTAAATTTTGACAATATTATCAAGGTAAGCTCCACTCAAGCAGTAAGATATCTTCCTAAGCTAGTGAAGCCTACTAACACCATATGCAATGAATGTCATATGGGAAAGAAAACTAAAGTTTCTTTTCAAAGAAATCAAAATCATTCAAATGGAGTACTGGAGCTGGTGAATATTGATTTGTGTGGCCCTTCCAGAGTTAGAAGTCTACAAGGAGAAAGGTAATTTATGTTACTTATTGATGATTACTCTAGGATGATATGGGTTGCTTTCTTAAGAGAAAAGTGTGAAGCATTAGAGAAATTCAAAATTTTCAAATCTATGGTCGAGAATGAGACAAGTTTGAAGATTAAATTCCTAAGATTAGATAGAGGTGGTGAGTTCACTTCTCGGGAGTTCAATTCTTTCTATGAAGACCATGGAATCAAGAGACAGTTATCTGCTCTATGGACCCCTCAATAGAATGGAGTTATGAAAAGAAAGAACAAAATAATTCTAGATGTTGTTAGAACTATAATGTTGGAAGGAAATTTGCCTCATATCTACTAGAGAGAAGTCATAAGTACTATTGTGTACACTCTTAACCAGGTAAATGCCAATGGTAATTCTGGTAAGACTCCTTTTGAGTTGTGGTTTGGTTATAAGCTTACTATTGGATATTTCAAGATATTTGGAAGTAAGTATTATATCAAGAGAGATGAAGATATAGGAAAGTTTGATGCTACGAGTGATGAAGGAATCTTTCTAGGTTACTTTACTAAAAGTAAGGCTTACTAGTGTTACAATAGAAGATTGAGGAAAATGGTTGAAAGTGCTAATGTCAAGGTTGATGAGGACACTGTTAGATCATCCAGATATGGTGGATATGATTCAAATGATCAACAAATAAAGGAAAGAATTCTCAGACACAAAATCAAGTTCAAATTGTTTCAGTGAATCAAGAAATTTTGGAAGGAGAGGCTAGTGGAAGTGTAGAAGAGAGAATAGAAGAACTAGAAGTTTGAGAAAATCCTAAAGTTCTAAGGTATGTAAAGCTAAATCATTCTAAAGATCATATTATAGGAGATAAAATAAAAGGTGTGTAGACTACAAGAAGAATTGAAGAAGAGTATTGTTTGATTTCCAAGACTGAGCCTAACAATGTCAATGAAGCATGTAAAGATGAACAATAGATGGAAGCAATGAAGGAAGAACTAATGCAGATAGAAAAGAATGATACATGGATTCTTGTTCCCAAACCTAAGGATTAAAATGTAATTGGAGCTAAATGGGTCTTTCAGAATAAGATGAATGAACAAGGAGAAGTGGTTAGGAATAAAGCAAGATTAGTATGTAAATGATATTCATAGATGGAAGGTATTGATTTTGAAGAAACCTTTTTCCCTATTGCTAGAATTGAAGTTGTAAGATTATTTCTTGCCTATGTTGCTTATAAAAACCATAAAGTTTATCAAATGGATGTGAAGTTAGCATTTTTGAATGGTGAGCTAGAAGAAAAAGTATATGTTGAGCAACCGAATGGATTCCAACTGATTGATAAGGGAGATATGGTTTGTCGATTAAAGAAAGCACTGTATGGACTCAAGGAAGCCCCTAGAGCCTAGTATGCTAGACTGGATAAATATTTATTGAAGCTTGGATTCAATAAAGGTACTGCTGACATTAATTTGTATTTTAAGATTGACCATGATAAAGAATTGATTATTGAAGTCTTTGTTGATGACATCTTTTTTCGAGGTGATGATGATTTTTGCATGAAGTTTGCTGATGAAATGAAAAGTGAATTTGAAATGTCTATGATTGGAGAGATGAAATAATTTCTAGGATTTCAAATTACTCAGCTAGATAATGGAATTTTTATATCTCAGTCCAATTATGTGAGTGAATTACTAAAGAAATTTTGCATGGAAGACTCAAAGTGTGTTGTTACACCCATGGTGATCAGATGCAAGTTAACACAAAATGATGATTCTCCTAAGGGAAATAAGACAAGATACAAATTTGTGATTGGTGGATTGCTCTACTTGACTCAAACTAGACCAGATATTATGAATGTTGTATGTATGGTTGCTAGATATCAAGTTGATCTGAAGGAATCTCATGTGACTGTTGTGAAGAGAATTTTCAGATACTTGAAGGGGATAATTGATTTTGGCCTTTGGTACCCTAAAGATGATGATCTTACCTTGAGTTCCTTTACTAATGCAAATTGGGCAGGAGATGTGGATGATAGGAAAAGTACCAGTGGTGGTGCATTCTTCTTGGGAAGGAAGCTGGTGTCTTGGTTAAGTAAAAAATTTAATTCCATTTCCTTATCTACTGTTGAGGTAGAATATATTGTTGTTGCCAACAATTGTACCCAAGTGTTGTGGTTGAAACAAATGCTGAAGGATATCAGAGTAGTGTATGATGAGCCTATTTCCATATACTATGACAATTCAAGTGCAATAAACATTTTGAAGAATTTAGTGCTACATTTAAAGACCAAACATATATCAATCAAGTTTCACTTTTTGAGGGAGAAAGTGAGTGAAAAAGAAGTCAAAATGGAGTATGTGCCTACCAAAGAACAAATTGCAGACATCTTTACCAAGTCATTTCCTAAGGATACTTTTGAGTATCTTAGAGGGATGCTAGGGGTGATTACCCCTCCTAATCAAAACTATTGATGCATTTGCATGCATCAATCTATGTACTTCATAGCTATATCTTGATCCAAATTGATGTTTTGGTGGTTGTTACTCAGGGGGAGTAGTTAGATGTGTAGATATATAGTTCATATCTTGTATGGATAAATATAATGCTTATCTTTTTCATTGATGTCAAGGGGGGAGAAGAGTCATGTGAAAACAGTATGAAGAGAAGAGTCATGTGGAAGAATTTTTGAGAGAAAAGAGTCAGAATCTAAGGGGGAGTAAGTGTTGAGTAAGAGTTGAGTTCATGATTTTTTTCACTTCATGTGTTTCCATCAATTCCAAAAGGGGAGATTGTTGGATGTTGCTAATATGTGGTTGTCATTGATTTCAACACTATTAGAATTGATGTATTGAAGGTTGCATATGTTGAGGATATTGAGAAAATTGTTGAAGAAGAAGTTGCAGGTTGATAGAGGTATAGTGAAGTTCATGTTGGTTCCCTACTCAATATGTCGATGATCAGACATTGTGGACTAAAGCGTTTAATTTTGAGTATATCTAGCTTATCCATTGGAAGTTTCGGAGATCCGTGTGAAGATTTGATCATGTTATGAACAATTGTGTTCTGATAATTTTTATGTGGCTTTAGTTAGTGTTCCTGGTTGAAATTGATGTGATTATAGTAAGTTCAATTGTTGCGGATTCCTCTTTAATGATTCATGAAGCTCATGGATGTTTCTAGATCATTTTCTATCTTTGTTGCACATCTGCATTGATTGGTGTGCTCATGATAGGTGATTTTTCTTTTGTGTGTTCGTGTTTTCATGTTCTTGGACAACATGGTGATCATAGCGTGTTGTGGATCTTTAAGGATTAATTTTTGATAGTTTGGAATGCTTGAGGATATTATTTTAGTTCTTCCTTATGTTGTGTCTAACTATGTCTTGTTGCATTGAAAATTTATTCATTGATTTGGGCCGACATTGTGTACACATCTCATATTTTCATATTTTATTTTAGCCGACAAGTGGTTGATGTAATCCATTGTTGCAAATATATAAGAGTGATTGTTTGAATGATGCAAGTGTTATAGAAAGTGATGTGTGTGTGTGTGCAAGTGTGCGAATAATGTTCTAATCATTCGAATGCAGAGCAAAGTGTGAAGAAGTTTGAGTGAAGTGAGAAGAAGTGTTTTTGTGCTTAACTGGATCTGTAATCATGATTTTATAGAAGCTATTTTCTTAGTTCAATACCCTATGGATCTAATCCAAATATTTCTGTTAGATAGTGTATCTTCCTTAGGTAGTGATCCCTCTTGTATTTGAGTAGTGAGCTCTAGGAA
This sequence comes from Sequoia sempervirens, assembly GCA_007258455.2. Lineage (NCBI taxonomy): Eukaryota > Viridiplantae > Streptophyta > Pinopsida > Cupressales > Cupressaceae > Sequoia > Sequoia sempervirens. The sequence goes on along the minus strand of VDFB02128519.1, from coordinate 10,329,250 downwards.
GTGTGCTTGAATGCATGCACATTCCCTTTTACTCTTCTTTATACTTTTAACAGGGCATAATCTTATGGACTAACCTCCACCATGGTTTTTCCCCTAATAGGGTTTCCACACAAAAATCTTGGTGTTGTGTGTATTTTTATTGTGGTGATTGTTTATGCTTTAATGTTAATTCATCAGATCTGAGATTAAGTAAAATTAATAAGTTTAAATTTTTGTGGCAACTAATTCACCCCCTTCTTAGTTGGCTGCCATTTTTTTCCAATAGAAGCATTCAAATGAAAAAAAACTATCATCTACAATATATGAAGCTACATCTTCATCGTGAAGGAAAATTTTGAATTTCATCTTACTCATAGTAAACTCTTGGATGATAGGTGGCCAACATACCTCACCAACAAACATGTTAATGAATTTCATGCCAAGTCATATAACTAACCCACCTCTTGATCACTATCATAAAAATATAATTTAGAACCATTAACCACCTATATTGTGAAGAATAATATTCTTGAAATTAAATTATTTCCCTTGTAGATACATCTTGGCAACGTAATGTGTTAAATTTGTTTCTAAAATTAAATGTGTGGCACATTTCTTCCTTCATGATCGCTATATCATCATTATATAATGAATTTTTTGAAGTTGAATCACTATGAGGAAGGTTAGAAATTTTACATCACAAAAAGGTTCCCATATGTTTCCATATGATCACCAACTTTACATTCATCAAGTGCAATGTCTTCATAATTAACAGGTCATCAACATCTTCCTTATCCAAATCACTACAACAAACAAGGTCATGATATTTACTTTCAAATTGAAAATTTTCATTTTCCACTTCATTGTAATCACCTACATATGATTAATCTAGATAAAGGTAGGTACAAACACTATCATTTTTATGTGTATTTTTGACACACCATGCACCAACACCTTTATCTACCTACACATAAGCATAATAAAAATCTAGTGTTTCACTTTCCTTAGTTGATACATTTGATTGGATACAATGAAAAACCATTTGTTCATTACTAGCAACACCAACATTTGAGGATGGTAATTTTTCCTCATCTTTTCCATGGAACCAAGGCATAGGTAAGCCAATTGCATATTCATCATTTTTAAATATTCTTGTGTTGAACTCTAAGTATCTTCATGGGCTTAAAAGAAAATATCAATGCAAGTATTTGTGAGGTCTAAAAGAGTATACAACCTAGGAAAGGGAAACAAAAAATCTATGGTTGAGGTCCATGCTTGACTCTCTATGTTGTCTCTTGATGTTTTATAGCTCTTGAAAAATAGAATTAGGGTAAACATTCAATGTGATATCTTCTTCAAATATAACCACCAAATCATTCCACAAGGAAAACAAATGATTGAGAAAAATAACACAATTTATGTGCCTTTCCATCTTGTGACCTAGCAAAAAATCTCATCCACATATCCTCATCTTCAAATTTATCATATGTATCAAACCCATGAAACCTTAGAATCAATTCTCATATCCAATAATTCGTTGTTTACCTCTCATAATTGACTCAAGAGAGGTCAATTTATTTGTAAATATGATCTAAAGGACTATTCAAAATGGAGAAACTTGGGTTTTTTGTAACAAGGTAATATTATGATATTGCTATCAGGATTCAACCGTGTAGTTTCGAGTCAAACTCATTGACCCATGTTTCATGAGTAGTGGTTCAACAAGAACCCTCTCATGTCCACTTAGCACTCATTGCATCTGATGGTGCGATGCTCACAGCTGCGAAGATCGGAACACCATTCAAGCTCAAAGCGCTGCCGCTCAGTGGAGTTTTCCATGCCTCGCCTCATTTGTAACCTTCGCGTTGTGTTTTATGAACCATTCAATAACCTTTAGCCCACTGGGATTCAGAGAAGATGCTCAGTCAAATTGACATGTTATCAGATTCAAAGTTGAGTCAATTTGACCCATGTTCAGCAGTGAGTTCACTGTCCCATCATATCGGTTCATTTCTAGTTATCAGTTTCCAGGTGAGCAGGTAGCAATCGGTCCGCCCGGAGGTCACCCATCCCAATATCGCCCACTGCTTAACAAGGGAGTTTCCAAGGTTAACCTCCGGATCAATCTGAGCCACTGCGTCGAGCATCACCTAGATGCAATGAGTGCTAAGTGGACATTCGGATATCATGAGAGATGGGTTCTTGTTGAACCACTACTCATGAAACATGGGTCAATGAGTTTGACTTCGAAACTACACTTGAATCCATAGCAATATCATAATTTGACACGCGTGGAAAATACCTCCTACTTATCAATTGATGAGCTAAAGGGGCTCTATATGAATGGTTCATAAGGCACAACACTTGAAGGTTTTGCAATGGAACTGCTGGCTTAACCTGGAGAAAACTCCCCGGCTACGCTTTGAGCTGATCGGATGGGTGACCTCCCGGGACAGTTGCTTCACCTCTGGGAGCATCACCTAGATGCAATGAGTGCTAAGTGGACCATTCAATATCATGAGAGATGGGTTCTTGTTGAACCACTACTCATGAAACATGGGTCAATGAGTTTGACTCGAAACTACACGGTTGAATCCTGATAGCAATATCATAATTTGACACGCTGTGGAAAAATACCTCCTACTTATCAATTGATGAGCTAAAGGGGCTCTATTATGAATGGTTCATAAGGCACAACACTTGCTGAAGGTTTTGCAAATGGGGTAACAACTCAATGGCTTAACCTTGGAGAAAACTCCCTGGTTAAGCGCGCTTGAGCTGGAGCAACTGGGATGGGTGACCTCCGACGGACCAGTGCTTCACCTCTATGAGCATCACCTAGATGCAATGAGTGCTAAGTGGACCATTCGATATCATGAGAGATGGGTTCTTATTGAACCACTACTCATGAAACATGGGTCAATGAGTTTGACTCGAAACTACACGGTTGAATCCTGATAGCAATATCATAATTTGACACGTTGTGGAAAAATACCTCCTACTTATCAACAAGGTAATATTTTGATTGTAATTCCTTGATCAAACTTTCATGTTATTCATTTTGTTTCACAAGATCATTATTGTTCTTTATTCTTTCATATGCAAGTACTTGAAAAATAGGTCATAGGTTTTCACAAGATGTAGATCTCCCTAAGTAGCATGTGAATGCACCACTGGAAAATTTATGGGCATCTAATAGTTAATTCCTATGGTCTAAAATATATTATGCACTTGAAGGAACACTCTTATAGAACTCATGTTCATACTAGATAGCCATGGTTGATCATGCACCAACATATAAGGTAGAGAGAAAGTATGAAATTGATCAACTTCAAAAAATTGGAAGAAAATATGTACCTTAAAACCACTCGTTGTAGGTGTTAGATGTACCTCCTAAAATACAGACAACATTAATGAACACCATCTAGTCAAAAAAATAAATGCCTCTTACAATGAGGAAATCCTTGAAGTGAAATAGATCTCCAAGTAAAAATAATAATAAATTATAGGTTTAGCCATGAACGAAGTCCTTCAATCAATATCAACCCAACAATGCCTTTTGATTTGGTATCCCATAAACTTATGCCAACAAGATTATCCTTGTAAATGGTGTCACTTTTTTGAGTCTTGAAACAACACTCCTAAATCCTATAAGACCATTTATCCATCTTCAAGGCCAAGGTTTTGTCATCAAGAAGAGAAAAAGAGGATCATCAAAAAACTTAGGATAGTTAGAGTCAATTTTGAGATTGGATTGTATCTACTACACTTTGCGCTTATCTTATACTTAGGAGGGTATTTATATGGGAATACCTTAATAAATATTGAGATCAAACAAAATATATAGCCAAAAATAACAACTAAACCCCATTGTAAACTTTACCCCAAATTTTGTCACTAGGTCAAGTAAGACTGGCTTTATTTAAAACCCCTATATGGTTGATCACATCCCATACATGTACCTTTAAATGTCAGTAGTTAAAATCCCCCAAGGCTATTTTATTTTTCATCTCTTACTCAATGATATGGTCTAGGCATGCATATTCAAGATCCCTAATGTTATACAATTTTGGTTCCTCAAAATATTCCCCCAGTTTATAATAATGAACCTTGGACATCATGCTAATCCTAATATAAACCTACAATTTACCAAAACACAAATATTGATTAAATTTGAATGTATGATATCAAACCTATACAGATTGATAGCTAATTCATTGGGTAATAGAGTTGTAATATCAAAGAGGAAAGGGATAATTAAACATAGCATCAACAGAACTAGGTTAGCACATGGAAACCAAATATTATATTTTAATAATCCTTATTAGAACTACAATAACCCATATATGTATTAAGAGAATAGTTGTTAAATAAATATATTTAATTCATTAGGTGCTATTGGAACCCATAAATTTTGTGTATCATCTTGTGTTGTTTTGACATTTGTGGCTTTCTTTCTGCTTTCCATCACCCATAATTGATAACCAATCCAAAAAATATGTTTGGGTTTATTTCTTAGGGTACATGCTTGTGGTTGTTGTAGTTTCTACCCTTTGGTCCTTTGTTGAAAGTACCCAAGTCTAAATTTTCCAAGGCTTACTGTTGTTTCTCAGCAAATTTTTTCCTTCACCTTGTTGTGAATCCTAATGGGTGTTTGTATTTCAAGTTTGATGTGGTTTGGATCAAAATTATACAAGTTATGGTATTGTTGATTTCACCCCTGTATGGATACTACATGACTTTTGGAGTGATTTGGATCTATGTTGGATCCCCTTTATTCCCCATCAATTATAATTCCCCACAATAATATTTTGTTGTGGAATTTTTCATGTTATGTGGATGTTATCCATATACCCTTTTAAATCTTGCATTTTCCTAATGAACCTTATTTTTTCACAACCATCCCTAGTGTCTAAAAATGACAAATGATGATGTGTTATGGTGGCTTGCTTGTGGGTCCTATGGTTCAATAAATGAGTGCCACATGGAGTTTGAATTTGAGGTTGCACCAAAATTATAGATTTTGGATAAGTTTAAAATTACAAAAACTTATTGTCTTGTAGATGATTTTAATGGGTGTTTGTTTTTCAAGGTTTTGAGCTAAATAGTTCAAGTTATGAGATTACATATTTTTCACCTTGTTTGGATTCTCTGGAACTTTTGGCATGTCTAGATCCCCTTCAAAACCTCACTAAGTCCCTTTGGACTTCATTCTTTCAGTGGATACTAGTCCATGTTGAACTTCTAGAAATTATGACCCCTACTGATCCTACAAAACTTCCTTCTCTATCAAAATTTATCTTGTTCCCCCTCATTTTTCTACAATTCCTTATCACCCCCATATTCCCATAATTCATTCTATTTATTGACTCTATGGAACTATTAATATACAAAATATTATTTGGTTTCCCTTCAAAACCTCACAATTCCCTTTAACCCCTATTTATTTGTATGTCTCAATTAAGTGTCTTTTCTATGGAACTTCCCTATGCATCCAAATCTTATCTAGTTATACCTCGAAATCCCACAATCCTCATGCCTCACGTATTCGCACAATCCTTCTCCCATTTGAATTTATACAACATCTGTAACTCCTGAAATCTCCACAATTTCTCTTTGTGCCTATTTTGAAGGCCTTTAAGGTGGGATTTATACACATCTCGAAGACCCTCATTTTTTTGAAATTGGTCAAAATAGTGTTTTTTTTACCCAAAAGCACTATCAATAGTACAACCACTTCTACAACTAAAAATATAATTTTTGGTGGCCTCAGAAATGATATTTAATTCCTTTCCAAGGGGGAAAAAAATGACCATGCTACACTTATGAATTGCAAACTTTCTTTCTACCAAAGGGATATCCTTGATCATGTTTTGCAGCATATTTCATAGGGAATTTTCTTCTTTCCTTCATCAAATTCATCAATTTTCTGTGTTACAAAATATATGGGAATGTTCTTCAACATTTCATGTCAACTAAATTGGATTCTACTAGGACACTTGTTAGTTGTGTGTGGGAGGGGGTTGTGGTTAGGTTTTACTTGTGTGGTATGACCTAAATTTCTACACACCTTACTCTCATGAGTATATCTAGTTTTGAAATCACATTTGAAAAGAGAGAATAATCGTTTGAAGTAGAGAGAGAAATGTAGAGCCACCAAAAGAGAGCTTTGTTGAGGAATCTTTTTTTGTTATAGTTCCAACTTCTAGGTATAACAATCTTTCATTGTATTGATTTGGGTTTATCCCGAGTGTGTAAAATTGAATGATTAAAGTTATAGTCAACCTTAGTTGACTAAAGTTATTGAATGATTAGGATTTGTAAACACTAAAGATTGAATGATTAAAGTTATAGTCAACATTAGTTGTGTGTCTCCTTATTTATGTTATTGGTTTCTTGATGTATTTTATTTAGTTTTTCAACTAGATGTATGTAAAATCCTTACAAATCCTTTGCAAGGTATCTTTTCAACTTGTTACAAGAGATGTATAAACATATTCATGGATTAAGAAGTAGATCAACTAAATATTTCACAACCATATGTGATTTTATTGAATGAATGAGTACAACCCAACTTACTAGTGCATTTTTTAAGATTTAGTCTTATGTGATGTATCGGTTAATGCTTCACCTTTGTTTTTTGTTTTTGTATATTTGATTAAAACTAGAGACTATGTTTCCTAGTTGGATTAAGACACCAGTCTACTATTGGTTTTCTCTCCCTACCATCCTCAACACACTAAAATTTCATCAACTTAAGAACCTTTTAGTTTCCTTAGTTTGTGTTTTCTACTTCCATGTTTGATGTGCATAGCATCATAAGGGGTTGTCATAAAATACATTATCAGACACTCATATGGTTGATTATCTTCTTAATAAGGTGTTCATCCTTACATGTCCAAACTAGTTCATATAGGTACTATAGACATTGAAAAATGTTTTGAATGATATCATACACTCGAATCGGGTATACTAACATCATTTCATCTTGAACCCATCTTTTTTTGCTTAACTAATTAAATTAGCCTAGCTAGTTAATTAATTGCATCATTTGCATCTACTAACCTAATTAATTTAATCATGTTAATTCACCCCCTTTCATGCTAACATTTCATCTCATTAAATTAAATAAATCAAACTATTTAATTTAAATCCCTAAATAGATTCGTATTTAAATAAATAACCCTATGTTATTTAATTAAATGTCATTCCACCTTTCCCCCATTCATTAAATCATTTTATTTAATAAATATAATCTAACTCTTCTAATTCCCCTAATCGCATAATTAATATTGTTTAATTATCAATTAAATCTAATTCCCCCCACTTGAAGGGAATATTCCAAGAGAATATTCCTCCTTTGCACATTCCTCCAAAACAAATATTCCCATGGAATGTTCCTCCCCTTTTTTACGCAATCTAATTTAGTTTTAATTAACTAAATTAACTCTTTCCCTCACCCATGAGAATATTATAAAGAATATTCTCTCTCCTCACTCATTTGAAAAAGGGGAATATTCCTTTTTCTCAACAAACTTATCTTCTTGAGAAAGTTAACTTGTGACCTCATGAACAAGTTGAAAGTGCATTTGTTTATAGGAATGTTAACCTTTGATTAAAATATCATTTTTCATTGTCATACATTGATGAGAATCCATGATCCATCCCTTCAACTTCTTCCATTCTTGATCATTGATTGACCTTTTTGATCTCAACCCTTCATTTCTCATTTTCTATCCTATAAATAGGTCACTATTTGGAGATAAATGGATCCATCTTTTAACATCTGAGTTATGTTGTTAAAATCACTCACACTTACACTCATATTTAGCACATATTTAGCATCTTTTAGTTTATTTTAATTGCATTAATTATCTTTAAGCTTACATTAATGGCTTCCATGATCACATAATGCATCCATTTAGCTTGTTTTTGAATTATGGTTTGAATATTTTTATTTAGCTTCCATCTATATTATCTTAGAATTTGCATATCTTCATCATTTTAGCATAAAATCATGCTTAATTAGCTTAAATCTTACTCATTTAGATTAAAATCATGTTTTCATACACATATCACAATCATTCCATTAGTTTTATCCAATAAAACTAACTGAAACAAGCTCATTTATCCATGGGATTGGGAAAGGGTCAGCATCAATGCGACACCACTCCCCAATGGATAAGTTTCAGATGGATTAGAGTAGGCATTTTATGCTTTCATAGTTTTGTATGCTTAGTTTTGATAAATGTTTAGATTAATTTTCATTTGAATGATCTTGTTGAGATTTTATGTTAGTGGCTTCATTATGCTTCAATTCTTCATGGATCAAGTGTAATTGACCCATACTAATCCATCAGTCACATTTTGGCACTAGGAGGGAAAAACCGATAAAATTTAATCAATTTCTATCTCAAATTCTATTTTTTCGGACTCTTGTAGGATACAACAATGCTCAAAGGAATTTCAGTGGCACCTTTGTTGGGCATCACCATATAGCGACACTATCATTATCTGAAACAATGACCCCTATTTAATATCATGGTGTTGATTAAAACAAATGGCAACACTGAATACTTTTAGAAGTGTTGAAGATTTATAAACAACATTCCCCAAATAGTGACATTATCATTGTCAGTAGTTTTCCTGTAGAGTGACACCCAAATTCACCAAATCGATGCTATTGTGAATAGCGATGCCCAACTCTGGTAAGAAAATTGATGATCATTTTTAGCATGTGTTATAATTTTTTCACTTCATTAGATTACTAACATGCCTCTAACATTGTTCTCATTTTTAGGCTAACTAGGTTTTGCAAGTTGGATGATAAAATTCAAAGTGAAGAAGCATTCTTATTTTTTCGTCTTTTAATTATAACAAGTAGTTTGATGCTTTTGGGGTAATTATAACCCATATATCATGCTTTTAATTTTATTCTTTAGGACAACACTAATATTCAATTGGGTTTTAAAAAGAAAACTCAAATGGGACTAAAATTGAACCCTCACTTCATTTTACTTCGGTGCATAAAATAAACTCATCTTTTCTTTGGGGCTTAAAATTAACAAGTGTCTGTTATGTTTTGTGATTTACACTTTTGTTAATTAAATGCATATGCACTTCTCTTGTGCCACTCGATGATCTTGAGAATCAGAAACATTCCTTAACACTTTGTATAATCACACACATCTTTCAAATTGGATTAAAATGAACCCCATGCTAGTGTAGGAAAAAGGCATGGTGTGTGTTCTCTCCTTGTTTCATGTGAACTGGTAGATTGAACTAAAAAATGTACTTTGTTGCTTTTGTTTATCTTTAGAGGCCCTGCCTCCCTGCTTCGAAAGGAGGGAATGACCCAAGTAGCAATGAGCTAAAGCCAAGGTCTTTCAAGTTGCTATATAAAAATGTGTTTGTGACGAAAGTCATAAATAACAAGTGTGGATGTGTCATACCAACAAGTTTCACCCTTAGTAAACATGTGATATGCCAAAATATCTTCATAGGCAGAGGCTTGGAGGCTACTTGATTTTCCATAATCTTTAGCTAATCTTGTTGTGTGTATAGCCACCTTGTACGAAAGACTTTATTACGAACCAATTGTTTAGAAACCAAAAACCTTTATGTTTGTCGGTGCATGAATGGTCATTCCAAAGCCACCCCACATTTTATTATTCAATTGTCAAAATAGGAAAATCCTTAGGATCTTCAGATCTTCAAGATTTGATATTTGGTGGTCCTGAGAAGTGTGTGTCATGGAGGGGAGCTAGTATCGCCAAATCTCTATCTATTCACATATTCTTAGTGTTTGGAGAAATCCAAGTGGGGATTCAGTAAGTAGTATCTTCTAAACCTAAGGTTGTAAATGATTGTGAGTTAGTTTAATACTTTACTTGGTTCTAAAATATTATAAACAAACATCAACAAAGTCTTTTCAAAATTTCAAACCCTTTGGTCTAAATATGGATACACTTTGACAAAGCCTTGATATTAATGCTTATTCTAATAATTTATTCTTAGAGGCTTCTAAGTATTTTGGTTTATATCTCAATCTATATTTCCAAAAGTTAACATAAGCAACTATGGCTTGAACTTCATTTGTTTCACAAAATGGATCTTACGAAATTTATGATGTTTTTGACATAGTCATTTAGTTTGAACTTAATCAAGACAAGTGTTTGTGGTAAAAGAAACTCACTTAAGCAAGATAAATTGATAAATTGAACCCCACATGACCATTTGGTGTCTGATCACTCTGGTTGAACAACCTAACCTTACACCCACTATCATACAAGGAAAGCATTACAAAACATTGAGTCCAATTTCTATTGTCAAAATCATTGGGTCCTATTTCCAAAATCATTTGAGTTCTATTTTACCAAAATGATTGAGTGCTTAGGGTTTGATCACTTTAGAGGTATAGCATGTTTCTCACTACCTTTTTCTTATCAAACAAAGGTTCAATTTAAGTCAACATTGGGTCAAACATTTCACTTATCCCTTCATCAAATTCCAAACTTCACCAAACTTTGCAAAAATTTTGAATACACCAAAACCTTTTGACTTGCAACATCTATCAAACCAACCCATAACCTAGCTACTTTGTATGTGAGATGAATCATTTTCCATTCATTTAGGTAAGTTAGTTATCATCTTTGAATTAGTTCATCTTGAAGGTCACAAGTCTACCCTAAAGATTTCCAAATTCATAAAAATACTTTATCCAAACATCAAACTTAAGTCAAAAGTGTTGTCCCAAAATATTTGCAAATATCACTCCCCATATCATTCATCTTTTCATCTCCCATTATCACCACTACTCCAAAAATACCTAGAGAATCCCTTCTACCTAGATTATTCAACTAGAGACTTCAAACATTACAAATCTCAACACAAATCTCCCATAGGTGACCCAAAATTTATGGTAAAGACAAGATCACAACACGAGAATCATGGAGAAAACCAAAGTCTCATCTACCATCAGTGATACTAACCCTCAAGAATTTGATCCAAAGAGTTATTCTACCCTCTCACAACAACCCTCATATCCATTAGGGTCATATGAGATAGAAGACACCACGAACAACCCATTTGGACTCACTAAGGAAGAAATCATGGGTTACAAACAAGAACATCGAGCCTTAGAAAACATAGCTCCAATTTCCCCATCTTTTGTTGCACAGCCCTTGACACAAGGCTTTACTACATCCATCATTCAAACAACTTCATCCATTGTGCCATTTCAACCCTTAACATCTAGTCTTGCAACTAGGCTAGGAGCCAACCTTGGTCTCACTTCATGTCTAGGAACAAACACAACTGTGGGTATTCACAACACAACATTTCCATTAAACACCAACCTTTCCCAAAACACAAGTTGGACACCAACATTTGGAAAAACACTTACATTCCATGATGCCACAACAACATCAACATTTCAAGCACAACCATCTTCATCCATCACCAAAAATACCCCAAGTGTGCCTAATGTTACACAAGGTAATGTGAACCAAGTGCCTCAAGTAGGAAAACAAGGGAAAGTTAACAATCTCATGCTAAGTCAACCCTTGAAAAGTGGTTCCAACAACCTCATTGACACATCAAAAAAATTGGTTACCCAAGCTACCCAAGTTAATGCACCATCCACATCAAACCCATCTATCATCGACCCAAATCAAAACAACACCTTGGTTATGAATCCCATCAAACAAGGTAATACCTTGATCCCACATCAAATACAATAAGGGAACCCCCTACCCTTCGGTCAAGGGAACCCTTTCAAAGAGTTACAAGGTTTGAATGTGCCATTACCATCACAATACCAAATGGAGCCAACATCATCTTTTCCCTTGGTCTCCCACGTCATGCAAAATAAAAAGGAACCTCAATCTTACATTCCTCCATCCTAATCCACTATCTTGCAAGGGATGTTAAGCCAAGAAAAACCCCAACCACTCATCAACAACCCGCTATCCACTCAAAAATAAACACCCAAAACTCATTGTAGATGTCCCTACAACTAACTGATCCTACATTGCAAGCATGTGCCTTAGCTTTACAGCAAGCACAATAGTCTTATTAGCAAGTTGTCCAACAATAGCAACAACAAAAATTAGCCTTAGTAGCACAAAAACAATATCATGCATCCTTAGTAGCACAATAACAACATCAAGCCCATCAAGTAGCCTTAGCAGCACAACAACATCAAACCCATCAAGCAACCTTAGCAGCATAGCAACAACATCAAGCCCATCAAGAAAATTTAGTAGCACAGTAACAACAACAAGCCCATCAAGCAACCTTACCAGCACAACAACAACAACAAGCCTTACTAGCCCAACAACATTCCCAACAACAACAAGTTTCCTACTATAACCCTCAAGAGAACATTGTCAATACAAATAAGTTTGGAACATATACACCTCCACCATCATCATCTTCACAATATCCTACACCCCCATATACACCATACAACACCCCATCATACCAGAATCCAATCCCACAATATGCAACATATGTTCCTCAACCAAACCCACAAGACAATATGGCATCGTAACATAAGGCGTTGAAATGAGAAATAGAGGATAAAAAATAGAAGCCCCATAAACAACAAAACTTATTTCCTTATCCATTCAATAGAAACATCGTAATGGTCCCTTTCCCTCTTGGTTTTGAGGTCCCTAAAATTTGAAAAATACAAAGGGAGAGGAAGTCTCATGGACCATCTCAAAGAATTTAACATTATGTGTATGGAGGTTGCATACAATGATTCTTATTTGATATGCCTCTTTCCCCAAAGTTTAACAGGTCCTACCATGGATTGGTTTTCTCAACTACCTCCCGATATCAAAAAATTTCAAGAACTTACCAAATAAATTCATCGATCATTTCTCCTTTAACCTCGAAATGGATATAAGCCTAGAAGAATTGTAAACTCTCAAAAAAAACAAAGGAGAATCTTTCACTAATTTCTTACAATGGTGGAGACAGAGAGCTAGTAAGAGCAAGTGGCCCCTTCCCGATGAACAAGTGGGGATCATCATAGAAAATATAGATCTAGATCTATCCTTCCACTTGAAAATGTAGTGCATCACATATTATGATGAGCCTATCGCTAGAGCCCTTAACATCAAGAGAGCTCTAATGTCACAGGGAAATACCCAAGCTTACAAAGACAATTGCCCATCAACCAGTTCAAATGAAAAGCCTTGTGTCTGGGTCAAGAACAAAAAAATAACAAATGATGGTGTGGTATATGCTAAGGTATTCCTAAGTACTCCTAAACCAAACAACAATAAAGTTTCAAACATTCAACCAACTGTGCAGAAAACAACACCCCCTCAAAACAAATGAATCAACAACACTGAAACACAACAATGACGAACCCCTAACAAGAACATCTATCCTAAATGCAAGTACACAATTATTGGAACCTATTGAAACCATCATGAATAAATTGGTAGAATCAAACCTAATAATGCTTGCCAACTTAAAAAATTTCCAAGAACCACAAGAGAAACCATCTTGGTACAATAAAAATTATCTTTGTGACTTTCACAAAATCAAAGGACACAAAATAGTGAACTGCATGAGGATCAAAAATATTATCCAAGACCTTATAGAGAACAATACCATATCTATTTAAGTACTAGTTGGTAACTAAGATCTTAAGATACACAAGAACCCTATATCAGATCATAGCAAAGGGAAAAACACTAGGAAGGCTAAAGATTACACAAACGTGCAACATACCGATTCAAATGTGGTTGCTTCTTGTGACACCGTCATCACTGTTGTCACCATCAAAGGGCATAGTGTGAAGTCTAGATTCACCACATGACATGGAAAAATAACCATCCAAGGAGTCCCATCTCAATCTAAGGCACAACCTACTTAGCCAAACAACAAGCACTAGTAAGTATAATCTCTTAGATCAACTTAAAAATACCCTTACATAGATATCAATCTTGGAACTATTGAGGCTATCACCCGCACATAGGGAAATCCTAGAGTAAGCCCTATCTACATCATTTGTTCCCAAGAATATAGATACTGAACAATTTCAAGCTATGGTAGGGCATATCACTAATCACCTCCTCACATTCTCAGAACAAGACCTACTATCACAACCATCTCAAAACTGTTCTTTACACCTTGAGGTTATCATCCATAAGAACAAGGCCAAAAGAGTCTTAGTAGATGGAGGTGTTGGTCTGAACATTTGCACCCTTCAGTTGATAAAAAATATGGGCTATTCAAAGGATACTATTGAGAAGAAAAAGAGCACCACCACCAGGGCATATGATGACCAAGAATGGGTATCACAAGTCATCATTGCACTACTCATCCAAGTGGGCCCCCTCATTACAGAAACTACATGTCAAGTGTTAGACGTGGATCTTCCCTACAACATACTACTTGGTCAACCTGGGATCCATGCATTAAAAGTTGTAACTTCAACCTACCATCAATGTTTTAAGTTTCCTTTTGAGGGAAGAGAAGTTACCATCCATGGAGATCCTAAGCCTTTTTACTATTACAAAAATCTTGAGGCAAAGTTCTATAAAATCCCCCAAATACCCAAGAATGACGAAGGGCCTACACCTTCTACCTCATTTGTTGAACTATCATCCCTTGCATCTACCTATGAAATGAAGGCACTCATTGTGTAGAGCATACCCAACATCAAGTTAGTGATCCAAGATGATGGTTTTAGAAACTATAAGATAACTAAGGATACTTTTGTGTTGGGAAAGTTACCTCTTTCTCCCAAATCTCATGGGATACCCACACCTAGCAACAATGTCCCAGAAACTATCAAAATGGTAGCCACTACCTTTACCAAATGGGGGGGCCTAAACAAAGAATATGTTAATGAGGAAGATGTCTCTAAACTACTTTATCAAGATGAATGACTTGTTCCCATTCTTCCCATGGAAGATGATAACAAAGGATTATAGCTAATGAAGGGCATGGGCTATAACAAGAATGAGAAATTGCATCAAAGTAACAATGGTTTGCTACAACGAATCATTCCTGAAAAACGTCTAAAGAATCTTGACCTAGGTTGTATTACTAGCAAGGTTACCCTTATTGGAAAAGGTACTTCTACTAAATGGGTTGAGGCTTCTTTTTGGTTACCAACATCACATGATACTATCATAGATGACTTCCCCCTCAATGCTACTAACCTATTTTAGAATAACTCCCTCTTCATGATATCTACATCAACCTTCACCCCAAGTAGCCGACCAAATGAAATAAACCTAGTATACCCACAACTCACTGACTTGGACCAACAATGACCACCAATTTTAGATTTATTCAAAAGCGATGAAGTGATCTCAAAATTCATGGGACTCTGTGATAGCTTACCATGGGTGGATCATAAGGAAATTTTTGACATAGAGCTAGACACAACAACATACTGATGCAAGGGTAGGTTTTCCTCTACTGATACAACAAAAAACAAGTTAGATAAATCAACAAATTGACTCTCAAACTCTCAGGAAACACCTTCCTCAGTTTGACTCTGTCTAACCAATTAGGTTAGCAGACCAGGTTTTCACAACTTTTCTTCTCACAAATTCTCTTCACAACTTAACACTTGACTATTTTGAATACCCTTTAAGGCCATGCTAAACATATGTCAGAACTAACATAGACTCCTTCTTAACAACTCTTTCAAAATTCAATGATAACACTGTCCTAATAGGGAAAATGGAACTATTTTACAAAGCAAGTCCTCTAAATACTTTTCACCAACTTATAACAACTACTCAGACCTCTTGACCAGTCAACAAAAAGAAAAAATAATCAGGTTTTAAGGCTCCAAACATTGTTTTACTCCGTGATACAAGAAACCCTCATTTTCCTTTGTTTAATGTAGGGTTTACTCAAATTTATGATTCCCAAACATTCCCAACTTTTTAATTGCCTCAAAAACTTTGAAATTAGTTTTCACAAGCTCAAAAAACCCACACCAAGTCACTTGTTACACTCCTTCAACAAACTCCTTCACAAAACAATCATTTTCAATCTCAATTTCACTAATTTCAACTCAGGACAATTATCATGCACCAAAATAACTCACCAAATGGACTCAACCCTCCAACCTTACATACTAAACTAATATTTTATTTCCAATTCCATAGAGATATAGGGTACACAACACGTGGAATGGGCTTCTACTTCATCTTAAGGCTTTGAAACTTGAAACCTAAGCCTATCGGCTTGTCAGTGAAGATTTATCAATAAATCAACCAAAACTCAATACAATTCCCTCAAATTGGATTCAAAACCAAGTATAAACCAGCCTTAAATAACTCCTATGTTATTTGAAAGATATACTATAGTACAAACATGTACATTACCCTACAGATTGAAAATTGGATACAAAACACCGAATTGACTGTCAAATTGAGAGTTCTTATTGATGAATCTGCAATACAGTGTATTCTAACCCCTTTTTTGATGTTTTAAAACCTTTTTTAAACACAAAAAAAATCATTCAAATGGTTCATCCTACCTTTTGGGCTCTCAAGACCATTGGACTTCCTATAAGTGCAATTTTACAACTTTTCATTTTTGGCATTGACAACTTTTGTCAATTTTGCTCATTTTGCAATTTTAACCTCAAAACCCCCTAAATGACCACAAAATGACTCCAAAACACATTTAAATAGCCCCACAAGGATTTATTCACCAAAATCCAAGACCCATACACTAAACCCTAGCAAAACCCACATTTACACACTATGCAACTTTTGAGCATCTTTTGACAATATTAAATCATTTTGCAAACCTAACCTTCTTGACACATTTTTAATGGTTCTAATAACCTTATTGACAATTTTAAAGACCGCCTATCTCATAAAAAACCTATCCTCAAACACGCTTGATCAACTACTAATGAAATTAAAAGGGTACTCTTGCACCATGTACTTGCCATTGAAATCTTTCAAAGTCTCTAGGAAAGGAACTTTTAACTGCTCCAACTTGCCTTCATCACTTCTTTGCTCATTACTTTCTCTTTTCCTCTTCCTTAGGAACATATATTGTTGTCCTACAACTTCTCCTCTATAACCAAACTATTCTTGAACAAACTTTTCCCTCTTTTGTCTTGACTAGCTTGCCACATATCTCTTAACTATCACATCTTTCCTAACTATCCTACTTCTTTCTTTGACACCTGCAAACACTCTTTTCTCCATCTTGGAATCTTCTACCTCCTTGCTATTTTTGACTTCACACTTGGGGCTATTCACTTTCCCTTGAATCTCTTTCTCCTTTCCTTGTATCTTTGCATTTAGTTTTCCTTTCTCAATGACCTATGTCTTTTCCACTTTTGACTGACCTACAACTTTCATAGCAGCCATAGGACAAAAAATTGTCCCTATCTCTATGCCATCTTTCCTTGTCAACTCACCTTCTATCTTTTTACACTTATCATTCTCAATCTCAATCTTACTCATGTAGAGTAATTGAAATTGAACCCTCACCTTCATCCTCTTGTACAATCTGAGCTCTTCTTTCATTTCTCTTCTCTCCACCACTACTTGATGAAGCACCAAGATATTCAGGACATTTCTAAGCTGGGTGACCATATTCATTACATTTATAACATCTTCCTGCAAACATATTAGGATTCCTACATTCAAATCTGCTTCTTGCTCCCCTGAATCTATCTCTCAAATTTGCAAATGATTCTTGTCCTTTATGTGCATCGCGTTGACTTCCATTGCTTTTCCTTGAAGAATTAAATGTGCCTCTACCTCTTAAAGTGTTTCCCCTTCCTCTCATTGATTTTTCTTGTCTCCTTTTAACCTTTTCTTTTGCTCTTAAGGCCATCTGATAACATTCCTCAATGGTTTTTAGATTAAGAAAACTTATCTCATCTTGGATATTAAATCTCAACCCACTAAGGTACTTGGGTACTTTTTCAACATCATCTACCACATGTCCAGCCCTTATGCTTAGCTTGTAAAACTCATTAGTGTAGGTCTTTACTTCCATTTCTCTTTGATTTAAATCTTGAAGTTTCTTTGACATCTAAATGGCATAATCTTTTGGCAAAAAATTTCCCTTTAACTTTGCTACCATCCTATCCCATGAAGAAATTTTTGACTTAGCTTTTCTCCTCCTCTCTGCTTGTTCATAACCCCACCAAACTAAAGAATGCCCCTTGAGTTTAGTCTTGTCTATCTTCACTTTTTCATCATCAAAAACTTCTTCACACTCAAATAAATTATCTAAAGTAGAAATCTAGTCTAACAAATCTTCTTCATCTAAAGTACCATCATACATTGGTAATTCAACTTTTACCTTGTGCTTATCATGTAATACCCCGTCTTATAACCTAAGGAAAGTTGCAATTGTGTATAAAAATGAAATAATTTTTTTTTTTTAAGTAATAATATTAAGTTAATTAGTTGCATACATTCATTAAGTTACGCAACGTTACACTACTTGAGTTTCCATAGACGACTTTAGTATTTCGCATTGCATATATTTAATTAATCATAAACTTAAAAATAAACATTGCATATCATTTGAAATTCCATTCAAGATAGTATAAAGTACAACTATGATTTTTTCATTGCATTTGAAAAGACATTACAATACTCATTCATCTGATGAGGTAGATCAATAATAGTTACAATTACAATTTACAAATGTTCACCTCATATACAATTGAGGGATGTTTTCAAATACAAAATTTATAATCTACAATGAAGAAGTATGCATATGCATCCAAGTACGAACTCTCCATCCATGAAGCTCTCGTTGCCATGATCATAAACTGGGGACCCAACGGAGTAAGGTGCACATTCCACCCAACCATGTGGTACCTGTAGGTCCACCCCCCGTGCTAGGAGATAGTAATATGGTTACCTAGAAATAATCTACTAACCCTAGACACAAGTACATAACTAACTGATGGTTACATTGCTTCTAGATTTAAGATAATCAAATATACTAAGTACACAAGGTAAACTATTATTTTAGGTGGAGTGTCATCACAATATTGCAAAGGTTACCCTGGTGTTTCTTCCTAGGTTCTGGCCCCCAACTTGGGTTATCCTGGTAACCTCTTATGAAACCCAGCCCCATTGCAAACTATTGTGGAATCAAATATCTTTTAAGGTAACAAGATATCGATTTTCCATTCTAGGCCTTCTCATCTTATACTCAAGACTGAACTAGCTCAAGAGTCCATAAGTGAGGCATATTAATCTTGTTAAATATTTTTAATCTAACTACTATGTTGTTTAGTTATCACTGACTTATTAACTCTTTGTAAGTCACCCTAACACCACTTTGTGTGTTAGCCCTTACATAGAGCCACTCCCCTAAACATAACATAGGAATCTAAGTTTTCTAACTAGGGTAGACAGAGTGCACAAAAATCAACATATAATACCAGATATACCACAATGGACATCACAACCTGTTTATAAAAAAATTAGGTGTTTATTAACCATACAAAACCAAGTGCACTACCCTAGTTTGTTCAAACACATGAAACCATTGTAGAATTTAACTCCCTTGAAAAGACTATAACTAGAAGACTTAAAATCACATAAAAATAAATCCCCCTTTTTACCCAATAAGAATTTAAAGCAACTTAAAGCAAAAACGCATCTATCATTGGGATATATTAAATCCAGTCAATCAATTAAATGAAAAAAAATATCTATTTCTAATTTTATTTTACTTAACAAAATATACTCATTGAAATCATTGTATGCATAATTATTTAAATACAAATATATACTTATTTCTCATTTGCCTAAAATAAAATTTTCCACATTAATATTTTAATCAAATATTCTCAACAA
Source organism: Sequoia sempervirens (assembly GCA_007258455.2). Taxonomy (NCBI): domain Eukaryota; kingdom Viridiplantae; phylum Streptophyta; class Pinopsida; order Cupressales; family Cupressaceae; genus Sequoia; species Sequoia sempervirens. The sequence continues at coordinate 10,309,433 of VDFB02128519.1, read as the reverse complement.
TAAATATATATACATAACACATATATATAATATATATATAATATATACATATATATATAAATATTATAAAATACTAAAAACCCTAAATTGGATTTTATGATCGAAATAAGGTAAAATCAAAATTTTTGTTTGAACACAATACAATTGCATTTTATATAGCCACGGTTGTATACACAGGGTACATAGCCCACAACTGTGTGTGCAGCCCTCCCTGTATGGGGAGGCAACTGTGAGACAGCCGCGCATTGCCTATGAGGGCAGCGCCGACTACCTCCACAGTCATCGCCCCATATGGGGGCGGCTGTTGGGTAGCCCATGGCCCCCTTAACATATATACTAGTATTAAAAATTGCATTTTAATACATATAAAATATAATAGACAATAACCTACGAAATTTCAATTTCGCGCATATGAAATTTTTAATCCGATTTTATATGCATAGGCCTATACGGCGATTTCAAGCATAAATTCATATATTTAAAATCAAAGACATTTCACAATCCAATTTAATATATGAAGATGTATATATACAAACTTATATATATATATAATTACAATAGGGTTTTACAACAGAGAAATAAAATAAATTTCTACAGGTTTCAATGGGGAAATCAGGGAAATTATCAAATTTCTTCAGGGTTTTAAAAGAAAACACGCACAGAAATTTCCATTTGATTTCAAAATTTATTTTCCCATTTATCAATAATTTCCCTTCACACAAACTTATTTTTCCATAAAGAAAATCTATAGAAGTTTTAAGAATTCAATAAATTCTTACAGAAAATAAACAGTGAATGATTTTTCCAATACAGAGATTTAAATTAACAAAATTTCTTTCACAGATATTCTTTTCAAAAACAACAAATTAAAAACCACAAGGGGAATACCTGTTTTCCTGAAGCTTTAGAAATCAATCTGGAGATGAAGACCTCTGTTTCCTATAGCCTTCCAAAACTCTTTCCGTACACCAAATCCCAATATCCAAAACTGAGAACTTCCACAAATATACAATAGTACCAAAAGGCATAAATAGAAATTTTAACAGAGCTCTGATATTTTTTTTTCCGTGAAGAAAAATTGATAACCCTTATGTATTTCCCAGATCCCAGATATCCTCCAAGAATTTCCTCAACCAAAAGCAATAAATTAAACTGGCACACATGTCGAAAAGAAGAAAATATGTTTAACAACTTGTCGGCAATCTTGCCTTTCAAGATTTGCATGGATTTAATTCATTTAAAATTTAAAATTTCAATTTTCAAAAAACACAATTTTATTTAACAATTCAAAATGCCATTTCCACAATAATAATAAATAATTTAAAATTAAATCTATTCACACACATTTAAAAAAAATTAATTTAATTTATTTATTTATTTAATTAAATGAATTTAATCTTAATGATCAAATCATTTAACCAAACAAACTAATTAATTAATTAAATAAAATGTAAATCTTTTTTTTTCCAACATTTAAAAATTAATTTAAATAACAGTATATTAAAGAATAATAACTATCATTAAAAATTAACAAAATTTTCCTATCAAAGCAATTTAATCCAATCAGGAAAACTCAAGACAACCAAAGACTCCAAACTAAACTGACGATGTACTATGACCGGGTTTAAGACTAGACTAGGATGAACCATGCTACTACCTCCCAATCAACATTTTCATTGAGTCTTGACACGCTCAGACCTGAGTAACCAGGTGGAGTCGATGTCATGTACCTGCAATCCTACAACCAAGCAAATAACATAAATATACATATAATCCATAATATAGGCACACCGTGCGAAGATAATCACAGACATCATAGGGCACTTGCAAGTGAGTGATGCAATTCCATTCTCCACACCAATACACATCACATCATACTGACAAATTAAATAACAATTAGTCCATCATAAACATACATATAGCAATAATCATCTGAAGGAAAACATCTAGGCTACATCAAAGCATGTCAGAGTTAAATATCACAATACAATGTATCATCATGTCACAAAGTGAATCCACTGCCGCTCAAAATCAGCGATCAAAATATCCAAACCAAAGTACCAAAATCTAACAGTATGAAAACATGTAACCAGAAAACACAAGCATAAATGGAGGGGTACTACATATTACCTTTTACTACCTTCAAAATATTGGCCATTCTCTGGTCTTTCGGATCCAACTCTTCCTCAACATCTTCATATTCTTTGTCTTCATCATCTTCAATTTTACTTTCATTTGCTACCACCATTCCTCTCTTTTGTACTATCTCAACATCTTCCAATATTGCCCCAAATTTATTTTGGAGTTCTTGCATCTTCCTCATCTCTCTTTCCAACTTATCTTCCATCTCTTGCATCTTTCTCACAACATTATCTCTTTTTGGAGGAATTTTGTCAATTTGATTGTTCAACTTCTTTCTTTCTTCTCTTCAATCAACAACCTTCAATCTTACAACAACCTATACCATATACTCTAATACCAAATGATGCAAGGTTAGGTTGTCATCTCTTGATACAACACAAAATAAGTTAGATAAATCAACAAACTGACTCTCAAACTCTTAGGAAACACCTTTCTCAATTTGACTTTGTCTAACTAACTAAGTCAGTAAACTAGGTTTTCACAACTTTTCTTCTCATTGATTCTCTTCACAACCTAAAAATTGACTATTTTGAATACCCTTTAAGGCCATGCTAAACATAAGTCAAAATTAACATAAACTCCTTAGCAACTCTTTCAAAATTCAATGATAACACTATCCCAATAGGGAAAATATGACTATTTTACAAAGGAATTCCTATAAATAATTTTCACCAACTTATAAAAACTACTTAGACCTCTTGAACATTCAAAAAAAAGAAAAAACTAATTAGGTATTAAGGATCTAAACACCGTTTTACTCGTTGATACAAGAAACCCTCATTTTCCTTTGTTTAATGTAGGGTTTACTCAAATTTATAATTCCCCAAAATTCCCAACTTTTTAATTGCCTCCAAAACTTTTAAATTAGTCTATACAAGCTCACAAAACCCACACCAAGTCACTTGTTACACACCTTCAACAAAATATTTCACAAAACCATCATTTTAGATCTCAATTTCACTAATTTCAACTTAGGACAATCATCTTACACCACAATACCTCACCAAATGGACTCAACCCTCCAACCTACCATACTAATACTAAACTAATATTTTATTTCCCATTCCATAGAGATACAGGGTAAACAACACGTGGAATGGGCTTCTACTTCATCTTAGGGCTTCAAAACCTGAAACCTAAGCCTATCGACCTATCAATGAAGATTTATCAATAAATCAACCAAAACTGAATGAAGTTCCCTCAAATTGGATCAAAAACCAAGTATCAATCAGCCTTCAAAAATTCCTATAGTTATTTGCAAGATATACTATAGTACAAACACGTACAGTACCCTGTAGATTGAAAAATGGATACAAAACACATAATTGACTGTCAAATTGAGAGTTCTTATTGATGAATCTACAATACAGTGTTTTCCAACAACTTGTTCGAGGTTCTACAACCTTTTTTAAACACAAAAAAAAAGCATTACAATGGTTCATCCCACCTTTTGGGCTCTCAAGACCGTTGGACTTCTTATAAGTGCAATTTTACTTTTCATTTTTTGCATTGACAACTTTTGTCAATTTGCAATTTTAACCTCAAAACCCCCTAAATGACCACAAAATGACTCCAAAATACATTTAAATAGCCCCACAAGGATTTATTCACCAAAATCCAAGACCCATACATTAAACCCTACTAAAACCCACATTTACACACTATGCAACTTTTGAGCATCTTTTGACAATATTACATCATTTTGCAAAACTAACCTTCTTGACACATTTTTAATGGTCCTACTGACCTTATTGTAAATTTTAAACACCACCTATCTCCTAAATAGCCTATCCTCAAACATGTTTGATCAACTATTGATGAAATTAGAAGGGTTGTCCTACACCACATACTATGAGGAAACGATTGAGTCCTTCAACCGCAATATTGATGACATGCAACTAACTTGCAAATATTTGAGTAAAAACCACACCGTGGCACTTTCTGATCCCAAAATATTAAAAATAAAGGACATATCTAAGGGTGAAAACCTCTCTAAGTCACCCAAGGATGAGGGATACAATCTCCCCCTTAGTGCAATGCATCCATAGAAATTAGTCATGCTAGCAGAAAAGGCCACTCCAGTCAATGTAGGAATAAAAGAAGCACCCAAGATCACTTGCTATGTTGAATCCTTATTGGATGAAGAATAGAAGAACCTGGCAGTATTCTTGAAAGAGCGAAGAGCTAAATTTTCATGGCCATATACTAATATGCTAGGGTTTGATCTAGAAGTGGTAGTACATCATCTAGCAGTCTATCCTAAAGCTAAACCAATAAAGAAAAAGTTAAGGAAGATGCACCCTCAAATAGCACTTTTGGTCAAACTAGAGTTAAAAAAGCTTCTTGAAATTAGATTTATCTGACCAATAGATTGTCCTAAGTGCATTTCAAACCTTGTACCAATCTCAAAACCCACTAGGGGCATCAAAATAGCTATAATAGCTAGTCATAAAATCATGATCTCCAAGGAGGATCAACAAAAAATTGCATTCACTTGTTTTATGGGGAACATGATTCTAGAACATGATGCCATTTAGGTTAAAGAATGTAAGAGCAACCTATCAAAGAGAAATGACCCTCATCTTTTATGACATGATCCACAAAACAGATGAATATTATGTGGATGATATTTTGGAAAAATCAAAGAATATGAGTAAACACATACAAGTCTTAGGACCCATCTTTGATAGGCTTAAAGAGTATAAGGTACAACTAAACTAGAAAAAGTGTGTCTTTGGGGTTACATCAGGGAAACTTATTGGCTATATCATCTCACAAAGAGGGATAGAAATTGACCAAGTAAAGGTAAAATCCATCCTAGACATGGAACCACCGTAAACACTAGAGCAAATGAGAGGGTTACAAGGAATATTATAGTCCATCAGAAGGTTCATAGCACAGTTATCAAACAATATCCACCCTTTCTCGCGTCTTCTCCATAAAGGAATAACTTACAAGTGGGATGAAAAGTGTGATAAATCTTTCCAAAAAGTCAAGGGCTATCTATTGAAACCTCTAGTGCTCATGCCACCAATACCAAACAAACCATTGATCCTATATATCTCAGCAACATCAGCAGCACTAGGTGCTCTTCTGGCACAACATGATGAAAATGGGAAATAAAGGGCTATCTATTATATTAGTATGACCTTAGTGGGCTACAAAATGAACTATTTATCCATTGAGAAAGCCTGCATAGCATTGGTTTTTTCTTCAAAAAAATTCAGACATTACATGTTGACACATCAAATTAAGCTCATTGCAAAGATTAATACGTTGAAATACTTGTTATCCAAAGCAATTCTCACTAGGTGAATGGCCAAATGGGTAAGATCTTAACTAAATATGGCATAGAGTATGTGGAGCACAAGGAAATAAAAGGACAAGAAATTATAAAGCAACTAGCAGAGGCACCTATCTATGCTGAGAACCCACTGATATCTAAATTCCCCGATGAATCAATGTTCCTTGTCAATCTCACAAATCAGTGGAAAATGTACTTTGATTGATCATTCACCCAAAATGGATCAAGGGTAGGTATTCTCTTCATCACCCCTCAAGGCCACTGCATCCCAAAGTCATACAGGCTATTATTTCCATGTACTAACAACATTGTTGAGTACAAAGCCCTAATCACAAGTCTAAGGATAACAATTCAATGGAAATTACAAGAAATAAAAGTCTATGGAGATTCACAATTGGTTATCAACCAAGTCAATGATGACTACCAAACTAAGGACAAAAAGTTTACTCCTTACAAAAAGATGGTAGAGAGTCTCAAGGACATTTCCATAGATATAAATTTTGATCAAATTTCTCACATGAACAATAGAGCAACAGATGTTATGTCAACAATCGGATCACTATTAGACATGTCGAACAACATCTTGCAAGTGAATTCTTGGTAGAACAACTTCTCATAGCAACTTTAAAAATCTTGGAATCAGAATTTGTGTGAATCATTGTTGATCTTGGATCCCCATGGTACCATGCCATCATTACCTACCTAAGCCAAGGAACCCTTCCATCCGATATCACCTCAAACCTTAAAAAGACCTTTGTTAAAAAGGCATCCCGATTCGCAATCCTAGTTGATACTTGTTACCCCCAAAGCATCGAGGGGACATTACTACAATGTCTTAACCAAGAGGAATCCTTTACTGCTTTAATAGAAGTACACAATGGCATATGTGGTTCCCATTCTAGTGGTATAGCTTTAGCTAAGAAACTGTTGAGGATGGGGTACTTCTGGCCAACCATGGAAAGAGAAGATCATCAGTATGTGTAGAAATGTGTCTAATGTCAACAACATGGAGATTTGATTCATGCTCTAGCTCAGGAGTTGCAACCAATGGTCACAACTTGGCCTTTCTCATAGTGGTGGCTTGACCTCATAGAAAAAATTACCCCAGCCTCTTCTAATGGTCACAAGTTTATCATAACAACCACTAAGTACTTTTCTAAGTGGGTTGAATCTATTCCTATGACCTAAATAATGGGAAAGAAAATTGCTAAGTTCATCTTGAACTACCTTAAATGTTGTTATGGTGTTCCACAAACCCTCATATTAGACAATGGAACACCCTTCAAGAATTAAGATGTGAAAGAGCTATGTCAAAGATTCAACATCCAACACTGATTCTCTACCCTGTATTACCCTCAAGGCAATGGAAATTTGAGGCTACAAACAAGACCATCCTAAAATCCTAAAGAAGACAGTCAATGAAACTAGTAATGACTGGCATATATAGTTGAATCCCACTCTTTGGGCCTATCAACTATTATCTACATGCCAATAGGTGCAACCCCTTTCTCCTTGGTCTACAGATCAAAAGCAATTCTTCCTATTGAGGTTGAGTTCCCATCATTGTGAGTGTCACTAAAAACCTTGATCATTGATGAAGAATATAGAATATCTCAATTGAACGAGCTAGAGTTCTTCAATGAGCATAGGCTTGATGTCCTTAATCACTTGCAAGTATATCAAAACTGACCAAAATAGAGCTATAACAAGAAGATCAAATGTTAGTCTTTCCAAGTATGGTATCTTTTCCTAAAGAAAAATTAGAAGAATCTTCCAAATTAGGATAGTAAAGGAAAGTTTGATGCTAATTGGTTAGGTCCCTTTGTCATCAAAAAAAGCTATGGATCAAGAGTATATAAATTGTCAACACCTAAAGGTGAAAACTTGCAAAAACCAACCAATAGCTTGCATCTTCAAAAAAATTATGCCCAAGTCTTGGAGGGTATAAAATATGAAAATACAAAAAAATAAAAAATGATAAAAATCCAAAAAAAGGAGAAAAAAGGGTTGAAAATAGTAAAGAAAAAAAATCGTCCTCTAGTGAAAAACAATTTGGTGGTGCTTTGGGCAAGTACCTTGGTGAAAACCTAGGAAATAGGTTCCTTGCATAAATATAGTACCTCCATCTACCTAGGCTCTTTTATCCTATCATTCCATCCATTGCATCGCATCATTCGTCCTATTCCATCCATCACCCATCTGTATCCATATCATAGCTAGATATTGTGAAGTATCGTATCCCCTTTAGTACTACTTGGCATAATTCAAAGGTTAGTTTTTCCTACCTATATTGAGGTAGTATGTCATATCACACTAGGGTAAATTCGTTATGGATCAGATCAAGTTCTTGTATATCTTAAGGTTATCCAAATATCCCAAAAAAATTCATAAAACGTTCAACGAAAAATCCAAAAACATTTGCAAAATCTTGTACAACTAAAATTCAAAAACATTTATAAATTGTAAATTCAAAATCCAAAACAGCCAAATCACATAAAAAATCCCTATAAAGGTCAAACATTGAAAATCCAAAAATAGAACCTTATCAAACTATGTTGCCTCTAAGCTTGAATGTAGGCAAGGCCATCATTGATGTGCCCCCAAGACACCCTAGGTTAGTACTTTAGGATTCCATCATAATACACTAGCAATCCATCAACTGTTAATATCTCATTGTTAATAAGTCAAGTCAATCAAACTATGTGGTCTCTGTGTGCATAATGTAGAAAAGGCTTAGCTTTGATCAGCCCCTAAGGCCCCTAAGGATAGGTTTTTTAGGTTAGGTTATATTGATGGGTGTTTTTCACTTCTCAACACAGGCAGTACACAAGTGCACTACCTCTCTTGAAAGACAACTTACTACAAACAAGTTGGAAAAAAATTATCCTAGGGTCTCTCGAGTGTTAGGTCATGAATTGTAAAAATAGCTTAGTTATTTGATGTGATTTTCTGGTAATCACAAGGGGCATAGAAAATTTTCTAAGTTAGAAAGGGAATTGAATCTTTGAATGGAGTTTATGAGATTCTAAAAGTGAATTATAATTGTTGCAAGTTCAAAACAATAGTCTAAAACTCAATGTTTGACATCAAATTTGGTTTTACAATGATACTAGAACTTTGCCTTAGCTACTATTTTCGAAGAAAGGTCAAAAGGGAAAAGGGAAGTGAGAGTTCCTAGACTTTCAACTATTGAAGAATAGTGACAATGGAGAATGCTACAATGGACAACCTTCTTGAAACTAAGTTCCACTTAACCAAATTAGCTAACAGTCTCATGAAACTAGTGTTATCTTCTAAGGTTTGTAGATTTTCAACCATTCATTCACCATGAAGCATGAATAAGAGATGAATTTTAAGTGAAGCAATGAATTTATGTTTAGACTAGCTTCACACTATTATTCATCATCAATAAACAACAAAAAGCATGAACAAGAAAGGCATCAACAAAGCAACATTCTTCACCATCAATGAACAACATGAACTAAATTACTAAAAGTTGTTGAAAGTACTTAGAACAAAAAACTAAATCTATCTAAATTTATCAACTTTGAGAAGATGAATCAGGTAACATGTGAGAAACTCAAGAATCCACCAAAGCAATGAAATTCTATTGAGATTTTTGGAGCATGTCTTTACACAACAACTCAACTCTCCCTTTGAAAATGAGAGGGGACCCCTATTTATAGTTTTCAAAAATTGAAGTGAATGGCCAAGATTTACTTTCTTTGTGTGGCCAAGATTCATTTTGCAGTAGGGTTTCACCTACCCCTAAAATATATTAATATAAAATAAAACATTTGTCTCATTCCTATTTTGTCTTTTAGTGGCTCTGGCATTGTACAAATTTTGTCTTGTAGTGACTACTTTCCTTTTGCTGCTACACTATCAGGAATTCATCATGGATCATTGGTTTCCCTGCATCCTTTTGCAAGGTGGCATACTCTATGAATTTCCCAATCAGTTCCTGAAGTTTGTCCCACTCCATGATATCAGATTGCAACACTTGGAAGGTCAACTTCTTAGATCTGTTCAGACTAGACGAATGCCCTTGCTACAAAGTCCATGAAATATGGGGACAATACATTATTTTTCCCCTATTCCATCTTCTTATGGAAGTATGGCCTAATCCTTCCTAGATCTTTCTCCATGACAAGCATATCATAGTTTGTCCTCATTTTTAGGTAATCCTCATTGTTTGTTCTGTGTTCTTTGGCCCATTCAAGGTCAAGCTCAACTTCATGTAGTACTCTCTCTAGGATGTCCCTACTATGATCCAAGCTCATCTTCCTTGTCTCCACCAACCAATGATCATCTTTGATGAGTGCCAGGTCCTTCTCCCATGTCTTTTCGGGAAGCTTAAGAATGGACTCGATCTTAGGATACACGATCCTATAGATCTCAATCAATTGGTGACATATACTTTTTGTGCCCTCTAGCTACTTCTATACATCTTGAAACTTGTTGGCCACTTGAAAAACATGGCCTATTCCCATGTCACCATTATAGAGCACCCATCATAACCAATATGTAGTATCCTTAGTCCAATTCTTTATTTTCTCCATCTTGGTGATTTCTTCTTAGGAGTGAAGCAGGGGCACAAAAGATGTAGTTGGAACTTCTTCCTCAAGGAAGTCCACTACTTGATATATGAAAAGAGATCTTCCACCTGTTCCTTTAGTTCGTCCTTAGAGGATTGATCCTTGTTCATCTATTGCATTATCATGGCCACTAATCTTTGAAATTCATCCATTTTTCTCTCTCTTGTGGCAAGGCCCAGGTTGATGGTGGAAATGTTGTGGCTGACCCCCTCACCTTTGTCTATTACTAGGGTAGCTACTTGCACTGTTCTCAATCCAGATGCATCAACTGTGATGTGGGAATGGACTCTTGACTTTTTTTCTTTCCTTGTCTTGGTTTGCACTCTAGCTAGAATAGCCTTGAGTTATGCCTTTGAGTCAACAGGAACAAGGGCTTTCTTTTGCAGTTGCCTCTCTAACCAGTCGGGCATTTGAGTTTCTCCTTTAGGTGATTCATGATCACCTTCCTTTCTTTGTATATGCTTGAGTTGTTTCTCCTCATGGCCCAAAGTTTCTCATTCAACTCTTTCCTCTTCTTCATCTAAGTCTTCAATGTGTATAGTCTTCTCCTTTTCTAACTCAGTTGTGGCTACATTCTCCTCAGTGATTCCTTCCTTCTAGGGAACTCTTTCTTCCTCCTATTCAAGCTTTATGTGATGCTCAGGCTTGGGGCTCTTTCATAGTGCATCTTCTTCTTTTTCTTCTTCTTTCTCTCCTTCTTCTCTTTCCAGAGGTACTTCCTCTTCTTGGACAAGGCCCTATCTTGGCCAAATAGTGGAGGCTCCTCAATTATCTCAACGTTAACATTAGTGTATTCTTTCTCTTCTGAAGATTTACTTTTAGGTTCAATCTCTTCCCCTATATCCATGAGGTTCCAGGACAATTCTTCTTCAAGCTCTTGGTCTGAGGTTTCTATGATGTATTTGGTGTTGAGAGCTTCAGTGTCCTCTTCCAAGGAGTGTGACCTTTGCTCATCGGTCGTCACCTTTTCTATACTTATGTTCACTCTACCCTCTAGATGTTCAAAGTAATCATCTTGGGAGAAGTCCTCAGGTTCTTCAATTATGGCCTTACCTGCCTCCCATTAATGTTTCTCCATTTATTTTCATATCTACATTGTGGCCTCCATTTTCGGCAGCTCTATAAGTGTGGACAGTGGGATTCAAGATCACCCCAGAGATCTCAATGGGTATTCCTTGCATGTACTTAGCAAAAGATTCTGGTAAGGTGAGAGGAGGAATAGTAGTCATGGAAACTAAAGGTATTGTAGTAGAGAGAGTGGGAAATGGAGGAGGTAGCAAAGAAAATGATAGCAAAGAGGTTTTGGCCAAGGAGGAGTCAAGCACCATAATTGGGGTCAGTGGTGAGGTGGAAGTGAGGTGAACTGAGATTTCCATGACAAGCAGAAAGGAAATGGGGAGTGCCTAAGATGCAAGGGGTCGAGGAGTGGCAATAATAGCGATAGTGATAGGAGTAGAGGTGGTAGGTAGTGATTGTGGTGATTCAGCCTCTTCCTCTCCCTCGTGTTGTAGATCTTCCTCAATAGTGGGAATTCCACTAAATCCTCCTAATTTTTTCACCTTCTTTGAGGATTCTCCCTTTGTCGCCCTCCATGTATACACATTGTGTTTTGGTTGGCACTCAGACACATCCGTTCTTTTTATTAATCTTGTGGTTGGAGGAGACTTGGGAGCCTCCTCTGCTGGGGTAGCAACTACTCCACTATTTGTTTCCCTTTTGACCTCGTCCTCGAGCTCACCATATGTCAACTTGGCTCCCTATTGCTTAAGTTGGGTGATCTAAGCATCTACACACTACCTTGTTCTATTCTCAACTATCCTTGTTACAATATCAAGGTCATTGACCTCTTCTTCATCCCAATCTATTAGTGGCAGTAGTAGATTGGCCACAACATCAAATCTCTCATCAAGGGTAGTGTCCTCCTCTTCCATAATCTGATCAGGCACCAAGAATAAGTTTATTGATCGCACAGACTAGGTCATCATCTGCATGTAGTACCTCATTCACACCTCCTTTTCATCTTTGTAGTTGGTCCATAAATCTTCAATATGGGGGCGATGGGTGTACTACTTTCCAACCATTTTCTTCAACTTTCCATATGGGTCCAACCCTCCTCAAGTTGTGTAGAGGTCTATATGGTATTCCACTATCTCTTTCTCTAAATATTTTGTGCATTAGGTAGTAGGGACAACATACATTCCTTTCCAAAAAGTGAGGGAAAAGGGGATCCCCACCATGTTTTTATCACTTAGTAGTGTATGGGCATTCTGCAACTGTCTGGAGACCTCAAATATAATCATATAGTCATTGGGGTATCATGGAAGCTTGTAAGGTCTTTCATAGAATCCTTTCATTCTAATGTATGTGAACTTTGGGAACTGTATGAATAGGTACCCGAAGTGCTAGATGAAGTCCCAAGAACTATGTGAGACTCTTCTCTCAAGGTATCCTCTAAGAAGTCTGATAATATGCCCAATGAAGGCATCATTCACCCTTTGATATTCTCTCTTGAAATTCCTGATTTGTAATTGTGGATAGTGATCATATACTTTGAGCTCTCCTCTTTCTGGATTTGGATTGTTAATAAAAAAGAGGCCCCTATACAGGAATGGTTCTGCCAAGAGGTATACCAGATAAGACATCATGTAGAACTAGGATGTCCTTTTCACATTTATGAGTTGGTTGTGTAGGTTGTCGCTAATGATCTTAGCCCAGTAAAACTTGATTTTCCCTGGATGATATCCTTAATGAAGTAGAACATCCATTCTTCAAAGGACGCAATAGGGAGGCCCATTACTCTACTCAGTAGGGTGACCAAATCATGATATTCCTCATAAAAGTCACTCCTGAATAGCTCTTGTGGCACCTTGGAAACACTACCCCTCTTTTCCTTCAACCAATATTGGTTGATTAGCTTCTTACATTGGAAGGGGTCTACTTTCCACATGTTCTTGGCATATCTCTTCTTTGTTTCTTCCATGGGATCAAACGTAGGGATGTGGAAAGTCTAGCTAATGGACTTGGTAGACAAATCTGCCAATACTCTGCAACCATGATCTATGATTTTCCTATTTTTGTGGTAAGCTTCCCGACACATAATTAGTAGTTTTGGAGGTCCAAGTACAAGTGGGAAGTTGGTTGCTTTAGCAAGTCCACTCTTTCTAATTTTTTGGGCATTTTTAGTCATCAGGTTGATTATGACCATGCATTGGAATTCATCGATGTCAACGTGCCCAAGGTTGGTGTCTGACACTGTATCCCATGAGGAGGTGGCTTTAGAGGTGCAATCCACCCCATGAAACTGGTACTGCATTTGATATTTCTCTCCCTTTCCCCTGGGTTCTTTGGTAGGCTTCTTTCCTTTTTCCTTCTTTGTAGACCTCCCTGATGGTCCCATAGTAGATTCCATAAATCCTACAAATAAAGATGTAGTAAGCATATTCTCATAAAAATAAGGGGAGCATAAGAAAATCCTACAAAACAAGGGTTAGATATATCCATGCATCACCAAAAGATCATAAAATTCATTAACATTCATTTTTTGGCACTCATTTGGGTCAAATTCATGAATGTAGGCCTAGGGATGCAGGTTTCCCTAGGTTGGAAGCTATCAAGAACAGTCAGGAGTAGAATGGCTCAAGGGTCACAATAGCCTGCAGACGGCCACTCGCACCCAAAATTATGCACTTAAAGTTTAGGGGCTAGGATCTTTAGCAAGGCATTGAAAGCATTGGGAAATTAACAATGAATTCTCTTAAGGCTTGTAACTAGTCATTTTTCTCATGCAAGTGTTAGGCACGTGTGTAGGTAGGGGAACACCATAGACGTTTGGGAGCTCCATTTTTGAGAAGCGACAGTCACAAGGAGAAAAACCATAGTAGGAATCCCGCACAGTGGGGTTCGTAGGCAACATGGACGAATTGGCTTGATTCCTCTTTAGATTTGATCATTTCAGAGTTTGCAGGTGGGGACCAATGGAAGGTCATCGAGAGATGGCTATTTGGGGATGAAAATAATGAAGTGGTGGCTTGCAAGAGGTGGTCCACACTGGTGGGCCTGCTAGATACTTTAGCCCTAATCAATTCACTTAAAGGAACTCAGACAACAAAGGGGAGCTCAGGCTTCATTATGTGGGTAGCAAGGAGGATGCAACCACTAATGAGTGGCAACTAGCTAATGGTGGGCTGCCATGGTGGCCCAAAAGAAAAAGCCTGCAACCCATTTCATTTGGTCATTTCTTGCTGAAGGCTCAGAGGGAAACAATAGGGTTGAGGTCTGTAATGCACAAAGATGAAGATCCTTGGTGGTTTCAAGATGGTTATGATGATGGGGCGATCCACAAATAGACCCCCACAAGGTTTGGCTTGCATGAGGCATGGACTTAGCATTCTCATTCAAAAGTTTGAGGTGGCTCTGAGAGCCATGGGGTCTGCAGGGTAGGAAGAAGCAATGGTTTTTCCATTTATGATAGGCATTAGAAATGATAGTGAAGGGAGTGGGTGACCCACACTAATCTGCCTACAAGGAGGACTTGGCTATTTTGAAAGCTTAGGGGAGATGGCTTCGACGGGCATCAGTGAAAGATAGCCATTTTAAAACAGTGGCAAGGTAGGTGTCATCTACATGTGGCAGCCTGCAAGGGTTTCTTGACCTCCCATTTTCTTCTAAGCTTGCACCGTGAGGATTTTTAGGGTAGTTATGGCATCTTTCTCTAGAGGTATACCCACATAGGCATGAAGGTATTGGTTTTTCTTTCTTGAATTTTATACTGTTTGAACAGCGATGACATGTGTGTGGGCTGCAAGGGGCTCATTACTCTATTCAAGAACAATGTTCATGGGGTCAAGTTTCGCACGCCTCGTAGAGGTTGATTTTAAACAAATTTTAAAGGATTTTCAAGTGGGTTTATGTGGAATTTTGTGCTTAATCAGCCTTCCAATAAAATTTAAAGTTTTCCTTAATATTTTTATTAATTTTGGAAACTTAACTTTAAAAGACATTTTCAAGTTGGCGGTGGCAGACATACCAGTAGATCCTAAAGAAATCAATGAAGGCCAAGCTTGAGATCATCTAGGAGGTCATGCGTGTATGGAGGAGCAGGAGATACATGGGCTCTAACAGATTCTAAACTAGAAAGGTGAAAATGATAGGTTGAAAGGCCTATTTATAGTAAAAACCTCATCAATTACCCTCATTTAATGCTCGTACAATGGCCGACAGGGTAGGTAGGCATGGGTTTTGAAACTATGATGATGGGAAAGTTAAAACTCACAAGGCAAGAGGCACCCTGGACATTTCCATTTGACAAGCAGTCAAAAGACAATGGCCACAGAGGATGTGGGACCATCGTGTGAGTGGATGTCCCTGGATAGCCGCCACTGCAACAATGAATGAAAGGCAGTGATGCACAAAGGTAAACCCGCAAGGGCAGACCTGCACAAGCTGGAAGATGCCAGTTTTAAAGCTTATGGGAAAACTACCAAGGAAACCTCACAAGGACTAAAGACTTGGGAATTTCTTGGGTGGTGAACTTTGGTCAACTAAATATAGTGACTTGAAGGTTCCTTGACCACTTGGGGCTCAAAATTTAGGGGCATGCAAAATACGGCGAAGGAAAAAAGTGACCCAACGAAGGCAAAAAGAGGGTCCCCATTCTAAATAGGGCATGTGTGCTATAGTCACAATAGGTTCTTGATCAAAACTATTTGAAAATCCCTAAACATCTAGATAATAGAAAACATAAAAACATCCAAATATTGGGAAAATCTTAAAAACATTCAAATATCAAAAAATCCAAAAACATTTGGAAACATTCAAAAGATCTAAATAACCTCAAAAAACTGGAAACCAAAACATCCACATAAACTTTCAAAAAGACCAAAAACAACCTCAAAACATTTCAAAATACCAAAAACATTGAAATATTCCAAAAAATCTAAAACCACCCATTTCATCTCACTTTCACCTGCAATAACCTTCACCCATAATAAATCAATCGTCACCTTCAAACTTTGGCAAACCAAAAAGAAAGCAAGTATAACAAATCATAAAGTGAGAACCTAAGTGTCAAAATCTAAAGTCTAGGTCATAGTTAAGCGAGTCAGTGGAGTTTGTATCAACGGCTTATCAAACACCTCATCCTAATCAAAACATATAATTAACATGACCTTGGATGCATCCTTCCTATAATGGACATCAATATCAGAAATCACCTTAGCTAAATTAAATTGGCAAGAGAAATAGATAACACTGACTATTTTTCTTTAATATTTTCTTATGATTTATATTAATGATGCATTCTGAGGACCTCTTGATGATGTATTAATGATTTAGAGAGAAAGGAATGGGGCATCGATCATTATCTTTCATTTTTTTCTTGTGGGTATTCTTGTAAAATAATTTAGGTGAATACTTGCTTAGTTGTGTGTAGGGAAGTTGTTTGGAGTAAATTGTTGACTATTGTGTATGCTTTGTTCCGATGTGTTCTAAGCTTCTAACTTACATTCCATTGATTTTTTCATATGTCAAGATGTGAACAAGAACTATCCTATCTGTTGGCGGAGTCAAACTTCATTACACTAGATACAACGCCATCCTAGTTATCAATACCTTGATGCATTGTGTCTATGTGTTATATCAAACAATAAGGAATGACAAAAATTCCCAATCCCAAGATATGAGAAAATCATCATCATCAACATGCATTTCTCATCACTATCTCTAATAAGTCTTTGTGGATCATAGACTTGTTATAACTCATGAATCAATCATCAAAATCAATGATCAATAATCTTATTTCTTCTATATTCTCTCTGCACTAACCTAGTATCATGACAGTCAACAAAAAAATCATAGTTGCATCCATCTTGCATCCAAAAATCATCACCATTCATACACCTCAAGCGCATAATAATAGCATATCATAAAACATACATCTTGCATCATTATTATAATTTAAGTTGTGATGAATAATATAGATTTGTTATTTTAAGCATCTTAAATCATTGCACACATCATCACATCATAAACTTACATAGAAAATATATACTGAAAAAGAAAATATCATTGCATCCATTCCATATCATTACATCTCATATCATCGCATATCACATAAGTATAAATAAAAGAATTGCATCCATACATGATAATATATAAGCATGTCACATCATATCAAATGCATCCATACATTCATAAGCATGAAATAAAATGAATGCATCAAATCACATCAAATTTGTATCATATATATATATCAAAAAATGTTGAATGTCATGATACAATATCTAAGTTAATGTATGTATATTAATCAAAAGTAAAATATCCACAAGGATATCAAAAAGGAGCCCGTGAATTTGTATTTGTATTAAGAATTGGGAAATAATAAAAAAGTGTATGTACAAATAGCTAGCCCTAATGGCTACTCTCCTCACTAGGCTATCTCTCAAGATGATCCTTGGCTCGTGGATGTGCCCCACTCCTCTACAAGTAATCTAGTTTTCTAAGCACCATGGGGACATCTCAGTGGTAGTGCATACGATAATAGCCTTCCTTGATCATAGCATCTTTGTATAATTGGGAAGACACTATTTTCCCTTGGGCTACAATTGTCATGGTCTCTAGCAGCTGATGCCACCCAACCTCTTGTGCTAACTACATGTCAACAATCTACCTAAACTGATGCTCCTAGTCCCTTTCAGTTGTCGGGGCCTAAACCTGCTACTTGGCCTAGTCTCTCTTAGCAGTAATGACCAAAATCTACTATTTATCCTGATCCCTCTCACCAATAACCACCTGCAACTACTGTTGAACCTTCTAAATTTGTGCATCACAGGGATCTAGCCCCAGTGGTGGTGGTTGTATGGGCTACTGCTACACTAGCTGCTATTGTATTAGAAGCTACTAAGGAGGTTGTTGATGCACTAGGGGTGCCCTTGGGACCTATCCTTTTTCTTGCCCATCATCTAGCTTCCCTCTACCTCTGCCTACACCCCTCCCTCTTAGTCTCCCTTGTGGAGATGCATCTGTTGGATCTATTAATTGATGAGGGGGAACAAACTAGGCATCATACCTAGGCATAGTCTAAGCATCCACCTATCCTTGATCATAGGCAAATGGCCTAACAAAAACCTTAAAAAATCCCTCTAAAACCTCATGGTTTGGGATCCTGTGACCCCATTTTGTCTCCCGGGCTAACCTAGAAAAGATGGCAGTATATTCATCATCAAGCCTATCTTACCTCTCGCAAAACTATCTAGCAATCCTATCTGGTAGGTATCTCTCAATGATAGTGTGCTCTCGACCCTGCATGTATCAGGTCTTCCAAGTGAAGAACAACTATTGCACATCATTGTACCAAGATGACATCTGAAGCTAGGGCTGCCATCTAAATATAGTCATGTCATCAATCACTCAGTGCTACTATGGAATTCCAAGCTACCCTATTTTCTTTAAAGTAATGGCAACCCTATATCTCCATAAAATAGGATAATCAAGCTCTACATCTTCCATCTGAACAATCGTTCGAAGCACAACAATGTGCTCTGAAGCCCAAATGTGAAGTAGGGTAACTCCTGTACCAATCACCCTGCCATCGATATATACAAAATAATGCATATCATGGTAAAGGGAGGTTGACATCACTAGCCCCCATGCATACTAAGTCCTTGAGAACAGCATCCTATGCCAAGCCAAACCCCATCCCAGACTAAATCCTCTACTTTGTCGATCTGGAGAAACCAAGCCTGAGATAATCGCTACAATGATCAGTCTGAAATTCAACACCCAACCTCTATACATCTGGAGGTCAATATAGGAAGTGACTAGAATAATGTCCTCTTGATAAAGCACCTCATGGCAGACATCATAATCGACATTAACATCATAGATCATGTGCTCACCATTTATTAGCAAATGCAATATCTGCCATACATCCTCCAACATCACTGTTGCCTTGCCCATAGGTAGGTGGAACAATGAGGTCTCGTTGTGCCATCACTTGCACAATGTTGTCATCATTGCCAAATGTGTCCAAATGATGGCCATGTAAGCAATGTACCAGAGGATAATCTCTCCCAAGTGCTCTTGTTGCAACTCAGACAAATCACCAAGTCTAGACAAAACAATCAGCCGATGCTTGCGGGACATCAAAGGCGGGATAATCTCTTACACCCATGAAGTGCATGACATCAAAATTCAAAAAAAATTGGCTAAGTTTGGAGTTTTTATCCTCAAAATGACAATGGCGTCACTATTTACAATAGCATCGCTATAATTCAAATTCCAAAGAGTGACGCCCAAAGCATTTAAATTACAAATCATGATATGGTTTGCTAAACACATGTTTTGCTACTTGACTCTAGAAAACCCTAACCCTAATTTTCAAATCACAAGTTTCATCACTATTTAAAATCTAAAACCCTAAATTTAAATCGTGAACTATGTCACAATTTACATGAGTCAACAAAAATCAAATTAGCATCACCAATTCTAAAAAATAGCATCACCATACAACAATGCCACCAAAATTCAAATTTCAAAATGCACTAAATGCACCAAAAAGTCAAATTTCAAATCAAGTTTTGAATCACATATTGATGTTCCTACGCTTGGAAGCCTTTGGTACCCTCGAACTCAGTCATAAATGTGTTGAGAGAGCACTCATTGTGCTATTTTGTCAGAGGGTCAAAGCTCAAAATGCAAGAAATCCTGAAGGTGTGAATGCACAAATGAATTGAAAGTGACGCTTCCTCACTTATGAATGCTTGCAAATAATGTTTTTTTTCCCTAATTTAACCATCAAGCTAAGGTTTATCACCATTTTCACTAATTTTTCCAAGCTGAACCTTATTTTCCATCTTTTTTTATGTTTTTGGCATGTTTTTTGCACCCTGAAGCCTTTTTGAACCCCTAGGGTGGCATTTTAACCTTTGTTGAGAAATCAACCCAAAATTCAAAATTTATGCCCAATTTCTAAGGGGGCAAGGAATCGGCTTATTCCTTCTGTTGGGGCAACAATACGGCATCTCAAAATTAGAAAAAAAAGATATTTTGGAAAATGTAGACACTAAAAAATATCCTAAATGATATCATACACTTGAATCAGGTATACTAACATCATTTCATCTTGAAACCCATCCTCTTTTCACTTAATTAAATTCTCCTAGCTAGTGAATTAATGGCATCATTTGCATCTATTAATCTAATTAATTTAATCAGGTTAATTCACCCCCTTTCATGCTAACATTTTGTCTCATTAAATTAAATAAATCAAGTTGTTTAATTTAAATCCCTAAATCTTCTTATTTAAATAAATAACCCTAAGTTATTTAATTAAATGTCATTCCACCTTTCCCCCATTCATTAAATCATTTTATTTAATGAATATCATCTAATTCTTCTAATTCCCCTTTTTTTCACAATTTAATTTAGTTTTAATTAATTAAAATATCCTTTTCCCTCACCCATGACAATATTCCAAAGAATATTATCTCTCCCCACTCATTTAAAAAAGGGGAGTATTCCTTTTTCTCAACAAACTTACTTAGCTTCTTGAGAAAGTTAACTTTTGACCTCTTGTGCAAGTTAACTTGTGACCTCTTGAAGTTGAAAGTGTGTTTGTTTAAAGGAATGTTAACCCTTGATTAAAATCTCATCTTTCATTCTCATCCATTGATGAGAATTCATGATCTGTGCCTCCACCTTCTTCCATCCTTGATCATTGATTGAACTTTTTTTTATCTCATCCCTCAATTTCTCATTTTCTCTCCTATAAATAGGCCACTATTTGGAGACAAATTGATCCATATTTTAACATCAAAGTTATGTTGTTAAAATCACTCACTCACACTCATATTTAGCACACATTTAGCATATTTTAGTTTATTATAATTGCATTAATTAGTTGTAAGCTTCCATTAATGGCTTCCATGATCACATAATGCATCCATTTAGGTTTTTTTGAATTAGGGTTTGTATCTTTTAGTTTAGATTCCTTCTAGATTAGCTTAGAATTTGCATATCTTTATCATTTTAGCATAAAATCATGTTTAATTATCTTGCATCTTACTCATTTAGATTAAAATTATGTTTGTATACACATCTCACAATTGTTACATTAGTTTTCTTCAAAAAAACTAATTGGAACAAGCTCATTTATCCACATGATTGGGAAAGGGTTGTCGTTCCACATCAATGCGACACCACTCCCCCAACGGATAAGTTTTAGATGGATTAGAGTAGGCATTTTAAGTTTTCATAGTTTTGTATGATTAGTTTTGATAAATGTTTAGCTTAATTTTCATTTGAATGATCCTATTGAGATTTGATGTTAGTGGCTTCATTATGCTTTGATTCTTCATTGATCAAGTGTAATCAGCCCATACTAATCCATTAGTCACAGGTACATTGTGACACCTATATTGGAATACACTATGTAATGGGTATAGTTTTTGGTAAGGGAGTATCTAGTCTTTTAATCATCATCCAACACCTTAGGGAAACATCCCTTGGTCTTGCAAATCCATAAGTAAAGGAATTATTACCCACCTCAACGATACATCCTAAGTTACCCAACCTAAAGATAGATTTTTAGCAATATTCCTAATTTTGACACCCCTAGAACTTGGGATATTATTATACCTTAGTGATTTGAGGTATATAGATATAATCACCAACCAATAGGAACCATTTCTAGGGAAGTGTGAGCCCAGTGCATATTTGAAATACCTCTACAACTTTTTTTCAAAATTCTTTTGGCGGAATTGTGATAGATAAGTTTGGCATCTAGTTAAATTATGCCAGAAAATTGGCACCATTGTCTAGGAATATCTAAATCAAGAATCAACTTGAACACCTAGGTACCATAGTGCAACAAAGAAAGTTTTGGTATTTGGTTTGCAAAATAAAAAGTTTGTTTATTCTAACTATTTTCTCCTTTAAGGAGTGGTGACTATGTCAAGGAAGACCCATAATTGTATTTCATACGATAAAGAAATGGAAAGGGATCTACACTCCAAATATCAAGATTCCTCTAGATAGCAACATAGATTCATGGGATGAGTTTATGAGAGTGTTTAATTTGCAATATGGAGAAAGAGTGGACCCTAAAAATTTAATCCATGAGCTAAATACCATAAGAAAAGGGGTGAATGAATTAGTTTTTAATTTAAATAATAGATTCATTATAACAATGTGGAAAATGCCTCCTCAGGTAAGTCCAAATGAGCTTATGTTCCATTTTCTATATTTTAGAGAGTTTGATTCAAATTTGGGCTATCTTTTGAGAGATAAGAACTCTCAAACCTTGAGGGAAAAATATGTAATGGTTCAATTTAACATAGAAAGCAATTTGAAATCTTCTAGGAAAGACAAAAAAGATGTTGATATAAAATTCCTAAAACTGAATGCAACAATTTCTAGTAAGCCTCTCATTGTTGAAGAAAAACTAGACAAGTTGATGGGAGCTATGAAAGATATTTCATACAAGGTTGAATGGAATGAAAAAGGTATGCCTTCTAATTTTTATCCTGCACATTTTAATGATGGTAAAAGGTTGCATAATAGACCCTATAATTATGATTGGTCCAAGTGACCTAGAGGAAATGATAGACAAGTAGTACCAAGGAACTCAAACCAAGGGCACCAAGAGAAACACACCCCTGGTCCCTTAAGGAAGGATCACATGAATATTTAGCAAGATTCATTTGGTGTGACATATTCTATTTGTCTCGTGATCAATCCAAATGTGTTGTCGCACCTACACTTGATGAAGAGAAAGGATCCCAAGAGCATTAAATTACACGTGTATTATGATGACACCAATGTGGATAAGCTAGATGACTATGAGGGGGAGGAATTTTTCAAAATGATTCTTACAACCATCATGTTCCTTTTGAGATACCAAAAAAACATTTTGAGCTAATCAAGGAACAAATAATGCAAAGGTACAATAGATCAAATCCATCTAATGAAAACATTAGAGCCCTCAATGATTTTTTTTTCATTCAAGTCCAAAGTGATTACCATCTAAGGAATAATAAATTAGGTGTCAAAGACAAATTTGAGGGTATAGATTCTCTAGATATGTTAGCTACACAATTAAATAAAGTAAAGCAAAAGGACTTCCATATAGAAAGAACAATTAATAGATCTTCAGGGAAATAACCACCAAGGAAAAAGATGCATTTTCCAAATGCATCCCTACAACAAGTGTATGTCATAAAGAAAAAAGGTGTTGATGTTTCAACAAAAAATATAGGAAATCCAAAGGCTATTGGAAAATTTTTGAAACAAAAGCAAGAAAAGGGAACAACAAATGATAAACAAAAGGTAGAAAAGGAGATTGAAAAATGGTCAACACAAAATAGGTTGCTGTTAAAATAAATATTTAAATAGCTCCCTTCGAGTTTCTTTTGTGTTGTGTGTGCGCCGGCCTGTGCATCGCCGAGTTTATTCGGCTTTCCATCAAATTTTGATTTGCCACTTTGTGCATCTCCTCGTCGCAACTTCGGGCAACGGCTTCCCCTTCTGGTTCTGAGGAGCTGTGCTGGGCATCCACGTGTCACGCTTGCAGAGGGTTTTATTTCTTATTTTCTTAAAGGTCTCTTCGAGTTGTGAAAGGTTTCTGTGGGCCCATCATTTCTAAACATTGGCAGTGGGTCCTACATCTTACTTCATAGCTACAGATCATAAAGTTTTCATGAGTGGATGAAATAAACAACCACAAGCTACGAATTGCTTCTGTTGGGCTTCTTTTTATTTTCTAAAGGTGTTGGTAGGCCCCACCTTTTGCTAGGTGGCAACCCTTCGCATATCTTTCACGCAGTAAGGAAACAACTAGCTGCAGGAAGCGAAACGCTGCCACGCATCTTTTGCACCCGGTTGATGCAGCTTTCTCTCCACTACAATAAGGATCTCGGCCCATGAGACACGTGTTGCATCTTCACAATCTCTTAGCAGCAATGGGAGAAATTTTTGAGTGGGCAATGAAAGGCTACCACGTGCCTTAAGACTAATCTGCAGAGCGGACGATAGGCTGGCTGAGGGAGATGATGCTATTGGGTGCCACTCATCATGGTCGTTTGCAATGGTGGATGACACTTGTCACCTTGATCTGGCTGGGACCACTGCCATCATTACAAGGGATGCAACTGCACCTAGATGATCGGGTGCTATGTTTTGGCTAGATGCCATTGTAACGGCCTTGGGAATCTTCTGATTCAAGCATCATTGCAAGGGATTGTGGGATCTTTTCTGTTACGATTCTCCAAAGCAATGGGATTTTTCTTTGCCTACTATATATACTCTCTCGGTTGATGAGAGAAAGGTCCAAAAAATTTTAGAGAAAACACACTAGTTTTTAGCAAGAGACATCAGGCCTCTTTTACTATTTTATTTGCAAGAAACTTTCAGACTGTGCCAACTGTTTAGCCTTTCTATTTTTTATGTTTTGATTAAACTATAAACTGTGCTCTATATTGTCTTAAGCATTTCATTTGAAGGAACTTCTATATATTGAATACAACTTGCTTACCTAAATCATGTCTAATGACTCTTCTTAGCAGTAAGGATGTATGCAATACTATTTTATGTAAATAAATGGATTGTTTATGCTATAGCTTTAATTCTCTGACATTTTGGAACATGACAACACCATTTAGGCCCCTAAATCTATGATTTATCATGCCTATCAGCAAATTTTGGTGCATCGCCTTAGATTAGATTTTGCTTCATTAGATCTATTTCCTTTTCCCTTTCCAAAACCCATTATAGAAGAAGTCGGCTTCTTTAAAATCCGGAGGTCACTCAGTTCGGCGCAAAGGGTCCCCCTTGAACTGAGTTTCCCATAAGGCACTATTATCTCATCAATTTTTGGCATCAACAGTTTGTATCTTTTTCTGGCAAGCCCGGTGGGACCTGAACTAATGAAATTGCTTTATAAAGGGGTGTATGAGCCATCGACCTGTAACTAGATCCCAAACCGCAAGTAACCTAGGTTTACTGGTACCTCCGCTAAGGACAGTCCAGGCCACAAATCAGCTAGAAACCATCCTATTCCCACCACCTTTTCCTCTCACTATGTTACCGGAAGCGAACATAAACTATGTAGCATGGGATGCTGGAAGTCCCCTGGTAGCCCCTATAGCACCAGCTATTTGGGGCGCTATCCTATTTTTGGCCCTGAAAGCTATTCCCAAATTTTTTAGAGACAACACAAAAATACCAGCAAAACATTTACAGGATATAGCTGATGTTTGTCTGGTACACAGTATTACAGCATAAAATGTAGTCTTGAGGCTCCTCGCCGTGTCCTTCAAAGGCAAGGCTCTAGATTGGTACCGAACGCTGACTCCTAATTCAATTCGCACCTGGGATGAGCTCAGAGATCCATTTTATGATAGGTTCTCAAACGACGGAGATCATTCTTCATTATATTATCAGTTATCCATCATAAAATGAGCCACTCAAGAGGATCTGATGGACTTCAATGCCCGATTTCATGCAAATTGGCAGAGAATTCCTATGACTATCCACCTGACTCTGGAATTGGCATTCATATTTTATCTGAAATCCATTAATCCCAACATTTCTATGATGATCATCTTTGGGAGGAGCCGCTCTACTTGATGCTTATGCTACCGCTATCAAAGCTGAGAACCATCTGATAGATTATGGAAAATTGCCTCCTAACCTATTATGCTAATATTGCCTAAAATATCAACCTCTACATAGGAGGCCGCATTGACTAGTACAGCAGCAACTCCCCAGTCAATGTACTCATATGCGGCCACTCCTAAAAATTCTGCTTCTACATCAAGTTCTTCCAAGGATGAAATAAGTGACCTCAAGGAGATGTTGCGAACTATGGCAAATGACATAACTCTTAAGCAGAACCAAGCAACGCCCCCATGACCTACATATCAAAACTATCAAGGCGAACGATCTACTTATTAGCAAAATCAATATCAGAGTGTTCCTCGCACTAATCCACCAGCACCGACTACACCAGATAGTCTCGGTGCCTACACCGCTGATAGGTGCATCGCCAAGCTCGAGTAGAGAATTGACCATGGGACAAAACAATCTTATTGATGACATCAATCCATGGTGCTTCCCCTGCAATGATGTGCATATGCCCTGAAATTGTCTGTGTGGAAACTTAGAACAGAAGGTAGCAGAGCAATGCAGTCAAGGTACTACAACAGAAAATGAAGGATACTTATATGCCTCACCAATGGAGAGTGTGGTTCTTACTATGCAAATGAAAGGAATGTCCTTAGAGCAAGAGTCTGATATTGCTCCTGATCATGCGCTCTTCTCCTGGATGGAGGACGAGGAAACGATGTTTGCCAATGACACATTCATAGCCAAAATGTCGCAGGTATAGCCTGACTACAACACACGTTTTAAGAGGAGATTCACCAGTGAGCCCGTTGTTTCACTTCCGAATAGCCCGCAACGCAAAGGTGTGTCTGATCAAATTCCTAGTGCATCAATCGTTCCTTCACCTTCTCAACCACAGAAGGAAATTATTATAGCAAGAACCAAGGAGCAAAAATCTCTGAGTTTGCCACTTCTCAATGTGGTGGAGCAATTGAAGAAATCATCTGCAAACATGTCTTTATGGGACATTCTAGCTATCCTGGAACAAAAGACTATATTACAAAAGGTGCTTCAACAAGAAATCAACTCAACACCAATAGAGCCGTCTGCCAGTACAGATGTGGTTTATCAAATGCCACCAGCTAAGTTTCCTACAGACCAAGTGAAGGAATCCCATGCTGAAGACAGAAGTAGGTCGAAACCTCAGCCCTGCTTCTTAACTCTCATTATAGGAAAGAAACTATTACATAACGCTATGATTGATTCTGGCGCTAGTACAACTGTTATGCCAAAACTGATAGCCGAAGCTCTGGGACTTAGCTACGAACCTATGAAAAAGGGGGTGATGCAGCTTGATGGAAATAAACTTGATACTGTAGATGTCATCAAAGTGCTTCCTTTAACTCTATTTGCCTACCCTAGTATCACGGTCCCTCAAGATACAGTGATCATAGATGTCCCTCCTATGTTTGGTCTCTGTCTATCCTGAGAATTTACTTCAAAGGTGGGCGGATATTTGTCTTTAGATTGGTCACATCTGATACTTAGGACCAAGCATGGGGAAAAAATGAAGATAGAATTGGAGGCTCTATATTCTAAACATGTGGCGGATGAGGCCCTGATCAACTTTGAAGCCGCGCATACCTCTATCACCAAGGAGGAAATGTATAGCATTGAAATGCTAGAGGAAGAAAAGGTGAATGGAGACCGAAATGATAAGGAAGATGCTCTATTGAGCGAACACATAAACAATGACCCTTTTGGAAATTATCATGCTACAGGATTAGGCACATATGTGATTTATGACGAAGACCAGGTGCTTCCAAGGGTTGCCAAAGAATCTGATGGTTATCAAGAAAATGAGCTATGGACATTGTATTTCGACAGAGCAAGAAGCAAGGTAGGTGCTAGAGTAGGGGTATGTCTAATATCCCCACAAAATGAAAAATTGTTGAGATCTTTCCACTTTCAATTTGCCTGTTCAAACAATGAGGCTGAATATGAAGGGTTAGTCCAAGGCCTAAGCCTTGCAGAATGGATGGGTATTAAGCAATTGATGGCGTTCAGAGATTCTGAACAAGTAGTTAATCAGGTCCAAGGAATTTCTACAGCAAAGAATGTCCACATGAGATCCTATCAGCATCAAATCTGGGACCTGATTGAGGGTTTCAAAGCTTTCAATATCCAGACCATTCCCTGAAGCCAGAATGGTGATGCAAATCTTATGGTGGTGATTGGTGCTCAGTTTGATCCTATCTCTGACTTGCTTCATAATGAATATTCAGTATGGATGCTTGTCTAACCAGTGATCCCCGATAATGATCAGAGTTGGAAAGTCTTTGAAAGAAATGAACACATCGCGTCATTTATCAAACACTCAGGAGAATTTGCTAATCAGCTTCAACCAAAGATTGCCGAAGCCTATGAAGGACATATTATGTAGCTCAAATCAAATAAACTTCTGAAAGGCTTGGTTACTCTCGAAAAAAATTTCAATTGTAATGACACCTGAAATGATAAGTAGAAATTTGTGGTAGACAAAATTGATTATGAAGACCTTTGGGTCTCCGATGGTAGGAATCTCCAGGTCGGGAGAGATGTCTCGCATCAAGATAAAGAAAGGCTTATCAGTTTCTGTGAAAAATATGGAGTAGTGGCTTGGTCCTATGATGATCTGGAAGGTTACGATCCTGGTGTCATTCACCACACTATTGAGCTAGTAGAAGGTGCGAAACTAGTCTAACAGAAATAGAGGCCAGTCAACTCTAAAGTTGAGGCCCTAATGGCACAAGAGCTAAAAAAGATCATTGATTCACGTATTGTCTTCCCAATCAAACATAGTACTTGGGTATCAAATCTAGTACCAGTCCGAAAGAAGAATGGTGATATCGGCTTATGTGTGGACTTTCGAGACCTGAACATAGCATATCTAAAGGATCACTATTTGTTGCCTTCTATGGAGTCAATCCTACAAACTGTCGTAGGATCAGAAATGTTCTCTCTACTTGATGGTTTCTTTGGCTATAACTATATTCAAGTCAAAGAAGAAGATCAGCATAAGACTACATTCACCACCAAGTGGGGAATATTTGCATATGCTAAAATGCCTTTTGGTTTATCCAATGCAGGGGCAACTTTCCTGTGGGCTATGGACTTCGCATTCAGTGGACTGATCAATAAGTTTATTCTAATTTATTTGGATAACCTTACTGTGTTCTCTAAATCTAAGGATGATCATTTTGATCATTTGGAATTAGTTTTTTAAAAGTGCCAGGAATTCGGGGTTTCTCTGAATCCAAAAAAATGTGTATTCAGAGTGCCACAGGGTAAGCTGTTAGGACATGTTGTTCTAAAGAAGGTATTTCAATTGACCCTGAACGAGTAAAGGCTATCAAAGAGCTCCCCCTTTCGGTAAATAAGAAGGGTGTCTAGTCTTTTCTGGGAAAAGTAAATTTTGTCAGCAAATTTATTTCTAATTTCATGGGAATGATTAGGCCAATCACCCTAATGCTGAAAAAAGATCAAGCTTTCAAGTGGACAACGAAAGCTCGAGAAGCTTTTGAACGGGTCAAGGAAGTGATCTCCACAACCTCGGTGCAAGTTAATCTAGATCAATGCAAAGATTTTATAATGTATGCCTTCAGTAGCAAGTCTAGTATTGCTACCATTCTAACTCAAAAGGATAGTGAAGGAAAAGGAGAACATCCAGTGGCGTTCTATTCCCGAACCCTAAAAGAATATGAGGAAAATTATAATTTCATCGAAAGATAGGCCTTCACAATAGTAAAGGGACTTAAAAAAATTTTCCATCTAATTTCCTACAACAAAGTTATGGTATATGTCGCACATTCTAGTGTGCATGAATACATCATGGAAGGAGAAATCATAAAAAAAAGGGCTAATTGGATCACCAAGATCCTGGAATATGACATCGAGGTCAGGCCTACTAAGACTATTAAAGGTAGAGGACTATGTGAGTATATGGTACAGAACGAGGAGGTACCTACCAAGGAGGAACAGCCAGAGCTCATCTTGATAAATGGGCTGGGATCGGAAGACGATTAGCTGACTTATAGAATGAACTTCATACAAGCCGGAAGGTATCTGTCAGGCCTCTCATCCCAAAAAAGAAGGTATTACCAGCTTCAAAATCACGGGTATACGCTGATAGAAGGAGTCATTTTCAAAATAAATTTCAATGGTGTGCTCCTACAATGCATTACTTTAGAGGAGGCATAGAGAATCCTCAACGCATTCCACAATAGTGACGAAGGTGGACATTTCTCTGCTAAAACTACCGCCATCAAGGTCATGCAAGCTGGCTATTACTAGCCTACACTTTTCAATGACTCCCACTCTCTGGTGAGGACTTGTAAAAAATATTAGTTCTTCTCTAATAGAAGGAGGAATTTAGCAATGCCCCTCAGACCTATAGTGGCAAACAAACCATTTGCACAATGGGGCCTGGACTTCATTAGAATGATCAACCCGGTTTCTAGTGCTGGACATAAGTGGATTCTAACCACTATGGACTACTTCACAAGGTGGATGGAAGCTGTTCCCCTTAAGGGCGCAACAAAAACAAAGATTGTAGATTTCCTTGAAGCACTGGTGACAATGTTCAGCCTTTCAAAAATGATCATTTCGAACAATGCTAGAGCATTTTTAGGTACAAAGGTATGTCACTTTGCATTAAAGAATGACATATTTCTTAAAACATCATCAAACTATTATCCGCAAGGAAATGGTCTAGCTGAGTCGACAAACAAAAGCTTAGTCTGACTCCTTAAAAAGGTTGGCTCAGAGCACCAGAGGGAATGGCATAAAAATCTCTAAAAAGCGCTCTGGGCGAACCGCATAACTCCTAAGCAAGTCCTTAAGACTTTGCCTTATGAGCTAGTATATGGCAAAGAGGCACTGTTACCCATCTCCATGGAGATTCCAGCAATACAATTGTTGAAAGCTCTTGAGATAGAACAAAATGGAGCCATGGAGGTTCGGCTCGCCAAACTATTGGAAGTACAAGAAAAAAGGGAAAATTCCTTAATGGCAATGACAAACCATCAACAGGTGGTCAAACGATGGTTTGACAAGAAGGCTTCCGACCAAAGTATAAAAAGTGGAGATTTAGTGCTAAAGTATGATAGCAGGGCTGCAAAGCCAGGTCAACACGGTAAAATTGATAGCCTATGGGAGGGATTATTTAAAATCATCTGGTGAAAACAACATAATGCTTTTGAGCTAGAAAATATGGAGCAGGAACTGTTAGGAATCCTGGTCAATGGGATTCATCTTAAATTGTTTCATTAGGCATTAAGCCCTACTTTATACATATGTAAATAACGCTTTTATTTTATTTCCTATTGTTTGGCCATTTCTTTTTCCCAAAATCAATTGTCGTTCTGCAAATTAACTCATTATCAGTGGCGGTGGAAACACTAGAGTTGTTTTACACAAAATACACTCATATACAAAGAAATAGCATACAAGCGTGCAAACCTAGAAAATTTTAAACATAGAAGCAAAAAAAAGTATGGATTTTCCTTAAAATAGGAGATATATATTGATATATATGTTCTTTGGTTACAAAATGGCTGGGAGGCCAATTATCAAAATGTACAAGTATCAAGGTATATTATATACAATAGCCTTTTATCAAGCTTATCTAAAGTAGGAGAGTTACATTTTGAACAAGCAGGCAAAGGGGTTGTCTATCTAAAGGCATGACTGGCAGCAATCGATGCATTCACTGCAACATCCACTTCTTCCTTGTCCACGGGCTCCTCAGTGGCACTGGTAGAATCATTTGGCACAACTACTAGTGGCGATGGAAATACCAAGTTCCTGAAGTCAGTATACCAGTCTACACCATAGAAAGGTATCATGTTGTAGCTCCAAAATAGGAAGTGTAGAGCTTGGGTAACCCTCTGCTGGTGCTAGTCACGGGTCTGCAAGTGGAATCTGCTAAGAAATGGCAGCCAAACAATGATAGCTTCTTCCTCAATAAAGTGAAGTAGGTCACTAGCTATTGGTAGGCCTATCCCATATGCGGCAGTGCAATGACCTCGTTGAGCCCATTCAGGTACTTCTTCAGGAAGATTTCTTTAACCAGCTTCAAGATAAGTGGTCAGGGAATGCAAATGTCCAGCATGGACACTACAAAGTGAGAGCACACGTCAGTATTCACCCTATACTTATCCTCGTATTCTAT
Source organism: Sequoia sempervirens (assembly GCA_007258455.2). Lineage (NCBI taxonomy): Eukaryota > Viridiplantae > Streptophyta > Pinopsida > Cupressales > Cupressaceae > Sequoia > Sequoia sempervirens. Next base: position 10,277,581 of record VDFB02128519.1, on the reverse strand, counting down.
GCAATCCTTGCCTAGGACCCACTTAATGACTACCAAAACCAGAGTGCTTGTTCTTCGTCATCCTTTTCAGTCTCCTAGTGGAAATCTCACCTAAGAACACCATCTATGATTTATACGAGGTTAGATGAATTGGGGTATCCATTGTTTTGACAATGTCCCTAGTCTTCTAAGATAATGTCGAATTCGTTCACCACCTAACCTATGAAAGGACTTGCTTAGCACTATGCTACTGGCTTATCACCTCTTAAATGCTAAGTATGTTTTACTCACTATTTACTGGCCTATTTATAGAAAGATTGACAAGGCACATGTTGATCCGCCTCCAAGAAACATGATGTTATGCTAGCTGCTATCTTGAAAGATGAGCTTGCATTTGTTCACGTTTTTAGGCTAGTTGCATCCATGATAGCACAGCTCAATGCGTGCTTAATTAAATGAAGCTGATTAATTTATTTTAAAAAGGTGGCACTTGTTGGTAGGAGGATGAATGGCCATAAGCTATTGTATCATCTCTCAAGCGCATTTTAGGGCCCAAGGCAATACTCATATCCTTTCAAGCAGTGATCGTTTGCTTGGCATAATCATTTTGGCCAGGATATTAATTGTCAACGCATGCTAACGCAGGGTTGGCAAGCCAGTTGCAGGCTCAAGTTCCAAGGAGATCAGGGCGTATCAAATGATCACCCAAATTTAATAATAAAATCTAGCTGCCTCGGAATAGCAATCAGTTCATCTTGCATGAGTTGCAAGATTAATGGTACATGCCAAATTAAATGCAAAAAGCTTGTTTTTGTCTACCACCTTGGGAAGTTGCTATTATTGCATGAAAAAGCTTAATCTTTCAAAGTCTTTTTACATACGCAAGGAGAAGTGCAGAGTTGTTTTTTGTTTGTTTATTTGGAGCAGGCATAGTCGCAGGCCAGGAGCTTACAAAACTAGAGAAGGAAAAATGTCAAAATCTTCAGCTCAGCTAATGTAGGAGGAAATTAGTCAGGAACTATTCATGGCTATTCGTTCCTCAGTTGAGGTATATATCTACGAGGATGTAGCATATGCCATGCCTGGTATACCCAGCAAGATAAGAAGAGCCCACATAAAGGAGCTAGATAAACCCAAGGAATGGAGTAACCAGAAAAAGGTTGAGGAAAATTGGAACAATATCTATGACCCAAATCTTGCGAGGAACCCTAAATCCCTCAGAGGCAGCTTGTGCTAGGTTATCAACACCATAGAAAGACCAATCCATGGTGAGTAGAGTCTGGTATAGTGGTCTCCCACAATACATGGTCTCATTGGTGCACTATTGCCCAGAAGTGGTTGATGCTGTTATTCAGCGCTATAATCCAAATACCCACTACATTGAAGGCCGCAATTTAAGGGTTCATATCAGCCTAGAAGCAATCTGGCACATGTTATATATCCAAGATCTGAGTAAAAGGAAGGAGACTATCGAACCTTTTCACCCGAGCAAGGGAGAGAAAATATAGAGGAAGATGAAAACCGGCTCAGATTTCTTATTAAAAGAGACTAATAAGAAAGGTATCTCAGGCGTTAAAATGCCAAGTATCCAATTATTGCATGGCTCATTCCACAATGATCTCCAGGATGCCATGTCTATGCTGGCATTTTTTTGCAGCCGAGACTCCGATGGGAAGATAGAAAGCTTTCAGCTGGAACTGGCAATACAATTTCACAAGTAGCATGACCTCTTCTAGTATGATTTTACTGAGTTCATGGTTGAAGAAATAAAACAAAAATTTGAGAATTATCAGGTAGAGAAGAAGTTTAGGTTTCTTTCCTACCTGATCCACATGTTTCTGCACCAGAATCCAGATTTCTTCGCTCGTTTTTTTCCGCTATCAATTTTTGATGAGCAGAATAAAAGAAAGTTGGCGTCTACATAGACACCTTTCATTTCCACATCATATAACTATTATGCATTTGCGGACTATTTCATAGCCCCAGTTTTGAATGATTTAATCGAAGAGTGTGATATTGTCCGACTCAACAAAGAGAAAATCGGATTTATGAAGAGCTACACCCCTACTTGTGACTGGTTCTTAGGCAGGGATTTTACAATCCTCTGAATGTGGGGCTTTACTGACAAATCTTTCCTGCTCCCGGTTTGCATCATAGATAGAATGCTCACGCTGTAAATTTTTTGGTAGGTATGTATCATTGATTTCACTTTTTGTAGCAGTGGAAGGGTCAAGAGGAAGAGATTCTTCACTTGTCTAAAGAGTTTCAAGTTGGTAACTCTAATTAAAAAATAATCACACAAGTTGTTGGAAGAAAAGCTGGCACATCTAGGGTTGGTAATAGTAAATGATAAGTGGGAGTACAACCCTTTCAACGACTTGTTGGAGCCACATATGAAAGTTACCCATGTTTCCCGACCATACTGGGAGAAGTGGCTTAACCCGCATACGGATAGAGATGAGGATTTTGTAGAATTAGCGCAAATCCCTACACCAGACACTAAAGGACCATGACACAAGTTCTACTTTCCTATGGTCATGGCCAACGATAATGTTCCCATGGAGTGCAGCATGTATAACAAGTTGAAAAAGGGTGAGGAATGGAGTGATGAAAAAATAAAATCTTTCTGAAAATATTGCCAGGAAGTAGCATAATTCGATTCTCCCTACAATCAGCTAAAGGACGACTAGGAATTTGATAGATGGTGGAAAGAAGGCCACCCCAGCCTGAGCTCTAGTATTGATAGGAGCGAAGAGAGGGGGGAATACGAGGAGCATGAAGAAGAAATGATAGCATCATCCTCTTCAGCACAAAAGGGCAAGGTCTCCGAGCATGTTGCCTATGTGGCCACGAATGTATGTTTTAATATATCAAAAGGCTCGCATACACTCACTTGGGCTCCTAAACCAGCCAGGCTAATGCCTCAACAGATGTGTTCAGCTGCCGAAGTTAGTGAGTGTCCACCTGTAAAAAGGTAGCGTATGAAAAGTATTATTGGAGGGGTTTTGCAAGAACCCATCAGAGAAGAAACACTCACTGCTAGCCAAATACCATAGTTTGCGGGCGAGTCACAGATGATCCTAGAGCCACCGCCGACTAGTCAACATGTACATTTCACTCCTTCTCTTGCATCTCATTCCTTTGCATCCGCCCCTGCTTCACTGGCAACTCCTGCCATAAGTTCGAGCCCTCTACCTTCTGCTTTTGGTCTAATTTATTCGGTTGGATTTGCCCAGTTTTTGCAGGCCCACCCACTTCTAATTACTCCTCCGAGTGTGCTCACACCTACTACTACTGCTTAGACTTTCCTTGCCTCACTTTCAGAAAATATTTCCCCTATTGGCGCCCATTCTTTTTCGCTATGCTTACATATCCCCTTCCATTGCAATAAGCTGACACCCCGTTAGCGACTCCCCTTTCTCGGCCAATGAGCCTTACGGCTGAATCCCTAATAAAGCCGCTACTAATTCCTAGCCTCACTGATAGTTCTCAAGCCAAACTATGGAACGTGCCACACTTTTCTCTATAAACAGTCACTCTTTAGAAGAAGCAAATGTGTGCACCTATGAAAGTTACCTATCCCTATGCCCTGCCCTCTGGTGTTCCTTTTGCAGGTGGGCTAGTTTCATCACTAGCCGAATTCATAGCACAGATAGATTATGGAAAAGAGGCACACACAAATAGAATGAGGCAATGCAAGGCAAGGATGACAATGCTCCCGCCGAGCCAAGAGTACAAGCTTCATATGATGAGGTCCGACAAGAATTAAAATTTGCAACCATGTACCCGAGGATAATCAAGCCTCAGGGAGAAATGTAACCTGAAGACTATGAGATATATGTTATCAAACTCGACATGAAAGTAGCCCAGCCACAAGATAAGGTTGAAATCATGGAGGAAACGCGATGAGTGGTCACTTCTGACTTCCTCAAAACTGATCACCAATTAAAGAAGAAGGATGAGTAGCTCAGGGCAGCCAAGGAAAGGGTGAGTATTCTGGAAACAAAGGAGAAATCCTTGGAGGCAGATATCGCCCGAATGACTAAAAGGGCGCTGATAGTAGAGAACAAGAGGAATAGACTTTAGGGTGAAATTTTGAGGACCCAGATTGTTCATCTAAGCTTAATAAAAGAACTACAGAACTAGAACCAAGTAGCGCAACAGAGCCTATAGTCAAAGGAGGAGGAGCTTGAATGCGTCTACCTTGAGCATAGTCAAGGGATGGCACAAAAGGGTGTGGAGTTGGAATGCTTACAAGAGCAGTATGAGAAAATAGTACAGAAAAAGGAGGCCGAATTTGAAGGTCTGAAGGCTAAATTAGAGGAAGACCTCTGAGAGACAAAGGCTTCTCTAGGAGAGCAATCAGCGAACCACTCCTGAGCTGAACAAAATTGGAATAAAGAAATGAGCAACTATGTGGAGCAACTGGCATCCGAGAAAAGGAAGAAGGTAGAATTAGCCGAGGCTCTTATTTGAAGAGACGCAGAGATTTTTTCACTTAAAGCCTCTCTATTGCCTACCTCTGCCCAACCTAATGTAATTATACTAGCTAGGCAATTATACATTTCTCACTAGAAGAAAGTTAAGACCTTTTGCCTAACACTGTAGCCTACCCTCTGATTTATCGACAAGGCATCAAGGCTCAATCAAGAGGCAAGCAATACAATTGAGCAGTTCTTATGTTTCATCCTAGAGAGGGTTCCCAAGACGAGGGACTTGCTCAACAAGCTATACTCTGTCTCAGACGAAATCCTTGCTAGAACGGGTATCGAAGATCAGGACGTTGTTGCTCAAGCAACAAATAAATTCATTCATTGTCACTTTGCTTTCCAGCACACTAAGGCAGCCACAACTTTTCTAAACAGGGCACTTGATGGCATACGGGGAAGTTTCTCTGAGTTAAGCAAGTTGGGGCTACCATCCCCATTCCTCAAGGATGGATCCATTGCCATGACTACATAGATTGTTGAGATTATTGAGCAAAGGGAAAATGATCTGGAGGCTTTCAGGGAGTTGAGTAGCTCCCCAATGGTAGCTGACATTGAGGCGATCATTCATCTACTCTTGCAGGTGCTTTTCCATATCCAAGCAGGCGTCGGCCTACCTAAGGTGTTGCCTCACAAGGAAGCTATTGATCTATGTGGAGCACAAGAAAATTTGCGCAGCATGGCAAAGCTGTTTGAAAGTGAATGGTCACCCTTGTAGGTTACTTTTTCCAAACTCTGACCCCATTAGCCCTATGGATAAAGCTCTGGTCTGCAGAACCAGAGAGATTTTTTGGGTTCTTCGTTCCTTATCCAAAATGCCCCTGGTAGTCACCAAAAGCTATTAAAATAAATATTCAAATAGTTCCCTTCAAGTTTCTTTTGTGTTGTGTGTGCGCCAGCATGTGCATCGCCGAGTTTATTCAGCTTTCCATCAAATTTTGATTTGCCACTTTGCGCATCTTTTCTTCACAACTTCGGGTAACGGCTTCTCTTTTGGGTCCTGAGGAGTTGCGCTGGGCATCCACGTGTCACACTTGCAGAGGATTTTATTTCTTATTTTCTTAAAGGTCTCTTCGGGTTGTGAAAGGTTTCTGTGGGCCCATCATTTCTAAAGATTGGTAGTGGGTCCTACATCTTACTTCATGGCTGCAGATCACAAAATTTTTATGAGCGGATGAAATAAACAACCACGGGCTGCGAATTGCTTCCGTTGGGCTTCTTTTTATTTTTTAAAAGTGTTGATAGGCCCCACCTTTTGCTAGGTGGCAACCCTTCGCATATATTTCACGTAGTAAGAAAACGACCAGCCGCGGGTAGCGAAATGCTGCTACGTGTCTTTCACACCCAGTTGATGCAACTTTCTCTCCACTGTGATAAGGATCTCGGCCCATGAGACACATGTTGCATCTTCGCAATCTCTTAGCAACAATGAGAGAAAGTTTTGAGCAGGGAATAAAAAGCTGCCACGTGCCTTATGATTAATCTGTAGAGCAGACAATAGGCTGGCTGAGGGAGATAATGCTATTGGGTGTTGCTCATCATGGTCGTTTGTAGCAGTGGATGACACTTGTCGCCTTGAGCTGGCTGGGACCACTACCATCATTACAAGGGATGCACCTACACCTAGATGATCAAGTGTTGTGTTTTGGCTTGAAATTGTTGTAACGGCCTTGGGAATCTTCTGATTCAGGCATCATTGCAGGGGATTGTGGGATCTTTTCTGTTATGGTTCTCCAAAGCAGTGGGAGTTTTCTTTGCCTGCTATATATACTCTCTCGGTCGATGAGAGAAAGGTCCAAATTTTTTTAGAAAAAACACTGATTTTTAGCAAGAGACATCAGGCCTCTTTTACTATTTTATTTGCAAGAAAGTTTCAGACTATGCCAACTATTCAGCCTTTCTATTTTTCATGTTTTGATTAAACTATAAACTATGCTCTATACTGTCTTAAGCATTTTATTTGAAGGGACTTCTATATGTTGAATACAACTTGCTTACCTAAATCATGTCTAATGACTCTTCTTAGCAGTAAGGATGTAAGCAATACTATTTTATGTCAATAAATGGATTGTTTATGCTATAGCTTTAAATCTCTGACATTTTAGAACATGACAACACCATTCAGGCCCCTAAATCTATGATTTATCGTGCCTATTAGCAAATTTTGGTGCATCGCATTAGATTAGATTTTGCTTCATTAGATCTGTTTCCTTTCCCCTTTCCAAAACTCATTATAGAAGAAGTCGACTTCTTTAAAATCTGGAGGTCACTCAGTTCAATGCAAAGGGTCCCCCTTGAACTGAGTTTCCCATAAGACACTATTACCTTGTCAATATTTGGTGTCAACAGTTGCTGCTAGGGATCAAATAATCTCTTACATCCTTGATACTAGTGTTGTGATAATCCCATCTTCTAATGTTGTACCTACATACCAACCAATTGACATGGCTCAGGATATATATCAATTGAAAGTTCAAGTGTTAATTAGGGAACTATTGAGGATCCTTGAGCATAGGGAAAGGATGTTTTTTTATATCACTACCCCTACCATATTTGATTAGCCAAATGAATTTGCAAAGGTTTCCAAAGGTAGGGAAAATAAATTCAACATACAAGAAATATTTGAGATATACTTTGGCACTATTTCTACAAGTAATTAAAAAAAAATATCCATTTTATACCTCTCTATTTATAAATGGTAGGTTGGTGTGTAATTTATGTTAGATTCCAAGGCTTCCAATAAGGAGATGTCATTAGAGTTCATAAACCACCTAAGACTACAAGTTTTAAAATGTTATGGGAAATTATATTCCATGGATTTTCATGAGGTGAATTTGATTAGGATATTAATTGATGTTCCAATACATCTTGTTGCATACCTAGGTAAAAGCATTTTAGTTGGCATTATCATAGTTGGTTGTCCAATTAAATGGGTGATGTTGTTGTCCACAAAGTGTGCAACTTCAATGGTGGTAATATTTATATGTTCTTCTCTTATGCTACCAAACCACTAAGTGGAAACTAAATCAAATTACATAGAGAAAATAAAATTATGTTTCTTGTGGATAATCCAAATGAATCAAAGAATCAATCTTGCTATTTTGATATGGATCCTAATTTTTTTGTAGGCTATTGTGATTATGAGTCTAATAATATTATTTTTTATCTAATTCCCCCACTTCAACGTTTCATACATGATGGTTTGAAATATGTATTTTGATGGTACATGTTCAAGAGAAGGTAATGGTGTAGGAATTGTATTAGTGTCCCTTGAGAGCAAAGACTAGAAGTTCACTTTTAGATTGAATTTTGAATACACCAATAATGTGGATGAGTATGAAGCTTTGCTTCTTGGTTTTAGTATGGCTTCAAAATATGGGATAAAATGCATTAGAGTATATGGTGATTCAAAAATATTTGTGTCTCAATTCAAAGACATGTATTCTACAAAATAAACATGAGGCTAAGAACATGTATCAAAATTTTATTTGGGACCCTATTGAGATTTTTGATATAGTCAACATCCTTTGGGTTAAAAGAGAAAATAATTTTATAGATGATCCCCTTGCTATGTTAGCCTCAATGTTTGATGCTTCTCATGTCTCCCATAAGTCTAGGTATGAAGCTGAAATTATTACTAGGCCTAGTATTCCTAACAACATATACAATTGGAAAATATTAAATGGTGATCAACAAATATATGAGCTCTTGAATTGCATTGATCACTTTGAGAACTGATAGATTGACTAGAAACCCATGGTGGAGGAAGATGAAGATGGTAAGAAGGATCTCTTTGGAAATAAAATTATCTAGCTTAAAATAGTTACATTCCTATAGGTCTTGTTGCTTTGGAAAGGATGTTTGACAATATATATTGATATAATGCAAAAAGTATGTTAGTGAAAAATATATAGAAGATATCAATTTAGGAACTGAATTAGCTCCTAAAATTATTTATATTGGCCAGATGTTAAAACCATAATAGAAGAAAATGATGATTGTACTATTGAGAGAATATAAGAAGTTTATTTCTTGGTATTACAATGAACTGAAATTGAATTCTTGTAGAGAAGATTTGTTCTAGCATACCATTCCATTAGAGCCTAGTAAAAAACCGTTTAGATAAAAAAAATTCCCTAGCAACCCTACTCTTGCCCCCCAAAGTAGAAATAACTGATGAATTTGAAATAGGGGGATATTATTAAACCAATATGACATTTGGAATGGGTTTCAAACCTTGTTCTGGAGTCAAAAAAATATTGCAAATATTAAGCTATGTGTGGATTTTAGAAATTTGAATATTAAGTCCCTCAAGGAAAACTATCCACTTCCCAATATAAAAAATTTGTTGTAGGGGGTGAGAAGGTTGAAATTGATGTCAATGATGGACAATTTTTCAGATACAATCAAGTTATGGTCAAACATTTTGAGAAACATAATAAAACCTTCACTACATTGCCATGGGGAACTTTTGTATATGTTTGAATGTCATTTGGGTTAAAGAATGCTAGAGCCACATTTTAAAGGGCCATGGATGTTTCCTTAGTAGTCCTAATAAATGAGATAATGGTTTTATACCAAGACAATTTGAATACATACTCCAAAGATCATAATGATCACCACAAACACTTGGAGTTTATCTTCCAAAGATGTTTAGAGTATAGGATATCTTTGAATCCCAATAAATGTATTTTCTATGTGGAAGAGGGAAATCTCCTTGGGCGCATTGTTTCTAATGAAGGGGTAAGGATTGATGCAAAATGTTTCAAGGCCATTGATCTTATCCTAACCAAAAATAGTTAAGGTAGTCCTTGATCTTTCTTTGGGAAGATAATTTTTTCTCAAAGGTTTTTTCCCAACTTTTCCGAGAAGAAAAAACCATCTCTAAAGTGTTGAAAAAGGGACAATATTTTATTTTGGATAAGGAATAGACTGATTCCTTCATAGGGATCAAAGGTGTACTTAAGAAGGTCTCTGTGATGGCAAGTCTAAATTATTCCAAGCCTTTCTAGTTATTTTCCTTTGAATCTTTCCATCCCATTCTCATTGTTCTACTATAAAATAATGTTGAAGGATATGAACAACCAACCAATTTCTTCAGTGAATCTCTACAAGATGTTGAATTGAACTATTCAATGATGGAGAAACATTGTTATGCTTTTGTTAAGGCTATCAAAAATTTAGATCCTACCTTGTAGGGGCCAAGATCATAGTCTTTGTGTCATATACGATTGTCAAGGATATCTTTGTGCAGTAGGAAACATCGGGAAAAATATATAGGTGGATCAAAAAGATCTAAGTGTATGATATAGATGTTCAAAAAACTAGGTTGGTCAAAGGTCAAGGTCTAGAAAAGTTAATGACTAAGGAAAATTTTGAAGTTGATAAAGTCAGATAAACTCTTACCCAACTATTGTCCCATGTCAATTGAAGGATTGTGCATGGTATAAGGACATTATATTTTATCAAGAAAACATGAATTGTCCTCTTGAGTTGACTAATAAGAGAAATATGAGTTTGAAGCTTAAAACTCAAAGGTATGTGCTTCTAGAAGGAAAAATTATGTTTAGAAAACTATATGTGTGCTCCTAAGGTGTCTATATGGAGAGCAATTTGTAAAATTTGTTGAAGAGTATCACCCAAGGGTTATGTGATGGATATTATACTTCAAAGACCACCACTCATAATACTATGAGGATAGGTTATTGGCCACCAACGTTATTCAAGAATTTGGAAAATTTTTTGAAAGGATGTGATGCTTGCAGTATTTTTTCGGAAAGTTAAAATTTGTAGATGCACTCCCCCTTACTATTATTTTAAAATACACTCCATTCTAGCAATGGGGAATTGATTTCATAGGGGAATATAAAAAAATCCAACAATGGATATAAGTGGATATTGGTGGCTATTGCCTACTTTAAAAAATGGGTGAAAGCAATCCTTATGAGGAATGCAACATCAAAGGTGGTGATCAATTTTTTTCTAAATAAAATTATCGTCAAGTTTGGCATGCCATCAAGGATTTTTGCTAATAATACAATTTTTTTAGATCCAATTTTTTTTTTACATATGCTCAGAATATGGGACCTCTTTAACACATTTATCACCTTATCATCCATAAAGAAATGGACAAGTGGATTAAAGCAACCAATGCATCATGAACATCTATAAAAAACCTTTGTATGCAAACAAGAAAATATGGGATGATAAGATGATTTTTTTGTCTAGGTAGATAGGGTAACCTACAAGAAGGCTATTAGGGTGAATCCATTTGAATTAGTGTATGGTGTTGAATCCAAATTTCCAATCAACCTTGATTTACCAATCTATAATTTTCTATATCAGCTTGAAGGGGGAGAAGAGTATACCATCTCCCAAAGGATACATGAGTTGACTGAATTGGTAGAGGCCAAGATGGTTGCCCATGAGAAGAACTTATTGAGACAACATAAGGTGAAGTACCTCTTTGATAATAAAACTTCCATGAAGGATTTTTATATTGGATATCTTTTCTTCATGTGGAACCCTAGGTTAGAAGACAAGGAAAAAGATGGAAAGTTTGATGCCTTGTGGGTTGGACCATATCAAATTACTATAGGATTTGGTCAAGGAATTTTCTTCCTTAGGGGTTGTTGATGTGTTTTTTGTGCACTTCTCAACACATGTAATGCATAGATGCACTACCTCTCTTGAAAGGAAATTTCCAACAAGCAAGTTGCTGAAAATCTCCCCAAGGTCTCTCAGGTGTCAGGTCATGACTTGCATGGAACTCCTTAGTTGATGTTTGATGTGATCTTGTTGGTAATCATAGGGTAGACTTATGTAGCTGGATGTCAATTAGATCTTAAATTTTGAATTTTTTGAGATGGGAGTTGAGGTGTAATTTGTTGTAGGTTCAGACAACAATCTAAAACTTTAGTGTTTTCTTCGAGTTTTGGCTTTACAATGTGCAATGAACCTTAGCACAGGTTGTTTCTTAAAAAAAAAAGAAAAAGGGCAGGGACAAGAGAAGGTTCCTGGATCTGCAACTAACTATGAATAGTAATCATGGAGTTCCCACTGTGGAAATCTTCCTTCGAACAAAATTTCACTTAACCAGAAATTTCACAGTCTCATGAAATTTGTGCTATCTTCTAAGGCCTACAAGTATTTCACCATTCTTTCACCATATACATGCATGAACAAAGATAAAAGTATGGAGTAGATTTGAATTCAATCCCAAACTAACTTTGCACAACTATTTACAAGCAGCAAATAGCAAAAAGTATGGACTAGGAAGGCATCTACACAACAACAATTTTATAACTATGAAACAACATTACCAAAATCTATCTAAGAATTTTAAATCTAACTTAAAATAGCAATGTAAATCTAAATAAAGCATCTAAAAATGGATATTTAATCATGAAACATGTGAAGAAATCAGAAAATGCACCAAGTCAATGTATTTTCATTATAAATTTCTACAGCATGTCTTTATAACAACTCAACTCTCTTTGAATGAGAAAGACCCCCTATTTATAGTGCCCCAAAAGTAGAACGAATGGTGAAGATTCAATCTCATTTTGTGGCCAAGATTCACTACAAACTAGGGTTCTACCTACCCCCCAAATATATTACAATTTAAAATACAGTTTTTTCCTCATCCCTATTTTGTCTTCTAGTGACAGCACTATAGCATTTTTTTCTTTTGCTAATTGCTCTTTTTTCTATAGCTATTCCTTTAGAAGTTCATCACTAACAATAGGGTTTCCTTCTTTCTTCTTCAAAGTTGCATACACCATGAATTTTAAGATCACCAGTTGGAGTTTGTCAATTTCCATGATCTCAAACCACAACACTTGATAACTCCATTCCTTGGAGTTGTCCTCAAGTCTTTTCCAGTCTTCATCATATTTGGCAGTGTGATCCCTAAACAGCTCCGACTGGGAAAAGGCATGGGTAGAAAAACTCATGAAATCCATGGTTATCTCATATGACATTCCATCCTCCGTCCTCTTCTGGAAATGAGGTTTTATTTTCTCTAGATCAATTTGCACTGCGGGCATGTCATATCCTGTCATTAGCCTCAGACATCGGGTGCGATCTGCCCTAATTTATTTGACCCATTCTATATCTAGATCCACTTTACCAATTATCTACTCCAACCTTTCCTTCTTATTATCAAATTCCTACTTCCACACATCCACTAGCCAATGATCATCCCTTTTAAGTAGGAGCTCATTTTCCCATGTGGCTTTTGGTAGCTGTAGAATAGCCTTGATTTTTGGATAAGTGGAAGTATATGTTGTAGGGAAGTCACTGAAAAGCTTCTTTGTACCTTCTAGGGACTGTTGTAAATCCAAGAACTTGTTGGTTGTTCGAATAGCCTAGTTGATACCCATGTTCCCGACGTATAGAACTTGTTGGAACTAACTCTCTATAGTTTTATCCAATTTCTTTTTTTTTCTAGTTTGTCAATCTGTTCTTTGGACAACAGTTGGGGTGGAGCCACGGACATGGTAGGCATGCCTTCAACTGAAGACCATTGTTGGATGTAATCTATTAAGGCGGCTACCTGTTCTTTAAGCTCATCTTTTGAGACCTTATCTCATTCTATTAGGTGCACCACCGTAGCCACTAACTCCTCGAGATGCTCCACATTTTGTTCCCTAGTAGCAGTTCCCAAGTTAATGGTGGAGACATTATAGCTTACTCCCTCCTAGCCTACCACTGGTGTTGCTATTTGTACAGTTCGAGACCCAGAAACATCCATCCTTACCTTGGATCTAACTTTGGGCTTCTTCTCCTTCTTGGTTGAGATCTGTGCTTGGGCTAGGATAGCCTCTAGCCTCGCTCTTGGGTCCTTCGGGGCAGGATTCTTCTTTTCAAGCTACTTCTCTAGGCATTTGGGTATGGTATATTTTTCCTTGGGAAATTTTTGATCACCCTCACCTTCCTCTGTCTGGATCTCTATTTCTCACCCATGGGAACCCTTTCTTCTATTGTAGTGTCGTCTCCCTCTTCCTCGTTAGAGTCTTGGGTGAATGTGAGGCATTTGATGGGAGGCTTAGTAGGCAATCACTCCAGTGGGCTCTCTTCTATCTCGATTTCCTTTTCTTTCCTTGCTTCAAATTGTTTGTGCTCGGGCACATGCTCCTCAGGCTTATCCTCTTCTATATCTCCTTCTCTATAAAGAGGTTGCACATCCTCCCATCGCTCCCCAATAGGGAGTTCTACACTTTCCATTGTCCTACCACCTTCTTGCTCTTCTCTGGGAGGTGACCTTTCTATCTCTTCTTCATCATGCTTTAGTTTTCTAGCCATTTCCTCTTCGAGATCATCATCGAAGGTTTGTATGATGATTTTACCACTTGTACCCTCCTCTTCATCTCTACTCTCAGAAGACCCTGTTTCTTCTTCTTCATGAACCACCTTGTCAATTGGTCGATGTTCATACTCTAGGTGTTTGTGATATTCATCAACTTCCTCCTCCATTTCCCTCAAGGCTTTTTCTCCTGCCTCTCCCATTCCTCAAAAATTAACATTGTGGCCTCCATTGTTGGCAGTCTCAGAAGGGATGTTCTACATGTCTTGCGAGAAAGCCTCCAGTAATGTTGGTGTGGGAATTGGTGTTGTCACTATTGTTAATGGGAGTGATGCAGTAGGTGACATGGTGGAAAAGGAAAGAGGAGTAGTCGCGGTGGAGCAAGAGTCAATCATTATGATGGGCCTGGCTAGGGGAGAGGAGGCGGGATGGACTGAGATATCCACCATAGGTGGGGATGTGTTGAGCATGGCTTGGGAAATAGATGCCACATCAGTCAAAACAGGGGGAGTTGAAGGGAGTTCTAACTGATCCGCTTTCTCTTTCTCTCCCTCTTGAACTATTGGCTTCTCTGTGGCACTTGTCATTTGTTTGGGCCTCTTAGAGGGTGAGCCTCCTGAATCTTTCCTTGTATACACCTTGGGATCTAGAGACTACTTTGTTTCAATTCCTTTCCTCTTTTTTGATCTAGTGAGTGGAGAAGATTTGGATGTCCCACCCATTGAAGTTGTAGTGGTGACATCTTTTATGGCACTAGGCTCACTCTTGAGCCCTTCATATGTTAGGACAACCCCTTTTTGCTTTAATTGGGCTACTTGTCCCTTAACCCATTCTTTAGTTCAGGCCACAATTAGTTTAGTTACAATGTCGAGGTCATCAACCTCTTGTTCATCCCAATCTATTGTAGGCAGTGGCAAGTTGGAGACTGCATTATATCTTGGATCTATAATGGTGCTTTCATCCTCCTCGACCTGGTCTAGTATAGGAAATAGTTGCACCCTTCTTATGAAGTATGTAGTCATCCTCATGTAATGTCTTGCATGCACCTCTTTGTCATCCTATCAATCTATGCAGAAATCTTCAACATGATGTAGGTGGGCATACTCTGGTCCCAATGCCTCTCTTACATGCCCATATGGGTCCACCCATGGGTGACCAATATGTACGCAGAAATGGTACTCTGTTAATTCCTTCTCAGAATTCTTTGCGAACTAGGAGGTTTGTAGTCTATACATCCCCTGACCAAAGGCTAAGGCATAAGGGATCCCTGCTAAATGTTTGCAACAAGGATGGTATGCACATGCTACAGCTATCAGGAGAGTTCTAGTAGAATGATCTAGTCATTGGGGTACCAGGGTAGCTTATTTGGCCTTTCTATGAAGCCCTGGGCATGAATATATGTGAATTTGGGGAATTGTATAAATAGGAAGGCATACTACTTTAGGAATGCTCATGCATTGTGAGAGACCCTTCTCTCAAAATCCCCTCCAAGCAACTGGATGATATGGTCGATGAAGGTGTCAGTCACCTTGCAGTACTCCTTAAAGTTTATGAACTATAGATGGGGATATCTATCATAGGCTTTCAATCTTCGTCCTAGCTCCTCATCGCATGCCACAAATAATCCACTATATTATAGACCAAATAGGAGGTCAAGTAGAATTTAGAGCTCTTTTTCACGTTCATAAACTGCTCATGGAAGTAGTCGCTTATGACGCCTCCCTAGTAGAATGAGGCTTTTGTGTTGACATCTTTGTCCCCACAAAGGATTTTTAAACAAAATATACCATCCATTCTTGGAAAAAAAAGCAGTGGGGAGGCCCACCACCCTACTCAACATAGTTACTATGTCATGGTAATCCTCATAGAAATCGTTGTGAAAGAGTTCTTGAAGAACCTTTGCAGCACTGCCTCTTTTCTCCTTGAATTAGTACTGATTTATCAATTTCTTGTAGCTCATCAAGTTTTCATCCCACATTGCATTTCCTTCTTCCATGGTGGGCACCTCCATCTCCTCAAAGGTAGGAATGTGAAAAGTTCTTGTAATTCCCTTAGCTGACATGTCAGCCAGGATGTTCTTGTCCCTATCAATAATGGTTCTTTTTTGTGGCTGGTAGGTCTACCGATAAACCATGACCAATTCAAGGGAAATGAGGGACGGGGGGAAGCCTATAGCTTTTGCGATCCCACTCTATCTGATCAATCTTGCATTGTTAGTCCTTGGGTGAACCCTGACCCTTTGTTTGAATTCATCAATATCAACGTGGTTGATATTAGTGTATGTGATTTCCTTCCAGTCAGTGATGATTTTTCAACATAGAGGCTCACCCTAAAACTAGAACTTCATTTGGTCTTTATCCTCCTTTCCATGAGGAGTCTTACCTACTTTCTTTCCATTGTCCCTTTTTGCAGTTGCGCCCGACGGTCATGCACCTGATTCTATATATCTTGCAGACATAGACATAATGAATACAACCAATTACGAAAGAATTATCATTATTCAAAATCCTGTGGACAAAATCCAATTAAACAACATATTATTAATGAAGTTAAATATTTACTTTTAGATGTCGTTAGTCATTTTTTGAAGGGATTTTGGACAAACTGGGCCCAGGGGGCTGGACTTCCCTGGCAGGAATGTTGTTTTGAAAGGGTGAACTGGCTGGGGCAATCTAGGTGATTTTTCCCATCTTCACATTTTGATGGTTTGAAAGGCTTGTGTCAAAGAGGGCCGAATTTGAGCACGTGGGTCAAGGTTGGTTTTCAAATTTAAGGTCATTTTGATCAATTTTGGAGCCCCCAGAGGTTCAGGGCTAGAAAGTTGTTAGGACTTCTCTATTTAAAATAGCCTGGAAGAAACAAAGTTCCAAGATTAGAAATCTGAGGTCCGAGACCCGAAAGGTCAAAAGACTATCAATTGTTTACTTTGGACTTCAAGGTGTTCAGGCCAAGGGATGTGGGAAGGCGTCAGGGTTTCGTTGTTCAGAACAGTGGTCATTGCATGGAAGCTCAATAGGAGCAACCCAGCGGACCAAACCTGACAGAGCACTTAGCTGCTAGTTTTCTCCATGAAGTTTCTTTAGGAAAATGGAGGGGCAGAACCTAGAAGGTAGGGGGACATCACCCCACAACTATTTCAAATGGTGGAGACTCCACGACGGCCCGCAAATAGAGACTAGGTAGAGCGTTTGGCACAACCATTTTAAGTATGAATCCTCAGACAGAAAGAAGGAAAATGAGCCCTGAAGGGAAAAAAGGAGCACCCTCCTCACCATTTGGGAATGACAAGGGTGAGGCAGAGTACCAGGGACGGAAGTATGATGAGATGGGCCCGAGATCGACGAAAGCAATCTAAAATGCTACAAATTTCAACATGTAGAATTTGATGAGTCGGGGCCTAGATTTTGGGAAGACAAGAGCCTTCCACCATTCAGAATGGTGAACACCTCGGGGAATCCCAGAAAGGGAGTCCCAGTGAGGCTGGACTGGGAGACGAAGATGGAGGCCATATTTTGAGTGATTGTTTGTTAAGTCTAACAGCAATTGGTTGGCAACAATCTGGGGTAGCAGGCCTGAGAGGGCATTTCACTATTTGAAAAAGGTGGTTCATTTTCAAATTCTTAATAGTGGCAAGAGGGGTCGGGCCCAGAGGGCACGAACGCCCTGCGCGAAGAACAACATTGGTGTGGTTTGGTTCCGGCTCGATCCTATGAGGTGATTTGGAGGTCTTTTGGAATTTTGAAAATATGGGTTTTGTAGGTCTTGTCATGTTTTATCAACTAAATGCATTTTTGTCCCATGTTTATTTGTAATTTAAAGCACAAAATCATAAAAACCTCCTGATGGAATGGATGGAAAACCTACCTTGAAAGTCTGATGGGAGAAGATGTGAAATCAACTGAGGATGGCCAAATGATGATCTTGGACATGAGGGCGGTAAGCAATGGATGCACTGATCTGCTTTGGTAAGAACTTTGATCTCTTCTGGAAAAATTGACAAAAGAAAATGACAATTCGGCCCATATGTTTATACCCTCATATGCATTTAATGCCTGTACGACCAAATGGTGGGTTGGTGGATTTCAAATTTACAGACGGTGGTAGGAGGTCTGGAGCCTGAGGGCCAGAAATATGCAAGTTGATGGTTGTTTCAAAATGCACTTTGCAAGCCGATGGTGAAGGGAATCCTAGAGTTTGGATAATGGAGCACCGTCAAAGTTTTTCCACTAAAAATGATGAAGACTGAAGGGAATTTCGGGGACGAAAGTTGAGCGGATTAGACCCGGAGCAAGCAAAGGCAGTGCGAAACTTTCCAATTTTAAATTGGTGAAAAATAGGGAACTAGGGCCTGGGTTTCAAGAAGGCAGGAGCCTTCCACTATTCAGAACATCGAACATGCAAGGGAATCCCAGAAAGGGAAACCCAGCAGGGTGGGCTCGCAGGCCCGTAGGTCGCTAGCAAAAGAAAACTACCAAGGAGAGCTTTGAAGGTAGTAAGACTTAACTAAGATGGAGGGGACAAAACATGATCAACAAAATATGGGAGCTTGAAGGTATGTTGACCATGTGGGACACCAAAATAGGGGCACACAAAACGAGGCAGTGATAGAAAGACCCAACAAGGTGAAAGAAAAGAGGGTCCCCATTCCGAATGGGGCATGTGTTGAGGGCACAACAAGGGTCTCAATGGAGATTTCATGGAGCTTTCATTTCATGACCAACATCTCAAACACTATTTCTCCTAAGGGAAGTGTTTGGGATGTAAGTTTTGTGGTGCTTTTGTACATACAATTCTTTTGTGTAGTCGTGGTCCCAATTTGTCATTATGTGTTTTGATTTAATTTTAGTTCATGTTGTCATCAAACTTTGGTCTATTCGAACACATGTACTCTCATTTTTCCTCCACGAGACACATGCCCCTAACTAGAGTCAATTTTGGTATCCCTAAGTTATTATTTTTTTAGCTTATGGCCCACTTTTTTCTTTCCATCACCCATTATTGATAACTATTATTATAAAATATTGAAAAGAAATTTGCAGGAATCTAATGACCATTTCCACATAACCCAAAAGATTAATCTATGCAAATAAGTATTTATAATTCACATGCAAAATAATAGACAACATACCCATCAAAATATGACATAAGTTATATACCTTTGGAAAACCCTCATAAAGGGAAAAAAACTAGGCTCCAAAAGCATCCATGTTCAATGTATTATTCAATAATAAACATTCTAATACATCTTCAGAGCCTCCATGAACACATATAAAACATCAAGCCTTTCTAATGCATCCTCTATGTGTCCAATCATGTAACCACACATCCTATTCCATGCTTCACATAGATACACTCTTTAGATGAAGACTCAAAGCCTCAACCAACCAACCTTAGACAACTACCCATGTGTTTTGCTTTTATAGAAACAAGCTCACACAAAACCACCAAGTGGTATTAAATAAAACCATGTGACTAAAACCAAAACCATGACCCCACATTTAATATTGGGTACTTTATTAAATTACTTTCCCCAATATTAAATAAATACATTTTTTATAACTTACATTCAACTTATGCTCAATGTTACATACAACATATAAAGTGGCCCCAAGAATTTTAACTCCTAGTGGTGCACATACTTCTAGGTATCCCTAGGTGCACCACACACATATAATAAATTAAAAAAATAAACATTTTGCAAGGTGTACAACACCTAATTCCTAAAAAATATGTTTGGGTTTGTTGTTTGGAGTGTGCTTGTGGTTTTTGTAGCTTTTACCCTTTTGGTCCTTTGTCAAATACCCAAGTCTAAATTTTATAAGGTTTATAATTGTTTATCAATCAAGTATTACCTTCACCTTGTTATAAAGCCTAATGGGTGCTTGTATTTCAAGTTTGGTGGAGTTTGGATCAAAATTATGCAAGTTATGGGGTTGTGAATTTTTACACCTATATGGATATTGTAGGACTTGTGGAGTGATCCAAATCCCTATTAGATCCCTACAAATACCCATCAACTATTAGAATTGGCTATGGATGCCAAGATTTTGAGACCAAATGGAAAGAAAAAAAAAGAGAGAATAGAATGTGACAAGAATAAATTGTATTCTTATCAATATGATTCAATGATATGATATGTTGTGATACAACCCTGGTTATAAACCAAGGTGAGATGCAAGATTTCATAGGATTATGACAAGTGCTTAATCATATGGCATGAGACAACTAATCACACTTACCTAGGTTCACATGTGTAGTCAAAAGATAAGATAACAACTAATGACAACTACCACCTTCTAGAAAGATTCCTTTCTAGGACCTAAGTAAACTTAACATGTGTAAATAAGTACCCTAGTAATGAATTAACTAGGTGCAAGACTTTATTTACACCAGCACCACCCCTCATTAAGTGAAACTTAGGAAGTACTAGATTATTATGAAAATGATGTAAACATACAAGAATGGGTCCTAGATACTAGGCCATATTAGGTACCCATGTACATGCAATGCCAATGAAATATTGCACAAATGGAGAAAAGGAGAAAACCTAGTGGGAAAAAATCCTCCCCAAAAGATAGATGAAATACAAAGTAGAAATTATGTCAATGATGTATGAGAAGGTAAAAACCCCATGTGACGAAAAAAGACCCCCCCATAAGAGAGAAGTAGAATAGAGACAAGGCATCCCCCCTCAATGTTGAGTCTCCTACAATGATGGTAGAAGCTCGACATTGAATGCTAAAGATGATCCAAGAGCATCAAACAACATTCCTCCCATTAGGAAGAAACAAAACCATGAATGTATGCAATATGTCAGGAATATGGATGATGTATGATGACTCTGAACCATGCTCAAGTGTCTCCATGTCGATGCTAAAAATTGACACACTCCAAACAGGTGTTCTAAGCCACATTGTTGAAGAGAACAATCCAACATCTAGTAGAGATGAAAGTAGAACATGATCCAAAGATAAAGATATCACTCAAGACAAAGAATCCTCCTCCAAATGTTGTCCAAAAGTGTCCATAGTCATGACAACTGCGAAGAATGATCATGTAGAGAATGAAAAAGAGGTTCAAGGTGTTCCCTCACAACAACTCAAGAAGGAGCATATTCATCAAAGAGAAGATAAATTCCATCAATGATGTCCCCCAAATCTGCAAGATGAGACTCCACAAAGAAGTCTGAAATATCTATCAAGAAGTCATCCAATGTAGCCAAATTTGAAAGACAATGTATGTCCTACTGCACTAAATCACAAGGAACCCAAACTGTGGAATCACAAGCATCATCAACTACAACAGTAAATGGAGGAGATGAAATGCATGGATCAAGAACTGGGTCTGATGTGAGTACTCCTAAGTTCAAGAATCCAAATGTCTCAAAAATTATGGTTCATATGATCAATAATGAAGGAACAATGTTACCATCAAGCGCTAAATCATGCAAAGGTATACAACCGAGATGAATGATCAATCACCCAAGTAGCAATGATCTCTCGAGTCTCCAAGTCTCGAATGATGACTGAATTAGGTGTGAACTCCACAGTTCTCCCATCTCCACCATGTGTAATCTGATATATAGAAAAAGATTGTTTGTCAAATGTGGAACACACAAGACATCCTGGAAAGTGTTATCCCCAAAGCTAATAGATCACTTCCCAATTACACTCATGTATGTATTGTTTACCATCAAGATAGGAGACATATAACAAGGCTGAAATGAAGAGAATAGAGATTGCGAATATGCCATATGATGAGATGCTCCTGAATCTAGAAGCCATCTCCTTGATCTTGGACCTGAAAGAGCACAAAGAGTTTTTCCTTTATTTACCTTTTTCCTTTTTAGACTATTTTGAAGTAGAAG
>VDFB02128519.1:10218723-10255841 GCA_007258455.2 Sequoia sempervirens | reverse complement strand
TAATCTTTTTGGCGATTTCATTGGCTTTGTATTGCATCCATTTTCTACCGGTTTCTCTCTTCTTGAGTTTTGCTTCGTCAATGGTATGTATATGACACCTTTTTTTCAATTAATGAGTATCTATTTCTTAGATGGTGTCGTGCATATTTCATGGCTAGTTTTAGCATTTTGGAGGCCTATGTTTAAACTAGGGTTTCCCTCTTTCATTTTGATTCCTCCCTCAAAATGTTGATGTCACAATTTTCATTGAGTTGATAATTTGATAATGCCAACCCATGCTAGATTTGATCTTTGAGTTTGATGTTGAGCGTCTCAGTGATTTGGTTAAATAAATATATTGTTCGACATGTTTGCTAGATTGATGATTTGAATGCAAGTCTGGGTTGTTGTTTCTTTTTCATTTTTCATCTAATCATGGCTTGCTTTTGAAGGTTTTAGATGAGTCAATTAGTGATTTGATTGAATGGCTGAGTGTATTGAGCCTTTTACTGGGTGTTCATGGTAGAACCCTAAGATCACACATGTCAGATTTCTTGATAAGGGTGAATTCTGTTGTGTTTCAATGAATTCTCAACCTTAACCCTAGATAGGTGATTTGAAATAAATGAAAACCTAAGCCAAAATCCCCAAATTTGTGATTGTTTGATCAATTTGGGCGAATTAGTGAAAATTGGGGTTTCCAGAGATTTCACATGCTTTGAGAAATTCCTTCTTCCTTGGAAATCTTTGAAATTTCTGTCGCCTCATCGTTTTCCTGAAAATGTGTACAAAGGTGAGAGTTTTGTTCTTTCATTGATTTCTGCCTACTCTTGAAATCCTTGAACTTCCTCCTTAGTCTGATTTCTGTGAAGGGATGAAAATCCCAAAGTTGTACTTGGTAGATCTTGGGGAAATTATGATCACTATTTGAGCTTACTTGGATGATGAACATGATATTTATGATGAACTAATTTGAATTTTGTGCTATAATGGATACTTATTGTAACCTTTTGTTGAGTGCAGGTTAAATCAAGAAAGGTTACTGTTGTTAAAGGGAAGAACAACGAAATGGATCTAGAGGCTAAAAAGATCATATTGAATATGAAGAGTAAAATTCTTGAGAGTAAGCTAGCCTCCATTTGGTCAGAAGTGAGTGACACTAATGTAGGGAAATGGGACTATGAGGAGTTCAAGAAGAGGATGGTAGTCAGAGATCCTTTGGTTTTGGTGAGAAGAATGATAGACTTAGGGTTGGCTCATGTGGCTGGTTTCCCTTCCACAATACAGTGCTATGAACTTATCCTAGAGTGTGCTAGACATTATGACTAGGGTACACAAAGAATTATTGGTCCACAAGATAGGGTGCTTGCCAATTTATCTCCTATCTTTGTTGCTCAAACATTTGATATGACTAACAAAGCACATCTAGTGCAATTTGACATAGATGTGGCCAAGAAACATTATGAGTAGGATACTCAAAAGGATCTGAAGGTTATCAACACATGGCTAGACAAAACAAAGAAATACATCTCCAAAATGCCAAAACAATTGTTCAAACCCAACTTCAGGTCAGATTATTATGATGCAATCACTCTTCTCAATAGAGTGATGGGTTTGAAGAGTGTAGGGATGTTTGATAATTGGATGTTCTATGTCATAGAAAGGATGGAGCAAGGAATAGATTATCATTGGGTATGAATAATCAATAGGATAACCCATGAGTAGTTGTCTAATGTGTTTCAGACTAAGACCTTTACCATGACATCTAACCTGGTCTATGCCTTGGCCAGATTTCTTCCATACAAAGGATTAAGCACTCGAGGAGTCTTTGGCCAAGATTTTATCTATGAAGTCAATCCTCGATTGCACCTGGATAGTCCTAGCTGTAGAAGGGTGAATGATGCATTCACCATGTATATCACAAGGCTGCTCTATGGTGTAGAACATGTTAGAATCTCTGATATTGTGAAGGAGTTAATTTGAATATTTGGAGCATGGTTCATTCAGTTTCCCACCTTTTCCTACATCGATTTTGATGGTTTTTTGAGAGCTCCATATAGGTTGCCTAGGTATCCCACGGATCACATTGTCCTTTTGGAAGTCACAAGGAAAATTCCTGCCTTTGATGTAATTTTAAAGAAGGGGATGCATAAAATAGGTTTTGGCAATGAATTCCCACTGAGGATTGGAGTTCATGAGGCTTTCCCTTGGATACATCACAATTCTTTGAGGAGGAGATGAGTACTTTAAAGTTGTCTTTCCATACTAAGAGGTCTAGATTTGATAGAATGGGTGAGGCCCAAGAGAAAGCCAGAAGGGAATTCAGCCACAAAGATGACATTGAGGACTATTGGGCCAACTGCAAGGATGAATTTGAAGTCCTGAAGAAGAAGAATTCCAAATTTCCTGTAGACTTGGTTAGATTATACAACATCAAGGCCATCCCTGACCAACTTGATGATGATGGAGAGGTCATACAGACCCATGACTATGAGTCAGTCAAGGATAAGCCCATAGGCAAGATAGACTGGATGGAGGAAGAAGTTACAAAACTAGAATTGATTAATGCACCTGTGCTCAAGTACACCAAGTTGTGGATCAAGCATAGGATTTGGGAACTAGATAATGAAGGTAAACAATATAACTATGACTTGATGGGAGGATTAGAATCTCAATATTCTTTCGAGGAGGAACATGATCTAAAGGGAATGGAAAAGGTGAGTTCCTCATTCAAAATTAAGATAACAGTGGTGGAACAAAGACTAAATAAGGAAAGAAGAAGAAGCCCATAGCAAAGAAAAGAAAGACCATCTACAAGGAGAAGAAATTTGATACATAAGAAGAACCTCAGGAAGAAGGAAAGAAAGATGATAGCCCTGTACCTAAGAGGAGAAAAGTAACAATAGAATCTAAGAAGCAGAATGAGCCTCCTAGGGAAGAAGGTGAAACGGGTCCATAAGTTGTGAATGTTGAAAGTTCTAGGGAGAAAAAAAAAGGGTGTATACCCGAAGATCCAGAACTCCATCCCTTAAGGAGAGTTTACTGAAAGAAAATGTCTCCATGGTTTCCACTATCACAGAGCAATAAAAAGATACTTCTCTCCCTCCTTCTACTCAAGAATCAGATGATGTAGAAAAGGAGCTAATAGATACAAATGTTGGTGATGCTCATCAGGATGAGGATGTAGAGGAATTTAAGGGGAACTTCACAGTGTAGAGGCAGAAATTGATAGAATCCTGCAATCTCCCCCTAGTATCTTATGAAGATTCACCAAATAGGGATGTAGGAGAGAAATCCTCAGAGCAGGAAGGTATGCATGAAAAGACTCCTCCGATTCATGAAGAGGAAGAGCATGACAAGGAAAATAGTGAAAATCCGGAAGAAGATAAGAAAAAAGATAAGGAGAAAGAAGATAAAAGTGAAGAAGTGTTTGTAGTGTAGGATTCAAAGATTGACTCCTTTGTTGGACAACAATAAGGCATTAATCAAGGTGAGAAATAGTAAGATGTTTCTACCCATAGTTGGCTTGATGAGGAATTAAGAGGAAGGAAGGTAGTTGTGGATGTTGCTCCTTTGAGTTGGGATGATTTATTGGCCAAAATTGGAAAAAGTAAAAAAAAGAAGGGCATAACCACTTCCAGAATTGGTAGGGATGAGTCAAACAATAGGGTGATTCACATTGCCACCCCTGCAACAGATAAGAATAAGGATGAGGTGACCTTCCAAGACTATAGAATTTAGACAATAAATCTAGGGCCCACATCTATGATACAAGAGGGAGAAGAATTTAAGGGATCCAGTGCCACCATTTTGGAAAGATTAAATAGGAAAGTACAAACCAAGGAAAAATTGAAGAAAGAGAATGAAGAGCGAAAGAAACATCTAAAAGAACTCATGAAGCCCTTGTAGTCTATCAGTCAGATTGGTTCTTCTTCATCTACATAAAGTATTTTACCCAAGGAGACTGTTAGTGAGCTGGAAAAGATGATGACTTCCACACAGGCCACACATGAATGGTTACAAGGAGTGGGGATTAGAGGAGATAGTATGATCAAGGAAATTATGTCAACATGTGGAGATGCACACAGATCATTTGAATGATTGCAAAATTTGTTAGCTCAATATAAGAGAGATGTAGACCTCCTCCTATAGAAAACAAGGGCAATCATGGATTATACTGAAGAAAAACTGATAAGTGATGGAATCTTGGCTATATCGAAGGTTTCAAAACCTTGGGAGTGGTATGAGACCCTACAAATCAGGTAAAGAGTGCTCAAGAAAATCCATAAACAGGGTAAGCAGGTAGAAAGCACCTTGATAGATATTTACAGTAAATGCATTTCATTCTTTGAGGTGATGACCGGCAGGAAGAAGTTTGCATTGAAGCATCTTAGCTTGGAATAGTTGAGGAAGTGGTGGCATGAAGTCTATGCTTCAGTTGATGATGGGCCAGTCACTATCCACCATTTGGATGATGCTATCACATATATTGCTATCATGGAGAAATATCAAACCCTCAAGGTGGAATGGGATAAGGTCATCAAAGGATCAAGGGAGGAGATTAAATCCATTGATAGAATATTTAAAGTATTAATCACTCCACTAGTGACCGACTTGGAGAAGATTTTTCTTATGGTGCAAGATAAATTGGGTCAATACAAGGATAAGGGGCTAGATAATGCATGACTGCATCAAAATTTGTGCTTCCCATTATTTCCTCCTTCAACCTTTGCATGCATTGGAGCGAACCTAGGCCGACTTGGAAAAGTCACTAGCATTAAATGCCAGGAGCATTATTTTATTAAAATGTTTCTAGGATAACATTTTTTCTAGCTGACTATCTTTGTAACCCTAATTGGGCCAACTTGTTGTAGACTTTATAGAGCAAGAGTTGTAGCTAGGTGTTAGTTTATTTTGAAGCAAGGTCTATAATAAAAATACTAGAATTGTTGCTACTTTGGGAGTTTTAATACAAGTAAAGACATTGTGATTTGGTGCTCTTTCTTGTGTTAATTTATCTTGCATGGTTCTTGTCATTCCATCTTTTAAGATTTATTTGAAAATATTTGATGAATGTTAGGTCTTGAGTTAGAAATAATTCAATGGTGTTTGTGGTTTGATGTTTGAAGGTGTTTGTAGCAATCCCTAGTCCATACTTTTAACAATTTACCAAGTGTGAATTGCTTGTGTAAAGTTAGCCTGGATCTTAAATTTATGTGCTAAGTTGAATTGTGAGTATTTATTCATTTCAATTGCAAAATTGGGTTGGTGTGAATGAATGTCTCATGATCTGAAAATATTTAGTTCCCAAGAAGATTTCACTATTTCTGTAAGATTGCAGATGAAATCTGGGTTGAGCAAGAACTGGTTTTGAGGGATTGTTCCATTTCAAGTATTTCATCATTTACATTGTTGATCTTAGGGGTAATTTTAATCCTAGTATTTCTCTTAAACCCTCACCTTTTTCTATTTCTTTTATCATTTGGGTTAGATTTAGGATTTCAAGTATCAATACATTTCAAAATCTGATAAGTTTGAAGTTCCAGTATTTGTTTGTAAGGTCCCTTTGTGATTACTAGCAATTTCACATTATCACTAAGTTGTTTATGCATTGTGAAGACCTAACATTAGAGACCTTGGGGTTATCTATTGAAGTTTGTTGAGAGAGATTTACCTTTCAAGAGAGATATGATTTCGCATTTTGTCTAAGTTATTGTTGTGCAAAAAACACCATCAAAAGGGAGGAGGGTGATGAGAAGAAGGTGGAAGGAAATAATAACAGGTGTCAGTCATTGGGAGGATGTCTTACCGAATGTAAAGAAAAAGAGGAAGAGGGTAAAGGGGATGCAAGAAAGGAAAACACTTAGTCACTCTTCCAATCACATATCAGGGTGTCGGGGGTCAAAGGATATGCTTACCTCTTACCTTAATTGAATTAAGAGGTAAAGGGTAAGGCCAAAGTTCGACCCCAAAAAGATCAACACTTAGTTGAATTTTAGAAGGATAGGGGTAGAGGGAAAAGTTTAAGCCCAATAGGTGAAACCTGAAATGCCAAAGGGAGAAATTGAAGGAAAGGGAGAAGAAGGAGAGAAATGGGGAAAGCATGCGAGTAGAGTGGTAAGCGAAAAACTAAAAGCTTGAAAAATTAGGACTTAGCCAATTTTAGGACCCCTCAAGGAGAATTCATGCAAGATGGCCCATGTAGGATCTCTCAGATCGATTATCAACGATGGGTCATCAAAGGTTGGCATGAAATGTCAACACATATAACAAACAAGAGATCAAAGAATTTTATTTTTTATGCAACCAAGAGAGAAATAATTGATCCATATAAAAATCATTAAGAACCTTTTCCTAAGGGTAAGTTCCATTGTGTTATCACTTTACTTGTGTTGGTTCATAGTGACCTCATGTCATTTATAACTCCTTTTTGAGGAGCCAAGTATGTGCCCACCTTCATTGATGATTACTCTCATCACACATGGGTGTAATTTATCAAGTATAAGAGTGATTTCTTCAACATTTTCAATAATTTTAGGGTGTTCATGGAGAAGTAATCAAGCTCTTCTATTTGATAGATTCACATAGATAATAGGGGCATATGTGTATAAGGAATTTTGGGATTATTACACTAATAATTGTATTCAACAACAATATTTGGTTCCATATAGTCCTCAGCAAAATGGTGTCACCAAAATAAAGACCAGATCATTAAGGGAAATGGAAAATTGTATTCTTTAGTCTCAATCTAAGGCCCTATTATTTTGGGCTAAATCAATCAATTATTCCAACTATATTAAAGAATGCACTCCCCACAAGGAAATTCTAAATGTCACTCTAGAGAAGGCTTGGTTCAATATCAAGCCTAATGTTTCCTTTTGTAGGGTATTTGGTAGTGAGGCTTGGGAATTCATGTTGGATGGTTGGCATAAGGAAATAGAGAATAAAAGTCAACCATACATCTTTGTTGGCTATTGTGAGGATATGAAGGTTTATTGGTTGTTTGATCCAGCTACTAGAGATGTCTATTTATAAAAATATGTTCGATTTGATGATCATTTCATAGAAATGGATCATCCCTCAACTTCTTCTTCCTCACTACCTACTCAACCTTCTTCATCTCATGAGGATACCTTTGCATTTGAGGATAATTCATATGATGGTCCTATTGGGACTCAATTTCACTTCCATAATTTTTCTTGAGTCCCCTCCAATTTTGTGTGTTTTGAATATACTTGGCACCAATTTATAAATGATTTGAGAAGTCTTACATGGGTCTCCCTTGGTAAAATTTTCATATGTTTTCATTCACTATTTTCTCCATGTTCTTATATTGTGTTATAATTGCCAAAATTTCAAGGAATGTGTAATTGTTTGGTTTACAAGTTGAAAGGCTCAAGTCTCTATCAAGTGTCAAAGTTGTCAAAGTTTCCCTATTTGGTATACTTTTCTACTTCCCCTCACTTCCCTTTATTCCTCTCAATATTTCAAACTTTCATGACACATCATGCCTTAGTGGTATGACTCCTTTCCCATCCTCAATCCTTGATATTCTCCATTGCTCATCCTTTTTGAACTCCCTCATTCCAAATTCCCTTCATCATCCCCCTATGGTATGAAGCATCTGTCACCCCCAACCTTTGAATTTTGAAACTACTATATCTTTTTGTGATCCCACAATAGTGGTTTACATTTTTTGGCCAAACTGGACACTGAAATAATTTTTTTTACTAAATCTTCACTTTCGGGCACCTATAACAGCTAAACCGTGAGGAATTTGAAGATGATACAAACTAGAGTTTCATGAAATTTTATCTATAGATTCTAAATATATTTTTTTCAAAATTTTTGGAATCAGATTGTACTTCTTTTTCCATCTCCCTCGAAAACTAGTTTTTTTCAGAAAACAATATTTTTAAAAAGTTACGCTCACCGTATAATGCATAACTTTTTTTTCCATGAAGGATAAAATTCTAATTCTTTTGAATTTAGATTTGTAACTCCGATATCTAGTGCTTCCACTTGGTTAGATAGTTTTTTATTAAATATTTTTTCTTTAATCAAGTTTCAAAGTCAAACCAATTATAATTCAGACATAGCTAATATAATGCGAAATTTTTGTATGTATCAAAATTCAATTTTCTTTTTTGTTGGATCAAGGACTTCAATATCTGGTGCACTCATATTTTTCAATTTTTTGATAATCTACTATTTTTCCACATGTGCAGAACAAAGAGCTTGATTTTTAGTGAAAAACCTACATCCACAAGAAATAAAAAATAAATATAATAATCAAATTAAATTTTAGTAAAATTATACTTTTTGGGAAGCTTATAATAAGGACTACATACTTGAAAAATAATAAATTTTAAATGAATTCATTTGATCCCCCAAAAGGTAAATCAAAAGTGGTTTTTTATCAGCATTTTGATATGTGTAAAGGAGACTCCGTTATAGGTATGGTTTAAAATTAGCAGGGTTCTATCCAAGGGGGTTTGGTCTAAGATGGTTTGATCAAACCCTCTTCAATTGGAATCATTTAAATGGAATATTTCAAGGCTTAAATCATTATATTTTCTAAAAATATGTGATTTCAACAAAAATTAGGATCTCCCAAAAATTGTAAACCACTATTGTGGCAGCACCACGCCAACTACTACCTACACTATGAATAATCTAGAAATCCATTAATGTAACTAGTAAGGCTTTGAAATTTCTAGAAGTGACTTATAAGTGACCAAAAATTATTTTCTATTCAAAAGGTTGTGGATTTAATTGGATAAAAAAATGGCATAGACCAGCCCTAATTTATTATTGTGACTAGGGTTTCATGACATAATGTGTGCATGCCATGCTAGGAAACTATGTGTAGTGCTTTTATAACCCTAAATAATGCAAAAAACCAAACAAAATGCAAAGGAAAGAAACACAAGACAAAACCTCAAGATTAGCCTAGTTGAAATTGAACAAAACAAAGATGAAATAGATATTTTTACCATGCTCAAGTTGATCTTTTGGTTGGCCCTTTGATGTTGATTTGTTGTGCGCTCCTTGATGGAAAATCACCTATAAGTGGATGCAAAATGACAAGGATGAAATGGAGAATGCAAAGATGGAGTTGGGTATTTTGGTAAGTGTATCAAAGTGTATGCAAAATGAGCTTGGTGAATGCAACAATGGAGGTGTGAGAGCTTGAATGCAAAGGCTTGAAAGTTGGAGAGCTAGAATTGTGAGAGTGCATAATGAAGAATGAGAGAGAAATCCTCTATTTTAGGGGAAAATTATCTAGAGAATTGGATGGCTAGGATTTAGCCAACATGGAAAAGATGAAGGGGGTGAGTTGAGGACTTACAACCCCTCACATCTTTCCATGTGGAGGTGAGGTGGAAAGAGGATATGTGATGTGGAGGTACTTTCAAGTACCTTGGGATTGGGAGAATATTTCCTTAAAAAGGAACTTCTTGTCCCCATGTGTGAAGGATGTGACACATGAGGAATTGTAGAATTCCTCACACATAATCATGAAAAAGAGAGAACTTGTTGGAGTAATAAATGTGAATTTTCAATTCAAATGATTGGAATTACCTTGGGGATAAGAAAAGGTCCTCATAAAGTAGGTTCTTGACCCCATGTGGGAGGTGTGACATCTCAATGATCCACATGGAGAAGAGGAGAGCTTTTGAGGAATCAAAGTGAGTTTTAAATTCACATGGGGAAGAGGGTCTTGATGAAGTGGAGAAATTAATGATGAATGTTGACTTGGAGAAAATGCTATAAATGGAAGGAGGATTAGATTAAGGTTGTGCAAATAGATGATTAATAGGACTAATGAAAAATTAGAGGCAAGTTGTAAAATTTGGAGGATGTGACATTAACCTTGATTAAGGGTGTGCACATCTTAATCATGGATTAATTAAACTAATCCAAATTAGAAGAAGATTATGGAGAATGTGACAAGGAGAGAGAAAAGAGGAAATTTCAAATTGATTTAAATTCAAATGGTCACATGATTAAATAAATTGATGTATTTATTTAATTTAGAGAGAAAGGAATGAAAGGTAAAGTATTTAATTATTAAATTAAATAATTTAGGAACCTTAGGAAAAAGGGGAAATATTAATTAAATAAATCATTTAATTAATATCAATGGGGGATATGAAATAGACGAATAAAAGAGATGAATTTTACCATGTGGGAGTGGTCAAATTTCGATGTCTACATTTTTCCCCTCTTCAAAATACTATTAGAATAACAATGTTTCAAAGAAAAATAAAATATAAGCGAATTGATAGAAGAATGGAAAAGAAAAAGATGCCCTTTCATGGGAAAAGCTATGTAGGATGTCTGATCATGGAAGAATGAAGGGAGATGCCCTAGTGTCAGAAGGAAAAGAATTTGATGGAGGAATGAAGGAAAATGTTAGGGTATGCCCCCTCAAGAGAGCAGATGTGGAAGAAAAAGGGTCCCTGGATGACTTCTCAATATGAGAAATGGAGGGTACCATTGGATAGAGCTCAAAAAATTATGATGATTGACTTTTGAATGGAGTCAAACAGACACACGGTGTGTAAATGGTGGCCCATGGAAGATAGAGAATTAATTAAGGCCAAAAGAGGTTAAATAAAAGGTAAAAATACCCTTCACTTAAAAAGAATTTAAAAAAGGGGGGGAAAGTTACTTATAGTAATTTTAGAATTACTATTCCTCATTTGTACACCTGACAGTTGAGAGAGAGAGAGAGAAGATGAGGAAAGAGACAAGGATGGACGAGGAGTTTGATGATGTGATTATCCACCCAGGAGATGAGATACGACAATACTACAACGAGCGCTCGGTACCATGCCAGGTTAGTCCCAAAACCCTCTTTGTGATTTTAAGCATGATTTTTAATTTTTATGTAATTTAAAAACATGGGTTTTGGGATTGGGGTAGGTTACGAAAATGGGTAGGTAGTGAAATTTCAATTTCACCCAGTTTGGAGGCAGAATCCCCTGTTTAGAGGCAGTGAGAAAGGGATGCATATTCACCTAAAAAATGAAAAAGAGGCCCAAAAAGGGCAGGAGGGCAGTGGGAAATGATGGATTCACCCTTGAACTCGGAAAATATGCCCAGAAACGGGGGTTAGGGCAACAAAAGGGCAACTGCATGCCTTAGATGGGAAATTTTGCCCATCAAAGGGGCGACTGTGTGCCTTAGATGGGCGATTTCACCCATCAAAGGGTCGACTGTGTGCCTTAGATCGGCGATTTCACCCATCAAAGGGGTGATTGTGCCCCTTAGATGGGTGAATGCACCCACCTCAGGGTGTGGTCATTGCAACTAGGGTGGAGGCGGGGCTGCTCGTCTGTTGGATGAGTGGCCTTGCTTGTTCGCCTAGCATAATCACTCGTTGGATGGGCAGGCAAAATTTCTCATTGGCCGGGTGAGGGAGCCCACTAGCCGGGCTTGCCCATCTAGGCAGGCTCACCCATTCGGGCATACTCACTCATCTGGAAAGGCTCACCCATACAGGAAAACTTTCCCTTTTGGCAAGTAGACTTGCCAACAAAGGGAGGAAAAGAGGACAAAGATGCCCATAAAATGGGTAGGGATGACAACCATAGGGGTGAATTCATTTGAGTTGGGTGAATTCGCCCCAAAAGGAAATTGGGAAAAATTTCCCAAAGGGAGGGAAAATGGTAAAATGTTGAGAAGATAACCCAGGGCTAGGAAGAAAAGAAAAATATGGTTTAAATGACTGGCATGTGTGATGTGAATGCAACGATTTGAGAGCTTGAGGACACAAGAGAGGAGTTAAGAGGTGTTGGAGGTGACCATCACAACGATGAATGGGGAGGACCATGTTGCAATAACATGAGAAGGTCTGCTCCATATGCTAGGTTATTCAACTATTAGAGTGCATCGAGCACTATTGACAGCTTTGATAGAGCAATGGGATTCAATGACATTGACATTCCATCTCCCGATAGGGGAGATGACTATCACCTTGGAGGACATATGGAGGATATTGCAGCTACCGATAGCTGGGAACCTCATAAGCTGGATCAAGTTAGAGGGGCAGGAGCTAGATCAGACCCTATGGGTCTTGTTTGGATGAGAGGACTTACCCATGTATGGGTTGGTATTGGATCTGGATAGGTTTCTGGGGTTGGGGGTACCTTCACTACCCTTATACCTCTGTGGTTTGATTAGTAGACTCCTATTGCCGAACATGAGTGGTCAATTCTATAGCCTCAAGTTCATGGAGATTATTAGACACATAGTGGAGTAGCGGGATGGAGATTTCACATGGGGGCCATGTGTGTTAGCACAACTATATAGGGATATGCACGTAGTGTGCTGTCGGGATGTAGTCAATGTTACACATGTGACGTTACTATAGGTCTGGGCATGAGCACGTCAGTGTGGCTAGGCCAAGAGTTGTGGCAAGAGGGGAGCAGGATGAGAGAGAGGTAGTAATGTGGTGGTATGGATAGGAGTTGGGTTGGAGATTGTGTTATCCACACAGGGGTGATCTAGATTATTGGAGGAGGATGCTAGATGATCTAAGAGAGGATTAGATAGTATGGAGGCCATACATGATGCGGTAGTTCATAGGATGGAGGGATGATGAGGAGAGGCATAGATGATATTTCTATGTGATATGCTACTTAGTGGGGAGGAAGCCCTACATAGTGGAGCTACACCGACTACACCGAGTGCATAGACAATTCAGAGTTACGTAGGACATTCTTGTAGGACCACAACGATTCAAACGGATCACACAAGAGTGACCATGGGGGGTAGATTGATGTTGAGTATGCGACACAGTAGTGTGAGGAGTTTTGGGTGGTACCTTACCTAGGCAGGTGAGGAGGGAGAGCGGATGCGAGGACTACAGTGAGGTTCTTCACATGGTGAAGATGCCATATGTTAGACTGGATCACTA
The DNA here is from genome assembly GCA_007258455.2 of Sequoia sempervirens. Taxonomy (NCBI): domain Eukaryota; kingdom Viridiplantae; phylum Streptophyta; class Pinopsida; order Cupressales; family Cupressaceae; genus Sequoia; species Sequoia sempervirens. Next base: position 10,242,934 of record VDFB02128519.1, on the reverse strand, counting down.
CTTTTCAACTGATTGTAAGGGCACTTGGCTTTGGGTCAAAGGATGAGATTAGGTTAGCTAGGAAACGAAGAGGGAGGAGAGGAGTATAACAAAGGAGAGGACAGGAGGAGGCGGAGGCGGGTGAGGACAAAGAGGACCGACCAAGGAGAGTGAGGTGGAGGAGACAACAGAGGAGAGCCCAGGAGGAGGATTAGGTAGAGGAGGAGAGAGATGATCCACAGGAGGATGCAATGGAGGTGGATGCTCCTAAGGTTGAGCCATTGGCCATGGTACCATATGTACCATCACCATTGGAGGACCCTGCTGTATTGCTAAGGGGGGCCTAGGTGAGGCTACAAATTGCAGAGCAAATACTTAGAGATTCAAAGGCTGAGAGGCATAGGCTAGTGGCTGAGGTGAGTAGGTTACATGGAGAGGTGGCTAGAGTATAGGAAGAGGCACAAAGGGACTATGGAGCTCTATTCGACCACTTGTCTTCCTAGCTGCAAGAGGTGGAGAGGGAGAGATGTAGATTGTAGGGCAAGGTTGGTGGTTTGCAAGTAGAGGTGACTTGACTAGAGGTATAGGTACAAAGAGAGCATGAGGAGCTAGTCAGGGTGGGGTGGAATAGAGATAGACTATAGGTAGAGGTGGCCATACTACAGGTAGTTGGACAGCGGGATCCTAGAGGATCAGCAAAGTAGGTATCGATAGAGGTCTAGCAGCAGGCATAGGGGGATATGGAGGATTTGAGGGGACAAGTGAAAGGACTACTAAGGGAGAGAACTGAGCTGAGGAGGGAGTGGGATGAGCTATGAGGGAGCAGGATGAGCTCCAGGATAGGGTAGAGGTAGTGGAGGCAACACTCGGGGACTCAGGGTTGATACTAGAGAGGGCAGATGTAGTAGAGGCTCAACTAGAGACCTTGTAGAGAGAGAGACATAGCACAGACATAGGTGCATACCCTCTAGGGTGAGAGGGACGCAACTGAGACACAAATACAGGCATTGAAGTGGGAGAGGGATGCATCTTGGGCATAGGCACAGGCCATGTAGGGTGGAGGGATGCAACATGGGCACATGCATAGGCCATGCAGGGTGAGAGGGATGCAACATGGGCATAGGCATAGGCCATGTAGGATGATGGAGGTGTGGAAGGGATTCAGTTGCAGACACTACTAAGAGAGAGATGCAGTAGAGTCACAAGAATGAGCCTTGGAGGAGGAGAGGGATACAGTGAAAGAGCGGCTATAGGCAAAGATCGATTAGTTGCAATTGGCTCAAGATGCGTGGGTGTAGGAGATGAGATCCATATGTGGGGATCAGGACAAATACATGATAGAGTGAAATGAAGCCAGGTATTAGGTAGCTAAGAGAGATGAGTACATGAGAGAGTCAACCTACTGAATGTTCACTTATCAGAAGGCAATTCTAGATCCCACACAGTGAGTAGCTACCTATGTCTGATAGGTTCCTTAGATGCCCACACCATCTCGATCATTAGGTACACACACCTGGGGGTATAATGACTATCAAGTGACTCCCCCACATAGAGGGCCAGTACCCAACTCACCATAGAGGTTAGATGTGGGTAGCTCACAATAGAGAGGACAGAGGATAGATGACAAGATACTGGTTTTTGACAAATGTAGGGTGGATGGGCAGTATAGAGCGACAAAGATTACATTTGATTTAGATCCTTGTACTTGTATTTTATTTGATTATTATTATGTATGGATGTATCTATGATGGACATTATTATGGAAATTGTATTTTAAGATTTATATGATATGTGATGACCATTTCGACACCATGTGTTATTTATGGATGCTTATGATGTATGTATATATGGAAGTGATTTATTGTGTCATGCAGATGATTATGCTATGCATATGTGTTTATTATGATTTATGTTTACACCTATATGGATGACATGTATGAAATGCACCATGCCTAACACTTGTGATGTAGGATGCGATGGGTGATTATGATGTTATATGCAGTGATTTATTGGACTAATGATTTGTGATGTAGGATGTGATGTATGTGTATGCATATTATTGTTTTGCAATTTATGATGATATGGATGTAAAATGTATCTATGCTTATGTGATCAATGTTATGGATGAATGCAATGAACATGCAATGTAATGAGATGAATCTTAAGATTCTTAGAGTAACTAAATAAGAATAATCTAAACAACTTAAAATGATAATGAAAATGAATCTAAGATGTTTAATTAGAATAACCAATATAAATTAATCTAAACCACTTAGAAGGAACATGATGGTGATGAATGCAAAGTAGGATGATAATGCAACCTATTTGAATATAAATGAGGGGCTAAATGGCAAGTGCCTACTTGTAATCATTACAAAATTAATCATGAGAGGCATGACAATGGATCTCACAATGGATGGATAAATAGGATGGGTGTGAGACTGCACCTACCAAGAACCATAGGAATCCTGAGAAGAAAAGGGAGGTGGGAGGAATGCTTGCACAACCAAAATTACCAATCCTAGGTTAGGGGAAGGGATGAATGAAATGAAATCCTAATATGATTTTCCATCATTAAGAGCATTGATTTTTGTTATAGCACAAGACATAATACACCAAGGTATGAAGGACCAAGGCAGAGTCATGTCTGATGCATAAAACAAACACAACAATCAAGGAGGCTATCCCAACACCCAAAAGTCATGGCAACTTTGGTTGGGCTAGGTATTAGGATAACCACAAGCACAAAGGATGCCCCAATGTAACACAAGACCATAGGGGTCTTGGTGGGTACTGTGTGGGACAACCAAGATGACAACAACAATAAAAAGATCAAGATATGCCCCTATGTTTACCAGTCAAAGCACACCATGATATGATGGATCAAGGCGACCAAGATGAGGCATTATAGGGAGATGAAATGATAAAAGAAGAGAAAATCATCAAAATATCACAATGAATTTCAAACATCCTTTGCCACAGGATCAAGAGGGTGGATGGGATTGATGAGGTTTGTTAGAAAGGATGCATCCTATTGAGAACAAAGATGGGAACTAAATTAAATGACTCCTATGACGTAGGATATTCATGACTGATCAGATCATCTAATACTAAGGGATCATGTTTGTTAAGAACCAACTAGATAGAGACACACTTGATGACACGACACAAGACACAAGACTGGCATACCCTAAAGACCTAGGTGCTCAAGGGCTAATCATAGATTAAACTTGCCTACGTGAAAGTGTAGAGCCCTCGTAGTTCAAGAAAAGACCATGGATAAAAGTAGAAAGAGGAAAATTGGAGACTAATGATGGAAAAAATATAGGATGGAAAATTCCTTGGGGGAGGATCAAATGATCAACCTTTCCTACATGAAAGTGTAGGGGCAACATAGTTCATAAAAGACCAACGATGAAGGATAGAGGAATGACATGACAAAATGATGAAGGACCAACAAAGGATTCATTATTGATGAGGGGAGTGGATGAGACTGAATGATTACCGACACGATGAAGGACCCTAGATAATGATGCGAGACCAAAAAACAACTCTGAAAAATGACACAAGCTCAAATTAGTATTAAAAGCTCAAGATTGCGGATAGCTAATGTCGATCGTCTAATACTCAACCAAAATATACCAAGCGACCAAGGATGGGATGATGATGGGATGACATGATAGGATAAGATTTCGGGATTGGATATGAGGATGGGATGGATGGAAACATAAAGCAACTAGGATGCAAGGTAGATAATGATTAATCCATCTACGGATGGCTCCTGTTACTAGGTTTTCACCAAACTTACTTATCAAAGGCACCACCAAGGGTGGTATTCACCATAGGAAAAATTATTTCTCTTTACTATTTTTGGATTTTTTACTTTTTGAATTTTTCTAATTTTTGTAGGGTAGGAGAACCCAACTGATTTAGGTATAAAACCTTTTCAAGTGCATTATGTTGATATGCTCTTCTAGAGGATCTCCTTCAGGTGTGGCAAGTCTATATGCCCCAGATCCATACTTTGTTGTGATAACATATGGACCCAACCAATTAGCCTCAAACTTTCCCTTCTTGTCCCAATCCTGCTGGGTACACTAATTCTACTTAAGGACTAGATCACCAATGTTGAATTGGTGAGGATGAACCTTCTTGTTGTAGCCTCTCCTGAGATGATTCTAATATGCCTGAAGATGATTATATGCTTTGATCTATCTTTCATCTAAGAGCTCCAACTGAGCAAGGCAAGCAACCTGTGCATCTTCTTCAGTGATGAGATTCTTCAAAGATATTCTCAGCGAGGGGATCTCGACTTCAATCGGCAAGATGGCATTGGCACCATAAATGAGGGAATATGGAGTGGAACCTATGGGAGTGTGGATGGAGGTGTGATAAGCCCAAAGGGAAGGATGGTAATGGAGGTTCCAATCTTGACTAGTACTGTTGACAACCTTTTACATAATTTTAATCAAAGTTTTGTTAGTGGCTTCCGCCTATCCATTACCTTAAGGGTAATAGGGTGTAGACCACTGATGCTGGATATGGAAGGTGTCACATATGTGCTTTATGTCCTAGTTTTTAAATGGTTTCCCATTGTCGGAAATGATGGTGGAGGGGATTTCATATTTGTAGAGAATATGGAAAAGGATGAATATTGATATCTGAGTACCCATTATTTGGGAGAGTGGAATTTCTTCCACCCATTTGGTGAAGTACTCAGTGGTAGTGATAATGAAAGTCTAACCATTGAAGGATGGAGGATATATCTTGCCAACTAAGTCAAAAAACCATTGAGAGAAAGGTCATGGTGCAACGATGGGCTGCAAATCTTGAGTAGGAGCATGTATTAGGTCCGCATGTTGTTGGAAAGGTAAGCATTTCTTCACAAATTCACAAGAGTCATGCTCTAGTCTAGGCCAATAGTAACTAGCTCTGAGTATCTTCTTAGCTAAGGCCAAGTTGTTTGAATGGGCCCCACAAACACCACTATGTACTTACATCACTGCAGTGCGAGCTTTTGTCCCGTTCAGACACCGAAGAGGAGTTCCATCATATCCACTATGATAAAGAGTATCACGTATGATGGTGTAATGGGTTGCATGTTGAATGAATGATTTACATTGATTGTGTGTGAGGCCAAGGGTTAAGATGTTATCGTGAAGATAGGCATAGATATCATGATACCATGGGGATGTAGGGCCTACGATTTCGCACACCATCTCATTCTCATGGATGTCATACACAGGGATTAAGATTTGTTCAACTAGGAACTCATAGTCTATTCGATCCTTGGGCATGTCAATTAAAGAACCAATTGTAGCCATTGCATAAAGGGCCTTATTCTATACTATGGGGATCAAGTTGAACTGAATAGAGGTGAAATACTTATTAAAGTCATTGACCATGTGTTTATAAGGCAATATCTTATCATATTTTGTTAGAAACTCATCATTGACATGCTTAATGATTAACTATGAATCATCAAAGACTCTCAAGTGAGTAATGTTCCATTTGATTGTGATTCTAAGGCCCGTGAGAAGAGATTCATATTTCACTATATTGTTTGTGTATAGAAAAGCCAACCTGAATGACTTTGGAATATAATCACCTTGGGGATGACAAAGAAGATGCCCGCCCTTGCTCCATTATGTGTATATGACCCATCAAAATAGAGCTTCAATATGGGTGATTCTACTACTTTAGAGACCTCTTCGTCAGGAAACTCTGTTACCAAAGGATGTGCATCGACTAGGGGAGGAATAGGTAATTGATCTGCTATCACTTGCCCTTTAATAGCTTTGTGGTCCACATATCCTATATCAAATTCGCTAAGTAACATGACCCATTTAGCCATGCAGCCAGCCAAGGTGGTTCTGGATAGAAAGTACTTGAGTCAGTCAACTTTTGATATTAACTTTACTGGATGGTTGAGCATTTAATGCCTAAGCTTTTGTGAACAGAAAACTACAACTAAGCAAGCTTTCTCCATTGATGAATAGTTGATCTCATAGCTGACCAAGGTTTGACTGATATAGTAGTTCACATGCTCTCTGGAAGACTCATCATGTTGTGCTAGCAATTCCCCCAATGCCATTGAAGTAGTTGAAATGTATAATAAGAGGGATTTACCTAGGATCAGAGGCATAAGGATGGGAGGATGAGCCAAATATTCTTTGATTTAGTTAAAACCTTACTGACACACATGATCCCATTTGAAGGATGCACTATTTTTTAGGAGGTGTGTGAATGGTTGACACTTGTCAGGCAACTGAGCTATGAATATTTTGATGGCTTGCAGCTTACCCTGGAGGCTCCTTAACTATTTTAGATTGTGTGGCAAAGGCATATCCATAATTGATTTGACCTTAGCTAGTTCCACTTCTATTCCTCATCTGGAGATGATGGAGCCCAATAACTTTCCTAACGTAACCCTTAACACACACTTTTTCAGATTTAGATGCAACATGTAGTGCTCTAGATGCTTGAAGATATTCTTTAGGATTATGCGATGCTCTATTCTCGTTCTAGACTTTCCCAATAGGTCATCAACATAATCTTCCATGATGATGTGGATAAGATCATGGAAGATGATTTTCATTGCACGTTAATATGTTTCCCCCATGTTCTTGAGACTGAAGGGCATGAAATTATAACAACAAGTTCCCCAAGGTGTAGTAAAGGAAGTCTTATGTTGGTCTTCAAGTGAAATTTTGATCTGGTTGTAATCGGAGAAGCCATCTATGAGGGAAAAATCTTGTGTCCTATTGTCAAATCAACCAACATGTCTATGTTAGGTAGGGGGAGGTCATCTTTAGGACATGCCTTGTTGAGGTCTCTGAAATCTGTACAGACTTTGATATTCCCATTGGGCTTGGCTACTGGCACTATGTTGGAGATCCACTCGGAGTAGTCAATAAGTCTTATGAAACTAGCTTCCAAAAATTTCTCCAATTCCTTCTTGACCAGCAAAGCGACTTGTGGATGCATTTTTTGGAGTTTCTGCTTAACTGGTTTTGCATCAGGATGTATGTCTAAGTGATGTAATACAAGAGAAAGATCAAGACCCAACATATCTAAATAAGTCCATGCAAATTTGATGATACCCTCTTTAAGAAGCTGAACAATGGTAGAGTATTCTTCCTATGATAGTGATTTGGCTATATATGCAACTTTGGGATCCTCTTCACTTCCCAAATTTACTTTTTATGTTTCCTCAATTGGAATGGATGATCATTCAAAAAATTGTGTTCCCAAAAGGGGAAGATGAATGTCCCCATCTTCTAGTGCCTCATTGAGGTTTTCATTGTTAGATACGTCCTTTATTTTCACTTTTTCTTAGTCAAGAAGTGCCTGAGGGAGGTTTTCACTAGATTACCCTTTTTTATTTTTCTTTTTCTTATTTTTGTGAGTAGGACGTTCATCCTCCCCAAATCACATGAGATGTACATATGTATCCATTGAGGGGAGTGTTTTGATTGATGCACTATCGCATAGGTCCCAGTCTATAAGTTCAAGGTGGCAAAGGGAAAGGCTGATGGTGTAGATGGATAGGAATTTGAACATGGAGGAAAGGTCTGCGTGATCTACGCCATTGCAAGCATGTATGATAGTATGTAATCCAAAAGACCATCGTTTGCATTTACATTTTTAGAAACACTCGATGTTACAGGACCCTTTTGATTTTTATCATAGCCTAAACTTGAGTTTCTTGGATGTATAGAAGTGTCGATGGGTTGCTTTCTTCCTTGCTCTTCTGAATCAAGGCCTCCCCCCTGATAATTATATTTCTTAGTGTACTTAGAGGGCCAAGGATACATCTCTTGAAAATATTATTTTAGGGGAGGAGTAGGCTTAGGTTCTTCATGATATATCCACTGACTAATGTTATCTTCAGGCGCATCTTGTGGTAACACGGGAGATACGTAAGTGCTAATTCCCACATTTTTAGATTTCAAGGTGATCAGCTTTTGTTCATCCTTCGGTGTAGATTCAAAAGGTTGGCCATATGTATGTGGTGAGGGTGGTATGGTTACCACATTTAGAGAGTTACGCATTTCATACTCACCACACCCCTTGTCAATGATCTGGACCTTGGTAATGGTGGAATCAGATGTAGAAGATGGAGTGAATGATGTGGTGGGTGATGGATTGGATGAAGATGCTTGAGGTGGTCCCATCTCCACTCTTGAGCAATAATGAGAATGGGGAAAGGAAGCTTTGAGTGCACGATAGTACTCAAATGGTTAGGGATGAGCTTGGATCGTAACTTCCATCCCATTGAAGAGGAACTTCAAGCACTGATGATAGGTGGATGGGACGGGTTGCATGGCGTGGATCCTTGGTTGGCCAAGAAGAAGGTTGTAGGGGAGGTCCAAATCAAGGACATGACAAGTGGTGTACTATATAACTAGACCAACCTGAATTGGAAGACAAATAACCCCTTCAAAGTCTCTTTCTGCATTGTCGTAAGCCTTTATAGTGATAATCTGATTACTTAAATTAGCATGGGTATATCCTACCTGCTTATGAAATTGAATGATAGAGATTTAGAGTAGAGCCATTATCTACCAAGACCCTTTTTACTTTGTGTTGGGAAACAAGGACTTTGATATGGAGGGGACACTTATGATTGGAGTTGTTGGAAGGCATGTCATTTTGACTAAAGCCTAGCTAGTAGGTGGATGAAAGATGCCCCACTAGAGCTTGAAACTGTGTAGGGTCTATTTCATTAGGGACACGAGCATCCTGTAAAGCTTTTGTTAAAATTTCTTGATGAACGAGAGAAGACTTCAAAAAATATAGAATAGATATTTGCACTACAATCTTTCCCAGGTGGTCAAGAATGTTATACTGAGAGTTCATAGGAGGTGATTGGGTTGAAATGGAGGCTCCAGGGACAGTGATGCAAGTGCGACAGGTGGTAACAACACATTGGGGGTCTTTTCCTTTTGTGTGTATCATAGACACATGTGGTTCTACCTGACGAATATGCATAATGAGACCCTCATAGTTATAAGGGACATTCTTGTAAGTGATGTTGTTTGTGCTATTATCCTAGTTATTATTGTTACTAGGTCCAAGATTTTTGTTGGATGTGCTAAGACCATGATTATGCTTTGGGAAAGCATTTTGATATATTTTCAACTAAGAATTAGATGACGAGGCCTAGTTGGCATCCACATGGACATCTCCTCGATCTATGAGATCTTGGAAATGTGTTTTTAAGCCTGGACATTTGTTTGTGGAATGACCTTTAATCTTGTGAAAATAACATTACTTGTTTTCTTTGTACCAGGCGGGTTTAGGCTTGGATTCATCAAAAGGCTTGGTTATAGGGTATCTAATTTGGTAATTAACCTATAACAACCTATTGAATATAGCACTCAAGGGTTCTTCTAATTGAGTAAATTGGCATTTACCGTCCCCTTGATTGTTTTGGTTGGACTGTTGAGGGGGACGAGGTGCCCCTTGTGGCATAGATATGGTGTTGGGCATTGATTGTTGTGGAGGGACGTACTACGGCCTCTAGGAGGTATTCGCTAGCTGAACATGTTTGGTGTTAGTGACACCATCATTGACCGTATTCTTGTTTTTAATCCAATGACAAGATTTGTCACTAGATGATTTGTCCTTATCTGAGTTATGCAATTTGACTTTCCCTTTTGCAACAAGTGCTCTCTCAATAATAGGACCTTTTTCGATGACCTCTGCAAAAGTAGTGACACAGTGAAGATTAAGATTATGCACCATTTTAGGGTGATCATTGGCCACAAAAAGGGTTACCATTTCTCTCACCTGGAGGGGATTTCATATGGCTAGCCACTGCTTGCCACCTTTGCAAGTATTTAGCAAAAGTTTCTCCTTCATGTTGCTTCTCCTTCAGGAGATCCAAAGTATCAATATCTTTCTCTTTGTTAAAGGATAAATGTTTGATGAATTGTTTAGAAAGATCTATGAAAGAAGAAACTATCACCTTCTTGAGACCCATGAACCAATCTAAGGTAGGCCCTGCTAAGCTCTTAGGGAACATGGGTAGGAGATAATTGTCACTGTGTTGGACATCTTGGCATTGTGTGTAAAATTCCCGTAGATGGGATTTTGGGTCTTTAGTTCCTATGTACTTGTCAAACTTGGGAATTTTGAAATTATTTGGAAAGGGGATGAGTGAAATCAAAGGATCAAATGGATAAGGACAAATCTCCTCAAGTTTGAAATATTTTTTAGATGTACCCATTTGAAGGTTTTTCAATGCCACTTTGAGTTCTTCCAAATCATTTTTGGCAGGTGTTAGGGGAGTTGGATTGGATGTGTTGGGTCAATTATAGGGAGGATATTGCTGATATTATGAAGATGGGATGGAAGTGTTTGGATCGTATGAGGGTGTAGGCTGATACTAGCTAGTGTAAGTGGGTTGTGATTGTGGATTGAAATAAGGTGGATAGGAGGATGGCAGATTTTGACAATAAGAAGTGGAGGATTCTTGTTGATAAGGTGGTTGCTGTTGATAATATGAAGTGGATGGGGCACCTGCTAACATTGTGTGGGAGCTTGGTAGTATGAAGATGTGGAAGCACCTTGTGGGTGTTACAACGGTTGCTGATCGTAAGAGGTGGATGGAGCAACTTGTTGATAGGGTGGTGTCTGCTAAGTGTAGTATGGATTTTATTGGTAGTTGTATGCAAAATTTGGTTGTTTTGAAGTATATGGAGGTGGTTGTGGATTGGAGGTTTGGTAGTAAGGATTTAAGTGTGATTGCAGATGGCTGGTGTAGAGTGGTGGTTAAGATCACGGTTGATTTAGATTAAGATTGGGATTAGGATTGGATGGAGCAACATAGGCATTATAGGTGCTTGATGGATGATAGAGGTATTGTGTGAGGGGATTGCATTGCACTTACATGGGAATGTGTGTTTGTTGTTGCTATGGTGGTTGTTGGTAAGGAGGGGGAGATGGGATGTGTGGTTGTTGTGGAATTGCTACAGTGGTACCATGGGGTGGTTGTTGAGGGTGAGATGTAGCTTGCGTTACCTAGTGAGGTTGTGTAGGAATGATAGTATCTTGTTGTGAGATTAGAACATTTTATTGTAGAATGTTTTGTTGTGGAATTGGAATGTTTTTTTGTGGGGGTTGTTGATGGGGCGGTTGCGATGGGATAGTGGTAGTAGTGGTATGTTGTGGTGGAACTTGCAAGGGGATAGTAATGTGTTGTGGTGGTGCCTACAAGACAGTGGATTGTCGAGGGTTAACGAGAGGCTACTAGAATGCAGGAATGTTACCTTGAGGTGGTGGTAGAAGATTGTCTATAGGTACAGGTCCTAGAGGTGGCATCAATGCAAGAAAAGAATTACCCCCTGTGTTTATGGGTGGCTGACTTGGCTAATGAGGCGGGAGTGGAGCGGATGGAATATATTGTGGCATACCATAATCAAAAGGGTCGTTTGGATTAGGTTGTGCTCCCGAGGTCGAAGCTGGAATGGGAGGGTAGTTGGTGACTTGATACAACACAACATTTCTGAACCTAGGTTGATACCAATTTTCTATGGATGGATCTCCTCAGGAACATACGAATTTCCTAGAACATTTTGTGAAGTTTGCAGTTCTTGAGGCACTGGAAGAGACTGGGTGTCGGTGTATTGCAACATATAAAAATTAAGTGGAGGTTTGATTCCTTTCATGATTAAGGTGGCGAGAATCTTATCCCCACGCTTGCTAAGGAGGTGATCTATCATCTAAACTTTGGTAGGGTTACTAAGGAATCATCAACCGTGACCTCAAGATGAATTACCATGTTCTCATCACCAGGTAGTGAAGTGTTTTGAACATCAGTGTTGGACTGTGATGAGGCATCATTGTTGGGATCCTGAGGGATATTAGGCTGGGTTACCTGACCTTGTTGTTCTACCATTTGCTTCTTCACTTTTGATCAAGTTTGAACGAGTATGAAAGTGAAAAACTACCGGGTGGACTAAGATGAAGCTAGATTCTAAGATGTGATGTAGAGATGACCTAAATGGGGATAAAAGAATTGATTAAATTGGATGAGGGATCGATAGATTGGATGATCAGATATGGATGTGATTAGATTAGATTGAATACGATTGATTAATGAAATGATTGATAAGATTAGATGATGGATGAGATAAAATGATGAAAGGGATTCTAAACCAAGTTCAAAAATCACCCTAGGTGACTTAAGGTGTTGATTGATCGGATTAAAGGACAAATAGATTATTATGACATCGAATCCACCTCAAGATAGAAGTGGATTGATTGGGCTGAGGATGATGACTTATGACTTTGAATCCACCTCAAGATGGAAGTGGATTTATTTGGCCGAAGACAATGATTGACTCAGGATGAGTGATGATCCTAAGAAGATGTGTAGGATGATGATCAAATTTAGACACCTAGGCCAATTTGGATAATAACCTCTAAAACAAATTTTAGGGGATTTGGATTGAGAAAACGATGATGGATGTGCAGCCTAGAGTTGTTCCAAAAAGTACCTATATGATTTAAGTGATGACCGGATGACCTTTGGAAAATGAAAATGCACTAAAGTGCAGATTATGGGTGAACGAAAGGTGATAAAAATGTTTTGATCATAGCAAAAAATAAGGAAAATGACAAGGTTTTAGGTTCCCAATGGATTAAACCTCTAGATTTTGTATGAGAAATGGATACAAGTCACATAATTGCCTAAATAGTGAGCATAATCGCCCAACCAATGAGCAAAATCACCCAAATAGAAGTTAGATTTGCCTATTTCAATTAAATATTTTCCTGTTCAAGAGGCAATATTACTTGTTTAGGGGCAGAATCACCTATTCAAGGTGCAAAATTTCCCAAAAAGTGACAGATTCACCTGTTTAGGGTGCAAATTCACCCAAATAGGTGATAGATTCACCTAACTAGGGATCAGGGTCACCCAAACAAAGGATGGGGTCACCCAAGCAAAGAGTAGGTTTTCCCAAACCTACAACGAGGAAATGGATGTTCTAAATGGATGAATAGGTCTGGAAAATGGATAAACAGACTCAACGGACAAAGAAATGGACCTAATGAATGAAAAATAGATTCTCACAATGATAAGAAGGATTCCCTAGATGGATGAACGAACACTCTAAAGGGTGACACGAGTTCCCTAAAGGGGAAACATGTTCTCAAAATGATGAAACGGGTTCCTCGAATGATGAAATGAGTTCCTCGAATGGTGAAATGACTTTGTAAATGGATGAAATGACTCTCTAAATGGATAAAAAGATTTACGAAACAGATGAATGGGCTCCCCGAATGATGAAATGAGTTCCCTAAAAAAATGAAACAACTCTCTAAATGGCTAATTGGACTGGCTAAGCATATGAATGGGTTCTCTAAATGGGAGAACGAACTCTCAGAATGGGAGAATAGAATCTTAGAATGGGAGAACGAATGCTTAGAATGGGAGAATAGACTATCGAAATGAGAAAATGGACAAACAAAGATGGGAAAACAGATTGACGTAGGCTTGAATGCAAAGCGAGATTGGCTATTTCTAAAGCAGAATCACCCAACCAACAATAGAATCACTTGTTTAAGGAGTAGAATTTCCTATCCCCAGGAGATGGGGGAATGTGATGACTTAGATGATTGACAAGGGACTGGAACAACAAGCAGAATCGCCCAAATAGAATCAGGTTCACCCCTTTAGAAGAAATAGGCAAATGTGATGGGTTGTTTAACTAACAATGTGACTTAGATAGGAAGAAAAATCACCCCTTTAGGTGCAAGTTCACCCAAATCACTAGCAGAATCACCCAAAAAGTGAGAAAACTTTCCTATTTAGTAGGGAATGGGTGATTCTTAAAGAGGATGACTGAAAAATGACTCAGACTGAAGGCAGAGTCACCCTTGTAAAAAACAGATTCACCCCAAACAACATAATTGGAGAGGACTAGATGAAAACAAACTAAAGATGGCAAAGGACTAAATCATAGCAAGAAACAAACAATAGGTCAAGGCTGACTCAAAAAGAAATGCATTGGTCTCGCACAAAGAAGACACTTCAAGCAACACAATCCTAAAATTAGTGAGAAGGGTGTGGCCAACATGATCGTCTATCTAGGGTGCACAAGGTAATCTAGGGAGTGCTTGATATATTCATGGTACATGAGGCACAACCATGAGTCAAGAGCTCTAGCAAGGTATTGGAAACTTGGACCAACTCTTCACATCTTATCTAGGTATCACCCTAGCTTTGACACTTTTCCAGACACAACGTAACTGGATTGGGGTACAACTTTAGCTCTTCCCCCTTTATATACCTTGTCGGTACATGTGGTTGGGATCATCCCTTGGGGTGATGAAATATCCAAGAAGGCCCTGCTAAAAGAAGATACTAGACATTTTTGGCTGGTCCTGAGGCTCGTATGAAGTGAAACGGGAGAGCTTAGATGTACTAGGACCTCTTGGGTAACACAAAAGGACTAAGTGGAATATGATTTCTCATCACCCAAGATCACAAAATGATGCAAGGGGATTGGATACATCAATAGCTCACTTGAAAATCACAACAAACAAATATATTGACTCCCCCTACTTAAACTATGTACCTAGATTAGTACAAAAATAATCAAACAAACTAAACTAAGTTCTTGGACCGCTCGTTTTGCAAGAAAATGTTAGTAGTTTAAACCTCCAACCTTGGAAAAATGAGAAACGGCTGCACATATGGTTAGAAAAAAGAAAACACACTCACAAACAAACAAGTTAGGGGGTCAATACCTAAAAATGACAAGAAACAAACTCTAAAACAAAAAGTTTAAGTCACTGTTTTACTTCAGAATTGCCTATGTGTGCTAGAAAATCACCTTTTTCAGAAGCAGAATCACCTGTTTGGGAGGAAAAATCACCTTTCTGAGAGGAAAAATTGCCTGTCTGATTGGTAGAATCCATTGTTTGACTGTAAAATCACCTGTTTGCAGAGAACAGGGTCACCTGTTTGAAAAGTAGGGAGAAAATTTTCCCCTGTTTGATAGATGGGAAATTCTGCAAAATTAGAATCACCTCTATGTAAGGAAAGCTCAACTCTTTGGTTGTAGAATTTCCCTTTTTGTTATAGAATCACCCCTTTCAGGTGCAAAATTTCCTATGTGTAACCAGAACCTGCAAAATTTAAAACAATAGAACACGTAAAAGAGAAACAAACCCATTTGTGGGTCCCATCGGGTGTGCCAAAAATGTGTACAGTGTTTTTCTAACCCTAAATAATGCAAAAAATAAACAAAATGAAAAGAAAATAAACACAAGACACCACCTCAAGATTAGCCTAGTTGAACTTCAACAAAACAAAGATGAAATCAAGATTTTTACCTTGCTCAAGTTGATTTGTTGGTTGGCCCTTTGATGTTGATTTGTTATGTGCTCCTTGATGGAAAATCACCTATAAGTGGATGCAAAATGATGAGGATGCAATGGATAATGCAAAGATGGAGTTGGATATTTTGGTAAGTGTATCAAAGTGTATGTGAAATGAGCTTGGTGAATGCAACAATGGAGTTGTGAGAGCTTGAATGCAAAGGATTGAAAGTTAGAGAGCTAGAATTGTGAGAGTGCATAATGAAGAATGAAAGAGAAATCCTCTATTTTAGGGGAAAATTATCTAGAGAATTGGATGGCTAGGATTTATCCAACATGGACAAGATGAAGGGTTGTGGTGAGTTGAGGACTGACAACCCCTCACATTTTTCCATGTGGAGGTGAGGTGGAAGGAGGACGTGTGATGTGGAGGTACTTGCAAGTACCTTGGGATTGGGAGAATATTTCCTTAAAAAGAAACTTCTTGTCCCCATGTGTGAAGGATGTGACACATGCGTAATTTTAAAATTCTTCACACATCATTATGGAAAAGAGAGAAGTTGTTGGAGTAATAAATGTGAATTTTTAATTCACATGATTGGAAGTACCTTGGGGATAAGACAAGGTCCTCATAAAGTAGGTCCTTGACCCCATGTGGGAGATGTGACATCTCAATGATCCACATGGGGAAGAGGAGAGCTTTGGAGGAATAAAAGTGACTTTTAAATTCACATGGGGAAGAGGCTCTTGGCCAAATGGAGAAATTAATGATGAAGGTTGACTTGGAGAAAATGTTATAAATGGAAGGAGGATTAGATTAAGGTTGTGCAAATAGATGATTAAGAGGACTAATGACATATTAGAGGCAAGTTGCAAAATTTGGAGGATGTGGCACTAACCCTAATTAAGGGTGTGCACATCTTAATCATGGATTAATTAAACTAATCTAGATTAGAAGAAGATTATGGAGGATGGGACAAAGAGAGAGAAAAGAGGGAATTTAAAATTGATTTAAATTTAATTTATCACATGATTAAATGAATTGATGTATTTATTTAATTTAGAGAGGAAGGGATGAAAGGTAAAGTATTTAATTATTAAATTAAATACTTTAGGAACCTCAGGAAAAGGGAAAATATTAATTAAATATTTCATTTAATTAATATTGATGGGGGATATGAAATAGATGAATAAAATAGATGAATTTGACCATGTGGGAGTGGTCAAATTTGGATGTCTACAGAGGCATACCCAATAGATTTTGTGGACTTGTATAGATCATATCACTCTAAATTTTGAGGCACCATCAATGCAATGTTATTATACAAATCTGGTATGTGTTCCTCCTTGTTTCCTATGGAATTTACAAGGAATTTTTGTGATATTCATATGATTTTAGTCATGTATCATGAATTCTAGATGGTTGTATAAAAAGGATGAACTGTTTTCATTTTCCTTTACAATTTTAATCATGACAAGGCTCCATTGTGTAAGTTTGGTGCCTAAATAATGGATCTATCTATGCTAAGGATTTCATCATTGAAAGAGTTGGTTGTTGAACCAATTTTGGCTCCAATTTTATCTATGGTTCTCTCTAGGGTTTCAAATATTTAGTTGTTGTTACTATAAATTTAATATAGGGAAATTAATAGCATAGGAAGGTTTCATTTTATACATTTACTCTATTATGAATGCCTTCACAATTGTTTGTAGAAAATCAAGGATATACACTTATCACAATTAGATATTTTCCTTTTCCAAATTTTTTGGAATGAATTTCTTTAGGGTTTGGTACATGTGCGATGACACCTATTTGTGATCTATGTTGTAGACCCCAAATCCCTAATGCCTAATAATATCCTAAGTTTTAGGGGTGTCAAACTTGGGAATATTACCATGAACTTACCCTTAGGTTGGACAACTGAGAACCAATTGTTGAGGTAGGTAAGACCTCCAATTCTAGCTCTGTAATACCAAGGGGGTCTTCCCTAAGGAGTTGGATGATGATTAAAAAACTAAATAATCCCTTACAATAAACTATACCCAGTGCACTAGTGTATCCCAATATACTTAAATATGATATTTTGGACATGCAAGAATGAGCACCTTGTTAATTAGATAATATTCGATATAAGTGTCTAAGAATGTGTTTTATGATGACCCCTAATGATTTTATGCACAATAAAACATGATAGTAGAACAAACTAAATAAGTAAACTAAAAGGTGTGTAAGTTGATGAATTTTTAGTGTGTTGAGAATGGTAGGGAGAGAAAACCAATAACAATTTGGTAACTTAATCCAATTGGCCAATAGAGTGTCTATTTTTAATCAAATATTCAACAATAAAAAAAAAAGGTAATGGATTAACCAATACATCACATAAGACTAAATCTTCCAAAATGCACTAGTAAGTTGGGACCTACTCATTCATTTGAGAAAATGATAGATGACCTTGCATAGTATTAAGTTGGTCTTATTAGTAATCCATGAATATGTTCATACACCTCTTTTATTATGATGAAAAGATACCTTCAAAGTCTTTGTAGGTATTTTATAGGCATCCGGTTGAAAAAATATACATACAAAGATTTCAGAAGTTTTAAACATTGTGGGAATTTGAAGGGGATAATGATTGTAGGATTTAAGGATTACAAGAATATGCAAGGCATGAGGATTGTAGCATTTTGAGGGATAACTAGATAAGATTTGGATACATAGGGAAGTTCCATAGAGAAGACACTTAATTGAGAGATGCAGAGAAACATGGGTTAAAGGAAGATTTTGAGGATTGTGGGAATACGTAGGGCATGAGGATTGCAAGATTTTGAGTTATAATCAGATAAGATCTAGATACATAGGAAAGTTTAAATAGAGAATACACTTAACTAAGATATGTAGAGAAATATGGGTTAAAGGGAATTATGGGGTTTCAAAGGGCACTGTGATAGAGTAAATTTGTACCTTATGTGCAAATTTCCCTATTTTCCTTTCCCCACTTTAGAAAACCAAGTTCAGAGGAAAAAATACGCATAAGCCCATTTCCTTGGTTCCACTTGGTGCTTATTTTGCATGTTGGTAGAAGTGAAACTGTCGTGGATGCCCGTGTGGTGCGCAGATGTCTGAATGGCATGCTAACATCCATAATGGAATCTCACGTCTAAAGCATGCAGAGCCATTACACTTGCTATTTTGAACAAGTTGTAATGCCTCCACTTTGATCTCACTGACCTGAATCGCCTGTTATGCTCTCCTTCTCTACAAATACACCATTCCTTCAAAAAATCTCACCTTTTAGAAATCTTTGAGAATCTTATATCATCTTTCACTGATCTTTTCAAGCATCCATTTCATCCATTTTTCCATACACTATTTTGAGCACTCCATTTGCACTCCATTTTAGCATTGTAGCAGCAATAAAAATCTTTCAATCACTTTAGTAGAGCAAGTTTGGCACCGCACCATTGTAGTAGAGGCTTGAGTACTCTCATTCTCTCCCCATATGCCTTGAGTTCATTTGGCGGAGGAGTGCTTTGGTAATATTTCTTTTACATTTATCTATCATCTTTATCTTGATTGTACATGGAGGTAGAAGCACCAAAATGGGGTTTGAATGAGGCAGGCCCCTATACAGCCCTTCCCCATCATTTCTCTCTCTCTTGTGTGTGCAGGTTTTGGTGCTCTTCAAGTTTTCTAGAAAGAAGATCTCATTTCCAGGAACTCCTTTGGTATAATATCCCCATCTTATTAATGCATTACTCTCCATCTAATATTTTCATTTTAGACTCCCATCAAGCTATCAATTATTTTCTAGCACTCTCCTCTCATCTCTTGGGTTTTCTAACTGTATAGACCATAGCGCACCTTTGGGAGGACAACGCGCTACACTTCCGTCCAAGTTCTAGTCTTTCATCCTCTAACAAAAAGCTCTTTGAGGCACAAAGCTGAATCTAGAAATCAACTCACTTGACCTCCTGCTTCATTTCAGTTTTGTAGAGTGATTGAAGGTCCCTACATGTCTCGTCATTCTCATTCCTTACCTCTTGAAACACACATTAGATGAGGTAAGTTTTGGCAGCCTTCTGCTCTTGGCCTCCTGTGACATGGGCCTTAAACATGGTCAGTCCCCCACTCTTACAGCCACAAATAAGAATCAATATATTAAGAAGTACACTATAGAGTTGGTAAGGAGATGAAATTAAGAGAATATGGGGGTGATGAGGAGCTACAAGAAAACAAGGACGAACCAAATAAAGTTTGATAGAGAAAGGATGTTTTGTGGGGTCAATAAAGGTCAAAATTTATGAAAGTTTAACATGGATTAGGATTTGAAAAAAAAAAAAAGTTTGAATGGACTTATCAAGGTTTCAAATGGGAGCTTGACATGCCAAAAGTTTCATATAATCTAAATAGGGGTGGAATTATGAAATCACATAACATGACCAATTTATCTCGAAACTTCACCAAAATTGGAGCACAAGAACCTATTAAGCAATTCTACAACATACAAAGTTTTGGTAATTTTTTATATAACCAAAATAGGGATTTTTTTTGTAGTCTCAAGTTCAAGCTCTATACACTTGGAGCTCATTGATTGGCCCATAGGACCCATGAGCAATCCACCATAACACATTTTCATTTTCCATTTTCAAACACTTGGGATGGTTGCACAAAAATAAGGGTCATTAGGATACTATGATATCTCAATGGGTATATGGATAACATCTACATAATATGTAAAATTCTACAAAAATAGATATTGTAGGGAATTAGAGTTGATGTTGGTGTAAATAAAGTCTTGCACCTAGTTAATTCATTACTAGGAGACTTATTTACACATGTTAAGTTTACTTAGGTCCTTAGAAGGTTTTAGTTGTCATTAGTTGTTATCTTATCTTTTGACAACTACTACATGTGAACCTAAGTAAGTGTGATTAGTTGTCTCATGTCATATGATTAAGACAGTTGTCATGATCCTATGACATCTTGCATCTCACCTTGGTTATATAACCAATGGGCCTCTCATTGTATCACAACACATCATATCATTGAATCATATTGATAAGAATATAGTTTATTCTTGTCACATTCTATTCTCTCTTTTTTGTGCTTTCCATTTGGTCTCAAGATTTTGGCATCCATAGCCAATTCTAACATGGTATTAGAGTGGGTTGGGTGCCATTGTAGAGTCTTTTTCAGAAGAGCTACCAGATTTGGGGGTGTTCCATATTTGGCTCTTTATTGCAGGTTCAAATAAGAGCTTGCTGGTGAAAATCTAAGCTCACCATTGCATCTGGAAGGTTTGAGAAAGTCGATTTTTCCTTTTGTTTCATCCAAATTGGATACACAAGGCCAAATCTATGAGGGTTTGAATTTGAAGAGTGGTTGCTAGTTCCAAAAGGTAGTTGCACTTTTGGAGCATTTTGGGTCAAATATGACCTTGCCATCATGTCCAAAAGGGCCAAAAACTCTAAGATTGACTGCCAAATCATCCAAATCGGAGCAGTTGTTCGGTGAGGCAATTTTTTTTTTGCCCAGAGAGTCGTACAACCCCCCAAGTTGTCATTATTACTAGGGTATGAAATAAAATAAAAACAAGTTATTATTTTTTGTGAATATTTTTTTCAGAAATTTTATTAAAATTTTTGCAGTTTTTAATTTTCATATTGTAAAATTTTTATTGTAAAATCAAAATATTAAAAAAAAAAAAGTAAAAGGAATTTTTTTTTGTGGACTTTTTTCTGCACAATACCTGAACTGTATGTGGCAGGGTACTATGTGTACCCTTGGCTCCTCCATCACTGCAATGTGGCTAAGCCATAGGCCACACATTTCCACAGCCCCGCACCAATGTTAAATCTGCGACCAACATTAAACCAATGTCAAAAACCTCCACTGGAAGACATAGTTCAGGCGGTCAAATCATTTCAAAGCTAAGATTCACATTAAAATCCAGCCCCACATACTTGCCATGTGGAAATTCATAATCGACTAGCATTTTGAATATTCTAGGCCAAGATTCTTTGGAGATTCCGATAGAATAAAGAATATTTTGTCACCTTGAAAAGAATAGTCTGATGATAAGGAGACGGTAAATTTAACAAGCCAGGGGACATCAAATTTATTCATGTAGATTGATGATGTCATCATCACATCAGTGATGACATCAACAGGCTAAAAAATTTCCCCCCCTCATCGTTGGGCTTTTTGAATTTGTAGTCCAAGTTCAAAGGCTCATATCTCACTCATTTTGACTCCTTTTTTCGAGCAATTTTTTTTAATTTGGGATAATTTTTTGTGCTATTCACAATGGTGCAATCAAGTTTTGGTTTTGATATCTATGTTTTCCAAAAGTTTCAAATTCTCATAGGTTTTGCTACTTTGTCCTCATTTGGAGAACTTTGGGGGCTCATATCTTGCTCCTACGGTAACATTTTTGGGTACATTTTTTTTTTTAAAGTGCATGATTTTTTGTGTACTTCTTATTGGTATGATCAGATTGATCTCATTTTGTTCCAAAAATTGTACTTGATTATGTGGTCTATTTTTGGCATTTGCATGTACCAAGATCAAAGACCACTTCATTGTTTTTGGCAAGTGGCAACTATAAAAACACTAAGTATAAAGTGCCAAATAAGATATTGCTTGGGGGGTAATCTTGCAGTGGTTTCTTGCATTCTTTTGCTTGGTTTGTGTTCTTGCAATGAGGAAATCTCAAATTGAACTCCTAACTCCACATAACTATGCTACATGGAGAAAATCAATATAGCATTATCTCATGATGAAAGGTCTAATAGGCTATCTAAAGGAAACCATTTCTCAACCTACTAATGGTTTAGAATTGGAAATATGGGAGATTAATTGTGAAAAACACTTGGATGCATATGTTCATTAGTCTCATTTGATTTGCAATTTCATATTGAATCATGTAAAACACCTGAAGAGGATTGGGAGTCTTTTAAAAAAATGTATGGTAAAATAGATAAGATTAGGGGATATCAGATTGATAATGATTTGATGAATCTTGATCTAAATTTTTTTGACCACATCCAAGACTACATCTCCAAAATCAAGCAAGTAAGAACATAATTGAAAGAATGCAACATTGAAAAAGAGGATTTACAATTGATTTTGAATGTGTTATCCAAGCTTGGTCCTGAGTATTCAGTATTTTTTTTGGCTTTCATACCCATCAAATTTCTATGCGAACATAATATGTTGATCCTAAGTTTGATGAATTTACAAATCTCCTAATTCAAGAGGAAGCTAAGTTAATGAGCATGGGTCTGATTAAGTCTTCCAAGTCACATGCATTGGTGGCAAGTGAGTCTAAGGTACAAAAAGAATCAAGGAATCTTGATGAGGAGAAAAAGAAGAAAAAGAACAAGCCAAATAAAGAATTAGAATCCTCATCCTCAAAAGGAGAATCATCTAAGAAGGAGAGGCCTTTTTGTGCATATTGCAAGAAGGATGGACATGAAGAACATTATTGTTATAAGAAGGATATTGATGAGTTGAAAAATATTCTCAAAAAGAATCACATTGATTTTTCTTCTAGAATGTCTAAATCATTCTTTTCTCCTTCTACTTCAAAATAGTCTAAAAAGGAAAAAGGTAAAGCTGCAACATCAGAATATAAAGGACAAGCTCTTTGTGCTCTTTCTGGTCCAAGATCAGGGAGATGTCTTATAGATTCAAGAGCATCTCATCATATGGAATCTTCACAGTCTATATTCTCTTCATTTTAGCCTTGTACTATGTCTCCTATCTTGATGGGAATCAATACATACATGAGTGTAATTGGGAAGTGATCTATTAGTTTTGGGGACAACAATTTCCATTATGTTTTGTGTGTTCCACATTTGACAAACAATCTTCTTTCCATATATCAGATTACACATGGTGGAGATTAGAGATCTGTGGAGTTTACACCTGATTCAGTCATCATTTGAGACTTGGAGAGTAGAGAGATCATTGCTACTAGGGTGGTTGACCATTCATCTCGGTTGTATACCTTTGCATAGTTTGCTTCTGATGGTAACATTGTTCCTTCGACTATTGATCATATGAACCATAATTCTGAGGAGACATTTGGATTCTTGAACTTAGGAGTACTCACATCAGACCTAGTTATTGATCCATGCATTTCATCTCCTCCATCTACTATTGTAGTTGATGATGCTTGTGATTCCACAGTTTGGGTTCCTTGTGATTTAGTGCAGCAGGACATAAACAGTCTTTCAAATTTGGCTACTTTGGATGACTTCTTGATAGATATTTCAGACTTCTTTGTGGAGTCTCATCTTGCAGATTTGGGGGACATCATTGATGGAATTTATCTTCTCTTTGATGAATATGCTCCTTCTTCAGTTGTTGCGAGGGAACACCTTGAACCTCTTTTTCATTCTCTACATGATCATTCTTCATAGATTGACATGACTATGGATACTTTTGGACAAAATTTGGAGGAGGCTTCTTTGTCTTCAGAGGTGATATCTTTATCTTTGGATCATGTTCTACATTCATCTCTACTAGATGTTGGATTGTTCTCTTCAACAATGTGGCTTAGAACACCTGTTTGGAGTGTGTCAACTTTTAGCATCGACATGGATACACTTGAGCATGGTTCAAAGTCATCATACATCATCCATATTCCTGACATCCTGCATACATTCATGGTTTTGTTTCTTCCTAATGGGAGGAATGTTGTTTGATGCTTTTGGATCATCTTTAGCATTCAATGTCGAGCTTCTACCATCATTGTAGGAGACTCAACATTGAGGGGGGATGCCTTGTCTCTATTCTACTTCTCTCTTATGGGGGGGTCTTTTTCCTCACATGGGGTTTTTACCTTCTCATACATCATTGAGATAATTTCTACTTTGTATTTCATCTATC
>VDFB02128519.1:10059291-10218623 GCA_007258455.2 Sequoia sempervirens | reverse complement strand
CTGACCTACAACTTTCATAGCAACCATAGGACAAAAAATTGTCCCTATCTCTATGCCATCTTGCCTTGTCAACTAACCTTCTATCTTTTTACACTTATCATTCTCAATCTCAATCTGACTCATGTAGAGTAATTGAAATTGAACCCTCACCTTCATCCTCTTGTACAATCTGAGCTCTTCTTTCATTTATCTTCTCTCCACCACTACTTGATGAAGCACCAAGATATTTAGGACATTTCCAAGCTGGGTGACCAGATTCATTATATTTATAACATCTTCCTGCAAACATGTTAGGATTTCAATATTCAAAATTGCCTCTTGCTCCCCTGAATCTATCTCTCAAATTTGCAAATGATTCTTGTCCTTTATGTGCATCGCCTTGACTTCCATTACTTTTCCTTGAAGAATTAAATGTGCCTCTACCTCTTAAAGTGTTTCCCCTTCCTCTCGTTGATTTTTCTTGTCTCCTTTTAACCTTCTCTTTTGCTCTTAAGGCCATCTGATAACATTCCTCAATGGTTTTTAGATTAAGCAAACTTATCTCATCTTGGATATTAAATCTCAACCCACTAAGGTACTTGGGTACTTTTTCAACATCATCTACCACATGTCCAGCCCTTATGCTCAACTTGTAAAACTCATTAGTGTAGGTCTTTACTTCCATTTCTCTTTGATTTAAATCTTGAAGTTTCTTTGACATCTAAATGGCATAATCTTTTGGCAAAAAATTTCCCTTTAACTTTGCTACCATCCTATCCCATGAAGAAATTTTTGACTTAGCTTTTCTCCTCCTCTCTGCTTGTTCATAACCCCACCAAACTAAAGAATGCCCCTTGAGTTTAGTCTTGTCTATCTTCACTTTTTCATCATCAAAAACTTCTTCACACTCAAATAAATTATCTAAAGTAGAAATCTAGTCTAACAAATCTTCTTCATCTAAAGTACCATCATACATTGGTAATTCAACTTTTACCTTGTGCTTATCATGTAATACCCCGTCTTATAACCTAAGGAAAGTTGCAATTGTGTATAAAAATGAAATAATTTTTTTTTTTTAAGTAATAATATTAAGTTAATTAGTTGCATACATTCATTAAGTTACGCAACGTTACACTACTTGAGTTTCCATAGACGACTTTAGTATTTCGCATTGCATATATTTAATTAATCATAAACTTAAAAATAAACATTGCATATCATTTGAAATTCCATTCAAGATAGTATAAAGTACAACTATGATTTCTTCATTGCATTTGAAAAGACATTACAATACTCATTCATCTGATGAGGTAGATCAATAATAGTTACAATTACAATTTACAAATGTGCACCTCATATACAATTGAGGAATGTTTTCAAATACAAGATTTACAATTCTACAATGGTGCTGAAGTATACATATGTGATCCAAGCAGCTTCCATCCTTGTATGAAGCCTGCTTAATTTGGCAAACCCGGAGACTCCAATCTGACTAAGGTGCACATTCCACTCCAACCATGTGGTAACCTGTAGGGTCCACTGCTAGGAGATAGTAATATGGTTACCTAGACATAATCTACCAACCCCAGAAAAAGTAGTACATAACTAATCGATGGTTATATCATTTCCGTGATCTAAGACAATCAAATATACTAAGTACACAAGGTAAACCGTCATTTTAGGTGGAGTGTCATCACAACATTGCAAAGGTTACCCTGGTGTTTCTTCCTAGGTTCAAGCCCCCAACTTGGGTTACCCTGATAACCTCTTACGAAACCCGGCCCCATTGCAAACTATTGCGGAATTGAATATATTTTAAGGTAACAAGATATCGATTTGCCATTCCAGGCCTTCTCATCTTATACTCAAGACTGAACTAGCTCAAGAGTCCATAAGTGAGGCATATTAATATTGTTAAAGATTTTTAATCTAACTACTATGTTGTTTAGTTATCACTGACTTATTAACTCTTTGTAAGTTACCCTAACACCACTTTGTGTGTCGGCCCTTACACAGAGCCACTCCCCTAAACATAATATAGGAATCTAAGTTTTCTAACTAGGGTAGACAGAGTGCACAAAAATCAACATATAATACCAGATATACCACAATGGACATCACAACCTATTTATAAAAAAATCAGGTGTCTATTAACCATACAAAACCAAGTGCACTACCCTAGTTTGTTCAAACACATGAAACCATTGTAAAATTTAACTCCCTTGAAAAGACTACAACTGGAAGACTTAAAATCACATAAAAATAAATCCCCCTTTTTACCCAATAAGAATTTAAAGAAACTTAAAGCAAAAAAGCATCTATCATTGGGATATATTAAATCCAGTCAATCAATTAAATCAAAGAAAATATCTATTTCTAATTTTCTCTTACTTAACAATAGTTTTCAATGCATTTAAATAAATATACTCATTGAAATCATTATATGCATAATTATTTAAATACAAATATATAATTATTTCTCATTTGCCTAAAATAAACTTTTCCACATTAATATTTTAATCAAATATTCTCAACAATAAATATATATACATAACACATATATATATAATATATATATAATATATGCATATATATATAAATATTATAAAATACTAAAAACCCTAAATCGGATTTTATGTTCAAAATAAGGTAAAATTGAAATTTTCATTTGAAATCAGACAGTTTAAATTAGCATTTTTATGCTGCCAAACTTCTGCTACCAAGTGTGTAGCTCCCTCTCCCCTGGATGGGGAGGGTAGCCAGGAGGATACCGCTGGCCGCCTGGAGGGGCGCCACTGACCGGCTTCCATAGCCGCCGCCCCATATGGTACCGTGGGGTAGCCCATGGCCCTTAACATATATATATATATATACCATTATTAAAATTGCATTTTGGGTTACATGTAAAATAAAATAGACAATAACCTCAAGGAAATTTCAATTCTTTTGTGCATGTGCCAAAATTCTTTTGAAATCTCACCTTATATGCATAATACCAGACGGCCATGGCATTAATAAATTCATAGCATTTTAAATCAAAGACATTCTCTATATTAACTAATTTAATATAGCAAGGATGCGTAAATATACAAAACCGAGTATATATGATGCTTTATTAATATAACTGGTTTTACAACAGAGAAATAAAATAAATTTCTACAGGTTTCAATGGGGAAATCGGGGAAATTATCAAATTTCTTCAGGGTTTCAAAAGAAAACACACACAAAAATTTCCATTTGATTTCAAAATTCATTTTCCCATTTATCAATAATTTCCCTTCACACAAACTTATTTTTCTAGAAAGAAAATCTATAGAAGTTTTAAGAATTCAATAAATTCTTACAAAAAATAAACAGTGAATGATTTTTCCAATACAGAGATTTAAATTAACGAAATTTCTTTCACAGATATTCTTTTCAAAAACAACAAATTAAAAACCACAAGGGGAATACTTGTTTTCCCGAAGTTTTAGAAATCAATCTGGAGATGAAAACCTCTATTACCTGTAGCCTTCCAAAACTCTTTTCGTACACCAAATCCCAATATCCAAAACTGAGAACTTCCACAAATATACAATAGTACCAAAAAGCATAAACAGAAATTTTAACAGAGCTCTGATATTTTTTTTTCCCGTAAAGAAAAATTGATAACCCTTTTGTATTTCCTAGATCCCAGATATCCTTTGAGAATTTCCTCAACCAAAAGTAATAAATTAAACTAGCACACATGTTGAGAAGAAGAAAATATCTTTAACAACTTCTCGGCAATCTTGCCTTTCAAGATTTGCATGGATTTAATTCATTTAAATTTTCAATTTTCAATTTTCAAAAAGCACAATTTTATTTAACAAATCAAAATGCCATTTCCACAATAATAATAAATAATTTAAAATTAAATCTATTCACACACATTTAAAACAATTTTAATTTAATTAATTTATTTATTTAATTAAATGAATTTAATCTTAATGATCAAATCATTTAACCAAACAAACTAATTAATTAATTAAATAAAATGTAAGTCTTTTTTTTTCCAACATTTAAAAATTAATTTAAATAACAGTATATTAAAGAATAATAACTATCATTAAAAATTAACAAAATTTTCCTATCAAAGCAATTTAATCCAATCGGGAAAAGACAAGACAACCAAAGACTCCAAACTAAACTAACGATGTACTATGACCGGGTTTAAGACTAGACTAGGATGAACCATGCTACTACCTCCCAATCAACATTTTCGTTGAGTCTTGACACGCTCAGACCTGAGTAACCAGGTGGAGTCAGTGTCATGTACCTGCAATCCTGCAACCAAGCAAATAACATGCATATACATATAATCCATAATACAGGCACACTATGCGGAGATAATCACGGACATCACAGGGCACTCGCAAGCGAGTGATGCAATTTCGTTCTCCACACCAATACACATCACATCAGACTGACGAATTAAATAACAGTTAGTCCATCATAAACATACATATAGCAATAATCATCTGAAGGAAAACATCTACTCTACATCAAAGCATGTCAGAGTCAAATATCACAATACAATGTATCATCATGTCACAAAGTGAATCCACTGTCACTCAAAATCAGCGATCAAAATATCCAAACCAAAGTACCAAAATCTAACAGTATGAAAACATGTAACCAGAAAACACAAGCATAAATGGAGGGGTACTACATATTACCTTTACTACCTTCAAAATATTGGCCATTCTCTGCTCTTTCGGATCCAACTCTTCCTCAACATCTTCATATTCTTTGTCTTCATCATCTTCAATTTCACTTTCATTTGCTACCACCATTCTTCTCTTTTGTCCTATCTCAACATCTTCCAATATTGCCCCAAATTTATTTTGGAGTTCTTGCATCTTCCTCATCTCTCTTACCAACTTCTCTTCCATCTCTTGCATCTTTCTCACAACATTATCTCTTTTTGGAGGCATTTTGTCAATTTGATTGTTCAACTTCTTTCTTTCTTCTCTTCAATCAACAACCTTCAATCTTACAACAACCTATACCATATGCTCTAATACCAAATGATGCAAGGTTAGGTTGTCATCTCTTGATACAACACAAAATAAGTTAGATAAATCAACAAACTGACTCTCAAACTCTTAGGAAACACCTTTCTCAATTTCACTTTGTCTAACTAACTAGGTTAGTAGACCAGGTTTTCACAACTTTTCTTTTCATTGATTCTCTTCACAACCTAAAATTTGACTATTTTGAATACCCTTTAAGGCCATGCTAAACATAAGTCAAAATTAACATAAACTCCTTCTTAGCAACTCTTTCAAAATTCAATGATAACACTGTCCCAATAGGGAAAATATGACTATTTTACAAAGGAATTCCTATAAATAATTTTCACCAACTTATAAAAACTACTCAGACCTCTTGAACATTCAAAAAAAAGAAAAAACTAATTAGGTATTAAGGCTCTAAACACCGTTTTACTCGTTGATACAAGAAACCCTCATTTTCCTTTGTTTAATGTAAGGTTTACTCAAATTTATAATTTCCCAAAATTCCCAACCTTTTAATTGCCTCCAACACTTTGAAATTAGTCTATACAAGCTCACAAAACCCACACCAAGTCACTTGTTACACACCTTCAACAAAATATTTCACAAAACCATCATTTTAGATCTCAATTTCACTAATTTCAACTTAGGACAATCATCTTACACCACAATAACTCACCAAATGGACTCAACCCTCCAACCTACCATACTAATACTAAACTAATATTTTATTTCCCATTCCATAGAGATACAGGGTAAACAACACGTGGAATGGGCTTCTACCTCATCTTAGGGCTTCAAAACCTGAAACCTAAGCCTATCGACCTATCAATGAAGATTTATCAATAAATCAACCAAAACTGAATGAAGTTCCCTCAAATTGGATTCAAAACCAAGTATCAATCAGCCTTCATAAATTCCTATAGTTATTTGAAAGATATACTATATTACAAACACGTACAGTACCCTGTAGATTGAAAAATGGATACAAAACACATAATTGACTATCAAATTGAGAGTTCTTATTGATGAATCTACAATACAGTGTTTTCCAATCCCTTTTTCGAGGTTCTATAACCTTTTTTAAACACAAAAAAAAGAATTACAATGGTTCATCCTGCCTTTTGGGCTCTCAAGACCGTTGGACTTCCTATAAGTGCAATTTTACAACTTTTCATTTTTTGCATTGACAACTTTTGTCAATTTTGCTCATTTTGCAATTTTAACCTCAAAACCCCCTAAATGACCACAAAATGACTCCAAAATACATTTAAATAGCCCCACAAGGATTTATTCACCAAAATACAAGACCCATACACTAAACCCTACTAAAACCCACATTTACACACTATGCAACTTTTGAGCATCTTTTGACAATATTACATCATTTTGCAAAACTAACCTTCTTGACACATTTTTAATGGTCCTACTGACCTTATTGACAATTTTAAACACCACCTATCTCCTAAATAGCCTATCCTCAAACATGTTTGATCAACTACTAATGAAATTAGAAGGGTTCTCTTGCACCACATACTATGAGGAAACGATTGAGTCCTTCAATCGCAAAATTGATGACATGCAACTAACTTGCCAATATTTGAGTAAAAACCACACCGTGGCACTTTCAGATCCCAAAATATTAAAAATAAAGGACATATCTAAGGGTGAAAACCTCTCTAAGGCACCCAAGGATGAGGGATACAATCTCCCCCTTAGTGCAATGCATCCATAGAAATTAGTCATGCTAGTAGAAAAGGCCACTCCAATCAATGTAGGAACAAAAGAAGCACCCAAGATCACTTGCTATGTTGAATCCTTATTGGATGAAGAATAGAAGAACCTAGCAGTATTCTTGAAAGAGCGAAGAGCTAAATTTTCATGGTCATATATTGATATGCTAGGGTTTGATCCAGAAGTGGTAGTACATCATCTAGCAGTCTATCCTAAAGCTAAACCAATAAAGAAAAAGTTAAGGAAGATGCACCCTCAAATAGCACTTTTGGTCAAACTGGAGTTAAAAAAGCTTCTTGAAATTAGATTTATCTAACCAATAGATTGTCCTAAGTACATTTCAATCCTTGTACCAATCTCAAAACCCACTAGGGGCATCAAAATAGCTATAATAGCTAGTCATAAAATCATGATCTCCAAGGAGGATCAACAAAAAACTGCATTCACTTGTTTTATGGGGAACATGTTTCTAGAACATGATGCCATTTAGGTTGAAGAATGTAAGAGAAACCTATCAAAGAGAAATGACCCTCATCTTTTATGACGTGATCCACAAAACAGATGAATATTATGTGGATGATATTTTGGAAAAATCAAAGAATATGAGTAAACACATACAAGTCTTAGGACCCATCTTTGATAGGCTTAAAGAGTATAAGGTACAACTAAACTAGAAAAAGTGTGTCTTTGGGGTTACATCAGGGAAACTTATTGGCTATATCGTCTCACAAAGAGGGATAGAAATTGACCAAGCAAAGGTAAATTCCATCCTAGACATGGAACCACCGTAAACACTAAAGCAAATGAGAGGGTTACAAGGAATATTGTAGTCCATCAGAAGGTTCATAGCACAACTATCAAACAATATCCACCCTTTCTCGCGTCTTCTCCATAAAGGAATAACTTACAAGTGGGATGAAAAGGGTGATAAATCTTTCCAAAAAGTCAAGGGCTATCTATTGAAACCTCTAGTGCTCATGCCACCAATACCAAACAAACCATTGATCTTATATATCTCAGCAACATCAGCAGCACTAGGTGCTCTTCTGGCACAACATGATGAAAATGGAAAATAAAGGGCTATCTATTATATTAGTAGGACCTTAGTGGGCTACAAAATGAACTATTTATCCATCGAGAAAGCCTACATAGCATTGGTTTTTTCTTCAAAAAAAATCAAACATTACATGTTGTCACATCAAATTAAGCTCATTGCAAAGATTGATACGTTGAAATACTTGTTATCCAAAGCAATTCTCACTTGGTGAATGAAAAAATGGGTAAGATCTTAACTAAATATGGCATAGATTATGTGGAGCACAAGGAAATAAAAGGACAAGAAATTATAGACCAACTAGCAGAGGCACCTATCTATGTTGAGAACCCACTGATATCTAAATTCCCTGATGAATCAATGTTCCTTGTCAATCTCACAAATCAGTGCAAAATGTACTTTGATTGATCATTCACCCAAAATGGATCAAGGGTAGGTATTCTCTTCATCACCCCTCAAGGCCACTACATCCCAAAGTCATACAGGCTATCATTTCCATGTACTAACAACATTGTTGAGTACAAAGCCCTAATCACAAGTCTAAGGATAACAATTCAATGCAAAATACAAGAAATAAAAGTCTATGGAGATTCACAGTTGGTTATCAACCAATTCAATGATGACTACCAAACTAAGGAAAAAAAGCTTACTCCTTACAAAAAGATGGTAGAGAGTCTCAAGGACATTTCCATAGATATTAATTTTGATCAAATTCCTCACATGAACAACAGAGCAACAAATGTTATGGCAACAATCAGATCACTATTAAACATGTCGAACAACATCTTGCAAAGTGAATTCTTGGTAGAACAACTTCTCATAGCAACTTTAAAAATCTTGGAATTAGAATTTGTGTGAATCATTGTTGATCTTGGATCCCCATGGTACCATGCCATCATTACCTACCTAAGCCAAGGAACCCTTCCATCCGATATCACCTCAAACCTTAAAAAGACTTTTGTTAAAAAGGCATCCCGATTCACAATCCTAGTTGATACTTGTTACCACCAAAGCATCAAGGGGACATTACTACGATGTCTTAACCAAGAGGAAGCCTTTACCACTTTAATAGAAGTAAATAATGGCATATGTGGTTCCCATTCTAGTGGTATAGCTTTAGCTAAGAAACTGTTGAGGATGGGGTACTATTGGCCAACCATGGAAAGAGAAGCACATCAGTATGTGTAGAAATGTGTCTAATGTCAACAACATGGAGATTTGATTCATGCTCTAGCTCAGGAGTTGCAACCAATGGTCACAACTTGGCCTTTCTAGCAGTGGTGGCTTGACCTCATAGAAAAAATTACCCCAGCCTCATCTAATGGTCACAAGTTTATCATAACAACCACTAAGTGGGTTGAATCTATTCCTATGACCTAAATAATGGGAAATAAAATTGCTAAGTTCATCTTGAACTACCTTATATGTCATTATGGTGTTCCACAAACCCTCATATTAGACAATGGAACACCCTTCAAGAATTAAGATGTGAAAGAGCTATGTCAAAGATTCAACATCCAACACTGATTCTCTACCCTGTATTACCCTCAAGGAAATGGAAATTTGAGGCTACAAACAAGACCATCCTAGAATCCTAAAGAAGACAGTCAATGAAACTGGTCATGACTGGCATCTATAGTTAAATCCCACTCTTTGGGCCTATCAACCAGTATCTACATGCCAATAGGTGCAACCCCTTTCTCCTTGGTCTACGGATCAAAAGCCATTCTTCCTATTGAGGTTGAGTTCCCATCATTGTGAGTGTCACTAAAAACCTTGATCATTGATGAAGAATATAGAATATCTCAATTGAATGAGCTAGAGTTCTTCAATGAGCATAGGCTTGATGTCCTTAATCACTTGCAAGTATATCAAAAATGACTAAAATAGAGCTATAACAAGAAGATCAAATGTTAGTCTTTCCAAGTATGGGATCTTTTCCTAAAGAAAAATTAGAAGAATCTTCCAAATTAGGATAGTAAAGGAAAGTTTGATCCTAATTGGTTAGGTCCCTTCGTCATCAAAACAAGCTATGGATCAAGAGTATATAAATTGTCAACACCTAAAGGTGAAAACTTGCAAAAACCAACCAATAGCTTGCATCTTATAAAAAATTATGCCCAAGTCTTGGAGGGTATAAAATATGAAAATACAAAAAAATAAAAAAATGATAAAAATCCATAAAACAAGAAAAAAGGGTTGAAAATAGTAAAGAAAAAAATCGTCCTCTAGTGAAAACCACTTTGGTGGTGCTTTGGGAAAGTACCTTGGTGAAAACCTAGCAAACAGGTTCCTTGCTTAAATATAGTACCTCCATCTACCTAGGCTCTTTTATCCTATCATTCCATCCATTGCATCACATCATTCGTCCTATTCCATCCATCACCCATCTGTATCCATATCATAGCTAGATATTGTGAAGTATTGTATTCCCTTTAGTACTACTTGGCATAATTCAAAGGTCAGTTTTTCCTACCTATATTGAGGTAGTATGTCATATCACACTAGGGGAAATTCGTTATGGATCAGATCGGGTTCTTGTATATCTTAAGGTTATCCAAATATCCCAAAAAAATTCATAAAACGTTTAGCGAAAAATCCAAAAACATTTGCAAAATCCTGTACAACTAAAATTCAAAAACATTTATAAAATTGTAAATTCAAAATCTAAAACATCCAAATCACATCAAAAATCCCTATAAAGGTCAAACATCAAAAATCCAAAAATAGAACCTTATCAAACTACGCTGCCTCTAAGCTTGAATGTAGGCAAGGCCATCATTGATGTGCCCCCAAGACACCCTAGGTTAGTCCTTTAGGATTCCATCATAATACACTAGCAATCCATTAACTGTTAATATCTCATTGTCAATAAGTCAAGTCATTCAAACTACGTGATCTCTGTGTGCATAATGTAGGAAAGGCTTAGCTTTGATCAGCCCCTAAGGCCCCTAAGGATAGGTTTTTTAGGTTAAGTTATATTGATGGGTGTTTTTCACTTCTCAACACAAGCAGTACACAAGTGCACTACCTCTCTTGAAAGACAACTTCCTACAAACAAGTTGGAAAAAAATTATCCTAGGGTCTCTCGAGTGTCAGGTCATGAATTGTAAAAATAGCTCAGTTATTTGATGTGATTTTTTGGTAATCACAAGGGGCATGGAAAATTTTCTAAGTTAGAAAGGGAATTGGATCTTTGAATGGAGTTTATGAGATTCTGAAAGTGAATTATAATTGTTGCAAGTTCAAAACAATAGTCTAAAACTCCATGTTTGACATCAAATTTGGTTTTACAATGATACTAGAACTTTGCCTTAACTACTATTTTCAAAGAAAGGTCAAAAGGGAAAAGGGAAGGGAGAGTTCCTAGACTTTCAACTATTGAAGAATAGTGACAATGGAGAATCCTACAGTGGACAACCTTCTTGAAACTAAGTTCCACTTAACCAAATTAGCTAATAGTCTCATGAAACTAGTGTTATCTTCTAAGGTTTGTAGATTTTCAACCATTCATTCACCATGAAGCAGGAATAAAAGATGAATTTTAAGTGAAGCAATGAATTTATGTTTAGACTAGCTTCACACTACTATTCATCATCAATAAACAGCAAAAAGCATGAACAAGAAAGGCATCAACAAAGCAACATTCTTCACCATCAATGAACAACATGAACTAAATTACTAAAAGTTGTTGAAAGTACTTAGAACAAAAAACTAAATCTATCTAAATTTATCAACTTTGAGAAGATGAATCATGTAACATGTGAGAAACTCAAGAATCCACCAGAGCAATGAAATTTTATTGAGATTTTTGGAGCATGTCTTTACACAACAACTCAACTGTCCCTTTGAAAATGAGAGGGGACCCTTATTTATAGTTTTCAAAAATTGAAGTGAATGGCCAAGATTTACTTTCATTGTGTGGCCAAGATTCATTTTACAGTAGGGTTTCACCTACTCCCAAAATATATTAATATAAAATAAAACATTTGTCTCATTCCTATTTTGTCTTTTAGTGGCTCTGGCATTGTACAAATTTTGTCTTGTAGTGACTACTTTCCTTTTGCTACTACACTATCAGGAATTCATCATGGATCATTGGTTTCCCTGCATCCTTCTGCAAGGTGGCATACTCTATGAATTTCCCAATCAGTTCCTGAAGTTTGTCCCACTCCATGATATCAGATTGCAAAACTTGGAAGGTTAGCTTCTTAGATCTGTTCAAACTAGAGGAATGCCCTTGCTACAAAGTCCATGAAATATGGTGAAAATACATTAGTTTCCCCTATTCCATCTTCTTATGGAAGTATGGCCTAATCCTTCCTAGATCTTGCTCCATGACAAGCATATCATAGTTCGTCCTCATTCTTAGGTAATCCTCATTGTTTGTTTTGTGTTCTTTGGCCCATTCAAGGTCAAGCTCAACTTCATGTAGTACTCTCTCTAGGATGTCCCTACTATGATCCAAGCTCATCTTCCTTGTCTCCACCAGCCAATGATCTCTTTGATGAGTGCCAGGTCCTTCTCCCATGTCTTTTTGGGAAGCTTGAGAATGGACTCAATCTTAGGATACACGATCCTATAGATCTCAATCAATTGGTGACATATACTTTTTGTGCCCTCTAGTTGCTTCTATACATCTTGAAACTTGTTGGCCACTCGAACAACATGGCCTATGCCCATTTCACCATTATAGAGCACCCATCATAACCAATATGTAGTATCCTTGGTCCAATTCTTTATTTTCTCCATCTTGGTGATTTCTTCTTAGGAGTGAAGCAGGGGCACAAAAGATGTAGTTGGAACTTCTTCCTCAAGGAAGTCCACTACTTGATTTATGCAAAGAGATCTTCCACCTGTGCCTTCAGTTCCTCCTTAGAGGATTGATCCTTTTTCATCTATTGCATTATCATGGACACTAATCTTTGGAATTCATCCATTTTTCTCTCTCTTGTGGCAGGGCCTAGGTTGATGGTGGAAATGTTGTGGCTAACCCCCTCACCTTTGTCTATTACTAGGGTAGCTACTTGCACTGTTCTCGATCCAGATGCATCAACTGTGATGTGGGAATGGACTCTTGACTTCTTTTCTTTCCTTGTCTTGGTCTACACTCTAGCT
This sequence comes from Sequoia sempervirens, assembly GCA_007258455.2. Classification (NCBI taxonomy): domain Eukaryota; kingdom Viridiplantae; phylum Streptophyta; class Pinopsida; order Cupressales; family Cupressaceae; genus Sequoia; species Sequoia sempervirens. Next base: position 10,205,702 of record VDFB02128519.1, on the reverse strand, counting down.
AGAATAGCCTTGAGTTAGGCCTTTGAGTCAACAGGAACAGGAGCTTTCTTTTGCAGTTGCCTCTCTAACCAGTCGGGTATCTAAGTTTCTCCTTTAGGTGATTCATGATCACCTTCCTCTCTTTGTATATGCTTGAGTTGTTTCTCCTCATGGCCCAAAGTTTCTCATTCAACTCTTTCCTCTTCTTCATCTAATTCTTCAATGTGTATAGTCTTCTCCTTTTCTAACTCAGTTGTGGCTACGTTCTCCTCAGTGATTCCTTCCTTCTAGGAAACTCTTTCTTCCTCCTATTTGAGCTCTATGTGATGCTCAGGCTCAGGGCTCTTTCATAGTGCATCTTCTTCTTTTTATTCTTCTTTCTCTCCTTCTTCTCTTTTGAGAGGTACTTCCTCTTCTTGGAAAAGGCCCTATCTTGGCCAAATAGTGGAGGCTCCTCAAGTATCTCAATGTTAACATTAGTGTCTTCTTTCTCTTTTGAAGGTTTACTTTTAGGTTCAATCTCTTCCCCTATATCCATGAGGTTCCAGGACAATTCTTCTTCAAGCTCTTGGTCTGAGGTTTCTATGATGTATTTGGTGTTGAGAGCTTCAGTGTCCTTTTCCAAGGAGTGTGACCTTTGCTCATCAGTTGTCACCTTTCTATACTTATGTTCACTCTACCCTCTAGATGTTCAAAGTAATCATCTTGGGAGAAGTCCTCAGGTTCTTCAATTATGGCCTTACCTGCCTCCCATTAATGTTTCTCCATTTCTTTTCATATCTACATTATGGCCTCCATTTTTGGCAGCTCTATAAGTGTGGACAGTGGGATTCAAGATCACCCCAGAGATCTCAATGGGTATTCCTTGCATGTACTTAGCAAAAGATTCTGATAAGGTGAGAGGAGGAATAGTAGTCATGGAAACTAAAGGTATTGTAGTAGAGAGAGTGGGAAATGGAGGAGGTAGCAAGGAAAACGATAGCAGAGAGGTCTTGGCCAAGGAGGAGTCAAGCACCATAATTGGGGTCAGTGGTGAGGTGGAAGTGAGGTGGACTGAGATTTCCATGACAAGCAGAGAGGAAATGGGGAGTGCCTAAGATGCAAGTGGTTGAGGAGTGGCAATAATAGTGATAGTGACAGGAGTAGAGGTGGTAGGTAGTGATTGTGGTGATTCAGCCTCTTCCTCTCCCTCGTGTTGTAGATCCTCCTCAATAGTGGGAATTCCACTAAATCCTCCTAATTTCTTCACCTTCTTTGAGGATTCTCCCTTTGTCTCCCTCCATGTATACACCTTGTGTTTTGGTTGGCACTCAGACACATCCTTTCTTTTTATTGATCTTGCGGCTGGAGGAGACTTGGGAGCCTCCTCTGCTGGGGTAGCAACTACTCCACTATTCGTTTCCCTTTTGACCTCATCCTTGAGCTCACCATATGTCAACTTGGCTCCCTATTGCTTAAGTTGGGTGATCTAAGCATCTACACACTACCTTGTTCTATTCTCAACTATCCTTGTTACAATATCGAGGTCATTGACCTCTTCTTCATCCCAATCTATTAGTGGCAACAATAGATTGGCCACAACATCAAATCTCTCATCAAGGGCGGTGTCCTCCTCTTCCACAATCTGATCAGGCACCAAGAATAAGTTTATTGATCGCACAGACTAGGTCATCATCTGCATGTAGTACCTCATTCACACCTCCTTTTCATCTTTGTAGTTGGTCCATAAATCTTCAATATGGAGGCGATGGGTGTACTACTTTCCAACCATTTTCTTCAACTTTCCATATGGGTCCAACCCCCCTCGAGTTGTGTAGAGGTCTAGATGGTATTCCACTATCTCTTTCTCTAAATATTTTGTGCATTAGGCAGCAGGGAAAACATACATTCATTTCCAAAAAGTGAGGGAAAAGGGGATCCCCGCCATGTTTTTATCACTTAGTAGTGTATGGGCATTCTACAGCTGTCTGGAGACCTCAAATATAATCATATAGTCATTGGGGTATCATGGCAGCTTGTAAGGTCTTTCATAGAATCCTTCCATTCTAATGTATGTGAACTTTGGGAACTGTATGAACAGGTACCCGAAGTGCTAGATGAAGGCTCGAGCACTATGTGAGACTCTTCTCTCAAGGTCTCCTCTAAGAAGTCTGATAATATGCCCAATGAAGGCATCATTCACGCTTTGATATTCTCTCTTGAAATTCCTGAATTGTAATTCTGGATAGTGATCATATACTTTAAGCTCTCCTCTTTTTGGATTTGGATTGTTAATAAAAAAGAGGCCCCTATACAGGAATGGTTCTGCCAAGAGGTATACCAGATAAGACGTCATGTAGAACTAGGATGTCCGTTTCACATTTATGAGTTGGTTGTGTAGGTTGTCGCTAATGATCTTAGCCCAGCAAAACTTGATTTTTCCCTGGATGATCTCCTTAATGAAGTAGAACATCCATTCTTGAAAGGACGCAATAGGGAGGCCCATTACTCTACTCAGTAGGGTAACCAGATCATGATATTCCTCATAAAAGTCACTCCTGAATAGCTCTTGTGGCACCTTGGAAACACTACCCCTCTTTTCCTTCAACCAATATTGGTTGATTAGCTTCTTACAGTGGAAGGGGTCTACTTTCCACATGTTCCTGGCATATCTCTTCTTTGTTTCTTCCATGGGATCAAACGTAGGGATGTGGAAAATCTAGCTAATGGACTTGGTAGACAAATCTGCCAATACTCTGCAACCATGATCTATGATTTTCCTATTTTTGTGGTAAGCTTCCCAACACATAATTACTAGCTTTGGAGGTCCAAGTGCAAGTGGGAAGTCAGTTGCTTTAGCGAGTCCACTCTTTCTAATTTTTTGGGCATTTTTAGTCGTCAGGTTGATTATGACCATGCATTGGAATTCATCAATGTCAACGTGCCCAAGGTTGGTGTCTGACACTGTATCCCATGAGGAGGTGGCTTTAGAGGTGCAATCCACCCCATGAAACTGGTACTGCATTTGATATTTCTCTTCCTTTCCCCTGGGTTCTTTGGTAGGCTTCTTTCCTTTTTCCTTCTTTGTAGACCTCCCTGATGGTCCCATAGTAGATTCCATAAATCCTACAAATAAAGATGTAGTAAGCATATTCTCATAAAAATAAGGGGAGCATAAGAAAATCCTACAAAACAAGGGTTAGATATATCCATGCATCACCAAAAGATCATAAAATTCATTAACATTCATTGTTTGGCACTCATTTGGGTCAAATTCATGAATGTAGGCCTAGGGATGTAGGTTTCCCTGGGTTGGCAGCTATCAAGAATAGTCAGGAGTAGAATGGCTTGAGGGTCACAACAACCTACAGATGGCCACTTGCACCCAAAATTCTGCACTTAAAGTTTAGGGGCTAGGATCTTTAGCAAGGCATTGAAAGCATTGGGAAATCAACAATGAATTCTCTTAAGGCTTGTAACTGGTCATTTTTCTCATGCGAGTGTTAGGAACGTGTGTAGGTAGGGGAACACCACAGACGTTTGGGAGCTCCATTGTTGAGAAGCGACAGTCACAAGGAAAAAACCCGTAGTAGGAATCCCGCACAGTGGGGTCCGTAGGCAACATGGATGAATTGGCTTGATTCCTCTTTAGATTTGATCATTTCAGAGTTTGCAGGTGGGGACCAATGGAAGGTCATCGAGAGATGGCTATTTGGGGATGGCAATGATGAAGCAGTGGCTTGCAAGAGGTGGTCCACACTGGTGGGCCCGCTAGATACTTTAGCCCTAATCAATTCACTTAAAGGAACTCAGACAACAAAGGGGAGCTCAGGCTTCATGATGTGGGTAGCAAGGAGGACGCAACCACTAATGAGTGGAAACTAACTAACGATGGGCTGCCATGGTGGCCCAAAAGAAAAAGCCTGCAACCCATTTCATTTGGTCATTTCTTGCTGAAGGCTCGGAGGGAAACAATAGGGTTGAGGTCTGTAATACATGAAGATGAGGATCCTTGGTGGTTTCAAGATGGCTATGATGATGGGGCGATCCACAAATAAACCCCCACAAGGTTTGGCTTACATGAGGCATGGACTTAGCATTCTCATTCAAAAGTTTGAGGTGGCTCTAAGAGCCACGGGGTCCGCAGGGCAAGAAGAAGCAATGGTTTTTCCATTTATGATAGGCATTAGAAATGACAATGAAGGGAGTGGGTGACCCACACTAATCTTCCTACAAGGAGGACTTGGCTATTTTGAAAGCTCAGGGGAGATGGCTTTGGTGGGGCATCAGTGAAAGATAGCCATTTTAAAATGGTGGCAAGGCAGGTGTCATCTACATGTGGCAGCCTGCAAGGGTTTCCTGACCTCCCACTTTCTTCTAAGCTTGCACCGTGAGGATTTTGAGGGTAGTTATGGCATCTTTCTGTAGAGGTATACCCACATAGGCATGAAGGTATTGGTTTTTCTTGATTGAAGTTTATACTGTTTGAACAGTGATGACATGTGTGTGGGCTGGAAGGGGCTCATTGCTCTATTCAAGAACAACATTCATGGGGTCAAGTTTCACACGGCTCATAGAGGTTGATTTTAAACAAATTTTAAAGGATTTTCAAGTGGGTTTATGTGGAATTTTGTGCTTAATCAGCCATCCAATAAAATTTAAAGTTTTCCTTAATATTTTTATTAATTTTGGAAACTTAACTTTAAAAGACATTTTCAAGCTGGCGGCGGCAGACATACCAATAGATCCCAAAGAAATCAATGAAGGCCAAGCTTGAGATCATCCAGGAGGTCATGCACGTATGGAGGAGCAGGAGCTACATGGGCTCTAACAAATTCTAAATTGGAAAGGTGAAAATGATAGGTTGAAAGGCCTATTTATAGTAAAAACCTCATCAATTACCCTCATTTAATGCTCGTACAATGGTCGACAGGGTAGGTAGGCATGGGTTTTGAAACTATGATGATGGGAAAGTTAGAACTCACAAGTCAAGAGGCACCTTGGACATTTCCATTTGACAAGCAGTCGGAAGACGATGGCCATAGAGGATGTGGGTCTGCCGTGTGAGTGGATGTCCCTGGATAGCTGCCAGTGCAACAATGAATGAAAGGTAGTGATGCACAAAGGTAAACCCGCAAGGGAAAACCTGCACAAGCTGGAAGATGCCAGTTTTAAAGCTTATGGGAAAACTACCAAGGAAACCTCACAGGGACTAAGGACTTGGGAATTTCTTGGGTGGTGAAATTTGGTCAACTAAATATGGTGACTTGAAGGTTCCTTGACCACTTGGGGCTCAAAATTTAGGGGCACGCAAAATAAGGTGAAGGAAAAAAGTGACCTGATGAAGGCGAAAAGAGGGTCCCCATTCTGAATAGGGCGTGTGTGCTATAGTCACAATAGGTTCTTGATCAAAACTATCTGAAAACCCCTAAACATCTAGATAATAGAAAACATAAAAACATCTAAATATTGGGAAAATATTAAAAACATTCAAATATCAGAAAATCCAAAAACATTTGGAAACATTCAAAAGACCTAAATAACCTCAAAAAACTGGAAACCAAAACATCCACATAAACTTTCAAAAAGACCAAAAATAACCTCAAAACATTTCAAAATACCAAAAATATTGAAATATTCCAAAAAATCTAAAACCACCCATTTCATCTCACTTTCACCCGCAATAACCTTCACCCATAATAAATCAATCATCACCTTCAAACTTTGGAAAAACAAAAAGAAAGCAAGTATAACAAATCATAAAGTGAGAACCTAAGAGTCAAAATCTAAAGTCTAGGTCATAATTAAGCGAGTCAGTGGAGTTTGTATCAATGGCTTATCAAACACCTCATCCTAATCAAAACATAATCAACATGACCTTGGATGCATCCTTCCTATAATGGACATCAATATCAGAAATCACCTTAGCTAAATTAAATTGGCAAGAGAAATAGATAACACTGACTGTTTTTCTTTAATATTTTCTTATGATTTATATTAATGACGCATTTTGAAGACCTCTTGATGATGTATTAATGATTTAGAGAGAAAGGAATGGGGCATCGATCATTATCTTTCATTTGTTTTTCTTGTGGGTATTCTTGTAAAATAATTTAGGCGCATACTTGCTTAGTTGTGTGTAGGGAAGTTGTTTGGAGTAAATTGTTGACTATTGTGTATGCTTTGTTCCGATGTGTTCTAAGCTTCTAACTTACATTCCATTGATTTTTTTGTATGTCAAGATGTGAACAAGAACTATCCTATCTGTTGGAAAAGTCAAACTTCATTACACTAGATACAACGCCATCCTAGTTATCAATACCTTGATACATTGTGTCTATGTGTTATATCAAACAATAAGGAATGACAAAAATTCCCAATCCCAAGATATGAGCAAATCATCATCATCAACATGAATTTCTCATCACTATCTCTAATAAAGTCTCGGTGGATCTTAGACTTGTTATAACTCATGAATCAATCATCAAAATCAATGTTCAATCATCTTATTTCTTCTATATTCTCTCTGCACTAACCTAGTATCATGACAGTCAACAAAAACATCATAGTTGCATCCATCTTGCATCCAAAAATCATCACCATACATACACCTCAAGCGCATAATAATAGCATATCATAAAACATACATCTTGCATCATTATTATCATTTAAGTTGTGATGAATAATATAGATTTGTTATTTTAAGCATCTTAAATCATTGCATGCATCATCACATCATAAACTTACATAGAAAATATATACTAAAAAAGAAAATAACATTGCATCCATTCCATATCATTACATCTCATATCATCGCATATCACACAAGTATAAATAAAAGAATTGCATCCATACATGATAATATATAAGCATGTTACATCATATCAAATGCATCCATACATTCATAAGCATGAAATAAAATGAATGCATCACATCACATCAAATTCGTATCATATATATATATATCAAAAAATGTTGAATGTCATGATACAATATCTGAGTTAATGTATGTATATTGATCAAAAGTAAAATATCCACAAGGATATCAAAAAGGAGCCCGTGAATTTGTATTTGTATTAAGAATTGGGAAATAATAAAAAAGTGTATGTACAAATAGCTAGCCCTAATGGCTACTCTCCTCACTAGGCTATCTCTCGAGATGATCCTTGGCTCGTGGATGTGTCCCACTCCTCTACAAGTAATCTAGTTTTCTAAGCACCATGGGGACATCTCGATGGTAGTGCATACGATAATAGCCTTCCTTGATCATAGCATCTTTGTATAATTGGGAAGACACTATTTTCCCTTGGGCTACAATTGTCATGGTCTCTAGCTGTTGATGCCACCCAACCTCTTGTGCTAACTACATGTCAACAATCTACCTAAACTGATGCTCCTAGTCCCTTTCAGTTGTTAGGACCTAAACCTGCTACTTGGCCTAGTCTCTCTTAGCAGTAATGACCAAAATCTACTATTTATCTTGATCCCTCTCACCAATAACCACCTACAACTACTGTTGAACCTTCTAAATTTGTGCATCACGGGGATCTAGCCCTACTGGTGGTTGTTGTATGGGATACTGCTGCACTAGCTGCTATTGTATTAGAGGCTACTAAGGAGGCTGCTGATGCACTAGGGGTGCCCTTGGGACCTATCCTTTTTCTTGCCCATCATCTAGCTTCCCTCTGCCTCTGCCTACACCCCTCCCTCTTAGTATCCCTTGTGGAGATGCATCTATTGGATCTATTAATTGATGAGGGGGAACAAACTAGGCATCATACCTAGGCATAGTCTAAGCATCCACCTATCCTTGATCATAGGCCAACGGCCTAACAAAAACCTGAAAAAATCCCTCTACAACCTCATGGTTTGGGATCCTATGACCCCATGTTGTCTCCTGAGCTAACCTAGAAAAGATGGTAGTATATTCATCATCAAGCCTATCTTACCTCTCGCAAAACTATCTAGCAATCCTATCTGGTAGGTATCTCTCAATGATAGTGTGCTCTCGACCCTACATGTATCGGGTCTTCCAAGTGAAGAACAACTATTGCACATCATCGTACCAAGATGACATCTGAAGCTAGGGCTGCCATCTAAATATAGTCATGTCATCAATCACTCAGTGCTAGTATGGAATTCCAAGCTACCCTATTTGCTTTAAAGTAATGGCAACCCTATATCTCCATAAAATAGGATCATCAAGCTCTACATCTTCCATCTGAACAATCAGTCGAAGCACAACAATGTGCTCCCAAGCCCAAATGTGAAGTAGGGTAATTCCTATGCCAATCACCCTGCCATCGATATATACAAAATAATGCATATCATTGTAAAGGGAGGTTGACATCACTAGCCCCCATGCATACTAAGTCCTTGAGAACAGCATCCTATGCCAAGCCAAACCCCATCCCAGACTAAATCCTCTGCTTCATCAATCTGGAGAAACCAAGCCTGAGATAATCACTACAATGATCAGTCTGAAATTCAACACCCAACCTCTGTACATTTGGAGGTCAATCTAGGAAGTGACTAGAATAATGTCCTCTTGATAAAGCACCTTATGGCAGACATCATAATCGACGTTGACATCATAGATCATGTGCTCACCATGTATTAGCAAATGCAATATCTGCCATACATCCTCCAACATCACTATTGCCTTGCCCATAGGTAGGTGGAACAATGAGGTCTCGTTGTGCCATCACTCACACAATGTTGTCATCATTGCCAGATGTGTCCAGATGATGGCCATGTAAGCAATGTACCAGAGGCTAATCTCTCCCAAGTGCTCTTGTTGCAACTCAGACAAATCACCAAGTCTAGACAAAACAGTCAGTCGATGCTTGCGGGACATCAAAGGTGGGATAATCTCTTACACCCATGAAGTGCATGACATCAAAATTAAAAAAAAATTGGCTAAGTTTGGAGTTTTTATCCCCAAAATGGCAATAGCGTCACTATTTACAATAGCATCGCTATAATTCAAATTCCAAAGAGTGACGCCCAAAGCATTTAAATTACAAATCATGATATGCTTCGGTAAACACATGTTTTGCTACTTGACTTTGGAAAACCCTAACCCTAATTTTCAAATCACAAGTTTCATTACTATTTAAAATCTAAAACCCTAAATTTAAATCATGAACTACGTCACAATTTACATGAGTCACTAAAAATAAAATTAGCATCACCAATTCTAAAAAATAGCGTCACCATACAACAATGCCACCAAAATTCAAATTTTAAAATGCACTAAATGCACCAAAAAGTCAAATTTCAAATCAGGTTTTGAATCACATATCGATGTTCCTACGCTTGGAAGCCTTTGGTACCCTCGAACTCAGTCAGAAATGTGTTGAGAGAGCACTCGTTGTGCTATTTTGTCAGAGGGTCAAAGCTCAAAATGCAAGAAATCCTGAAGGTGTGAATGCACAAATGAATTGAAAGTGACCCTTCCTCACTTATGAATGCTTGCAAATTATGTTTTTTTCCCTAATTTAACCATCAAGCTAGAGTTTATCACCATTTTCACTAATTTTTCCAAGCTGAACCTTATTTTCCATCATTTTTTTATGTTTTTGGCATGTTTTTTGCACCCTGAAGCCTTTTTGAACCCCTAGGGTGGCATTTTGACCTTTGTTGAGAAATCAACCCAAAATTCAAAATTTATGCCTGATTTCTAAGGGGGCAAGGAATCAGCTTATTCCTTCTGTTGGGGTGACAATGTAGCATCTCAAAATTAGAAAAAAATATATTTTGAAAAATGTAGACACTGAAAAATGTCCTAAATGATATCATACACTTGAATCAGGTATACTAACATCATTTCATCTTGAAACCCATCCTCTTTTCACTTAATTAATTAAATTAGCCTAGCTAGTGAATTAATGGCATCATTTGCATCTATTAACCTAATTAATTTAATCAGGTTAATTCACCCCCTTTCATGCTAACATTTTGTCTCATTAAATTAAATAAATCAAGTTGTTTAATTTAAATCCCTAAATCTTCTTATTTAAATAAATAACCCTAAGTTATTTAATTAAATGTCATTCCACCTTTCCCCCATTCATTAAATCATTTTATTTAATGAATATCATCTAATTCTTCTAATTCCCCTTTTTTCACAATTTAATTTAGTTTTAATTAATTAAATTATCCTTTTCCCTCACCCATGACAATATTCCAAAGAATATTATCTCTCCCCACTCATTTAAAAAAGGGGAATATTCCTTTTTCTCAACAAACTTACTTAGCTTCTTGAGAAAGTTAACTTTTGACCTCTTGTGCAAGTTAACTTGTGGCCTCTTGAAGTTGAAAGTGTGTTTGTTTAAAGGAATGTTAACCCTTGATTAAAATCTCATCTTTCATCCTCATCCGTTGATGAGAATTCATGATCCATGCCTCCACCTTCTTCCATCCTTGATCATTGATTGAGCTTTTTTTATCTCATCCCTCCATTTCTCGTTTGCTCTCCTATAAATACGCCACTATTTGGAGACAAATTGATCCATATTTTAACATCAAAGTTATGTTGTTAAAATCACTCACTCACACTCATATTTAGCACACATTTAGCATATTTTAGTTTATTATAATTGCATTAATTAGTTGTAAGCTTCCATTAATGGCTTCCATGATCACATAATGCATCCATTTATGTTTTTTTGAATTAGGGTTTGTATCTTTTAGTTTAGATTCCTTCTAGATTAGCTTAGAATTTGCATATCTTTATCATTTTAGCATAAAATCATGTTTAATTATCTTGCATCTTACTCATTTAGATTAAAATTATGTTTGTATACACATCTCACAATCGTTACATTAGTTTTCTTCAAAAAAACTGATTGGAACAAGCTCATTTATCCACATGATTGGGAAAGGGTCGCCGTTCCACATCAACGTGACACCACTCCCCCAACGGATAAGTTTTAGATGGATTAGAGTAGGCATTTTAAGTTTTCATAGTTTTGTATGATTAGTTTTGATAAACGTTTAGTTTAATTTTCATTTGAATGATCCTATTGAGATCTGATGTTAGTGGCTTCATTATGCTTTGATTCTTCATGGATCAAGTGTAATAAGCCCATACTAATCCATTAGTCACAGGTACATTGTGACACCTATATTGGAATTTACACTATGCAATGGGTATAGTTTTTGGTAAGGGAGTATCTAGTCTTTTAATCATCATCCAACACCTTAGGGAAACATCCCTTGGTCTTGCAAATCCATAAGTGAAGGAATTATTACCCACCTCAACAATACATCCTAAGTTACCCAACCTAAAGATAGGTTTTTAGCAATATTCCTAATTTTGACACCCCTAGAACTTGGGATATTATTATACCTTAGTGATTTGAGGTATATAGATATAATCACCAACCAATAGGAACCATTTCTAGGGAAGTGTGAGCCCAGTGCATATTTGAAATACCTCTACAACTTTTTTTCAAAATTCTTTTGGCAGAATTGTGATAGATAAGTTTGGCATCCAGTTAAATTATGCCAGAAAATTGGTACCATTGTCTAGGAATATCTAAATCAAGAATCAACTTGAACACCTAGGTACCATAGTGCAGCAAAGAAAGTGTTGGTATTTGATTTGCAAAATAAAAAGTTTGTTTATTCTAACTATTTTCTCCTTTAAGGAGTGGTGACTATGTCAAGGAAGACCCATAATTTTATTTCATACGATAAAGAAATGGAAAGGGATCTACACTCCAAATATCAAGATTCCTCTAGATAGCAACATAGATTCATGGGATGAGTTTATGAGAGTGTTTAATTTGCACTATGGAGAAAGAGTGGACACTAAAAATTTAATCGATGAGCTAAATACCATAAGAAAAGGGGTGAATGAACTAGTTTTTTATTTAAATAATAGATTCATTATAACAATGTGGAAAATGCCTCCTCAAGTAAGTCCAAATGAGCTTATGTTCCATTTTCTATATTTTGGAGAATTTGATTCAAATTTGGGCTATCTTTTGAGAGATAAGAACTCTCAAACCTTTAGGGAAGAATATGTAATTGTTCAATTTAACATAGAAAGCAATTTGAAATCTTCTAGGAAACACAAAAAAGGTGTTGATATAAAAATCCTAAAACTGAATGCAACAATTTCTAGTAAGCCTCTCATTGTTGAAGAAAAACTAGACAAGTTGATGGGAGCTATGAAAGATATTTCATACAAGGTTGAATGGAATGAAAAAGGTATGCCTTCTAATTTTTATCCTGCACATTTTAATGATGGTAAAAGGTTGCATAATAGACCCTATAATTATGATTGGTCCAAGTGACCTAGAGGAAATGATAGACAAGTAGTACCAAGGAACTCAAACCAAGGGCACCAAGAGAAACACACCCCTAGTCCCTTAAGGAAGGATCACATGAATATTTAGCAAGATTCATTTGGTGTGACATATTCTATTTGTCTTGTGATCAATCCAAGTGTGTTGTCGCACCTACACTTGATGAAGAGAAAGGATCCCAAGAGCATTAAGGTACACATGTGTATTATGATGAAACCAATGTGGATAAGCTAGATGACTGTGAGGGTGAGGAATTTTTCAAAATGATTCTTACAACCATCATGTTCCTTTTGAGATACCAAAAAAACATTTTGAGCTAATCAAGGAACAAATAATGCAAAGGTACAGTAGATCAAATCCATCTAATGAAAACATTAGAGCCCTCAATGATTTATTTTTTCATTCAAGTCCAAAGTGATTACCATCTAAGGAATAATAAATTAGGTGTCAAAGACAAATTTGAGGGTATAGATTCTCTAGATATGTTAGCTACAAAATTAAATAAAGTAAAGCAAAAGGACTACAATATAGAAAGAACAATGAATAGATCTACAGGGAAATAACCACCAAGGAAAAAGATGCATTTCCAAATGCATCCCTACAACAAGTGTATGTCATAAAGAAAAAAGGTGTTGATTTTTCAACAAAAAATATAGGAAATCCAAAGGCTATTGGAAAATTTTTGAAACAAAAGCAAGAAAAGGAAAAAACAAATGATAAACAAAAGGTAGAAAAGGAGATTGAAAAATGGTCAACACAAAATAGGTTGCTGTTAAAATAAATATTCAAATAGCTCCCTTCGGGTTTCTTTTGTGTTGTGTGTGTGTCGGCCTGTGCATCGCCGAGTTTATTCAACTTTCCATCAAATTTTGATCTACCACTTTGTGCATCTCCTCTTCGCAACTTCGAGCAACAGCTTCCCTTTCTGGTCCTGAGGAGCTGCGCTGGGCGTCCATGTGTCACACTTGTGGAGGGTTTTATTTCTTATTTTCTTAAAGGTCTCTTCGGGTTGCGAAAGGTTTCTATGGGCCCATCATTTCTAAAGATTGGCAGTGGGTCCTACATCTTACTTCGTGGCTGCAGATCGCAAAGTTTTCATGAGTGGATGAAATAAACAACCACGGGTTGCGAATTGCTTCTGCTGGGCTTCTTTTTATTTTCTAAAGGTCTTGGCGGGCCCAACCTTCTGCTAGGTGGCAACCCTTCGCATATCTTTCACGCAGTAAGGAAATGACTAGCCGTGGGCAGCAAAACGCTGCCATGCGTCTTTCGCACCCGGTTGATGCAACTTTCTCTCCACTTCGATAAGGATCTCGGCCCATGAGACACGTGTTGCATCTTCACAATCTCTCAGCGGCAATGGGAGAAAGTTTTGAGCAAGCAACGAAAGGCTGCCATGTGCCTTAAGACTAATCTGTAGAGCAGACGATAGGCTGGCTGAGGGAGATGATGCTATTGGGTGCCGCTCATCATGGTCGTTTGCAGCGGTGGATGACACTTGTTGCCTCGAGCTGGCTGGGACCACTGCCATCATTACAAGGGATGCACCTGCACTTGGATGATCGGGTGTTATGTTTTGGCTCGATGCCATTGTAACGGCCTTGGGAATCTTCTGATTCAGGCATCATTGTAGGGGATTGTGGGATCTTTTTTGTTACGGTTCTCCACAGCGATGGGAGTTTTCTTTGCCTGCTATATATACTCTCTCGATCGATGAGAGAAAGGTCTAAAAAATTTTAGAGAAAACACACTGGTTTTTAGCAAGAGACATCAGGCCTCTTTTACTATTTTATTTGCAAGAAACTTTCAGACTGTGCCAACTGTTTAGCCTTTCTATTTTTCATATTTTGATTAAACTCTAAACTGTGCTCTATACTGTCTTAAGCATTTTATTTGAAGGGACTTCTATTTATTGAATACAACTTGCTTACCTAAATCATGTCTAATGACTCTTCTTAGTAGTAAGGATGTATGTAATACTGTTTTATGTTAATAAATGGATTGTTTATGCTATAGTTTTAAATCTCTGACATTTTGGAACATGACAACACCATTCAGGCCCCTAAATCTATGATTTATCGTGCCTATCAGCAAATTTTGGCGCATCGCCTTAGATTAGATTTTGCTTCATTAGATCTGTTTCATTTTCCCTTTCCAAAACCCATTATAGAAGAAGTCAGCTTCTTTAAAATCTGGAGGTCACTCAGTTCAGCGCAAAGTGTCCCCCTTGAGCTGAGTTTCCCATAAGGCACTGTTACCTCGTCAATTTTTAGCGTCAACAGTTTGTACCTTTTTCTGGCATGCCCGGTGGGACCCGAACTAATGAAATTTCTTTATAAAGGGGTGTATGAGCCATTGGCCTGTAACTAGATCCCAAACCACAAGTAACCCAGGTTTACTGGTACCTCCGCTAGGGACAGTCCAAGCCACAAATCAGCTGGTAACCATCCCGTTCACACCACCTTTTCCTCTCACCATGTTGTCAGTAGTGAACAGAAACTACATAGCATGGGATGCTAGAAGTCCCATGGTAGCCCCTATAGCGCCAACTGTTTGGGGCGCTATCCCAGTTTCGGCCCTAAAAGCTATTCCCAAATTTTTTGGAGACAACACAAAAACACCAGCAGAACATTTGTAGGATGTAGCGGATGTTTGTCTAGTACACGGTATTACAACGCAGAATGTAGCCCTAAGGCTTCTCGCCACATCCTTCAAGGCTCTGGATTGGTACTAAACACTGACTCCTAATTCAATTCGCACCTGGGATGAGCTCATAGATCCACTTTATGAAAGTTTCTCAAATGACGGAGATCGTTCTTCATTATATTATCAGCTATCCATCATAAAATGATCCCCTCAGGAGGCTCTAACAGACTTCAATGCCTGATTTCACTCAAATTGGTAGAGAATTCCTGTGACTATCCACCCAACTGCAGAATTGGCATTCATATTTTATCTGAAATCCATTAATCCTGACATTTCTGTGATGATCAAGTATTTGGGAGGAGCCACTCTACCAGATGCTTATGCTACCGCTATCAAAGCTAAGAATCATCTGATAGATTGCGAAAAATTGCTTCCTTGACCTATTATGCCGATATTTCCTGAAATATCAACCTCTGCATAGGAGGCCGCATCGACTAGTGTGGCAGCAACTCCCCAGTCAATGTACTCATATGCGGCCGCTCCTAAAAATTCGGCTTCTACATCAGGTTCTTCCAAGGATGAAATAAGTAACCTCAAGGAGATGTTGTGAACTATGGTGAATGACATAACAACTTTCAAGCAGAACCAAGCAACGCCCCCGTGACCTACATATCAAAACTATCAAGGTAGACGATCTACTTATCAACAAAATCAATATTAGAGTGCGCCTTGCACTAATCCACCAGTGCCGACTATGAACCAGATGGTCCTGGTGCCTACGCCGCTAACAGGTGCATCACCAAGCTCGAGTAGAGAATTGACTGTAGGAAAAAAAAATCTTATTAATGACATCAATCCATGGTGCTTCCCCTGCAATGATGCGCATATGCCCCGAAATTTTCCACATGGAAGCTTACAACAGAAGGTAGCAGAGCAACATAGTCAAGGTACTACAACAGAAAATGAAGGATAATTATATGCCTCGCCAATGGAGAGTGTGGTATTGCTCCTGATCATGCACTCTTCTCCTGGATGGAGGACAAGGAAACGGTGTTTGCCAATGACACATTCATAGCCAAAACACCACAGGTACAACCTGACTACAACACGCGCTCAAAGAGGAGATTCACCGATGAGCCTGTTGTTTCACTTCTAGACAGCCCACAATGCAAAGGCGTGTCCGATCAAATTCCTGGCGCATCAACCATGCCTTCACCTTCTCAACCACGGAAGGAAATTATTATAGCAAGAACCAAGGAGCAGAAATCTCTGAGTTTGCCACTTCTCAATGTGGTGGAGCAATTGAAGAAATCATTCGCAAACATGTCTTTATGGGACATTCTAGCTATCTCGGAACAAAAGACTATATTATAGAAGGCGCTTCAGCAAGAAATCAACTCAACACCAACAGAGTCGTCTGCCAGTACAGATGTGGTTTATCAAATGCCACCAGCTAAGGTTCTTACAGACCAAGCAAAGGAATCCCATGTTGAAGACAGAAGTAGGTCAAAACCTTAGCCCTTCTTCTTAACTCTCATTATAGGAAAGAAACTATTACATAATGCTATAATTGATTCTGGCGCTAGTACAACTGTTATGCCAAAACTGATAGCCAAAGCTCTGGGACTCAACTATGAACCTATGAAAAAGGGGGTGATGCAGCTCGACGGAAATAAAGTTGATACTATAGGTGTCATCAAAGCACTTCCCTTAACTCTATTTGCCTGCCCCAATATCACGGTCCCTCAAGATACAGTGATCATAGATGAGGCCCTGATCAACTTTGAAGCCACGCATACCTCTATCACCAAGGAGGAAATGTATAGCGTTGAAATGCTAGAGGAAGAAAAGGTGAATGGAGACCGAAATGATAAGGAAGATGCTCTATTGAGCGAACACATAAACAATGACCCTTTTGGAAATTATCATGCTATAGGATTAGGCACATATGTGATTTATGACAAAGACCAGGTGCTTCCAAGGGTCACCAAAGAATCTGATGGTAACCAAGCAAATGAGCTATGGACATTGTATTTTGATGGAGCAAGAAGCAAGGTAGGTGCTGGAGTAGGGGTATGTCTAATATCCCCACAAAATGAAATTTTTTTGAGATCTTTCCGCTTTCAATTCGCCTATTCAAACAATGAGGCTGAATATGAAAGGTTAGTCCAAGGCCTAAGCCTTGCAGAACGGATGGGTATTAAGCAATTGATGGTGTTCGGAGATTCTGAACTAGTAGTTAATCAGGTTCAAGGAATTTCTGCAGCAAAGAATGTCTGCATGAAATCCTATTGGCATCAAATCTGGGACCTGATTGAGGGTTTCGAAGCTTTCAATATCCGGACCATTCCCCGAAGCCAGAATGGCGATGCAGATCATATGGCACTGATTGGTGCTCAGTTTGATCTTGTCTCCGACTTGCTTCGGAATGAATATTCAGTACGGATGCTTGTCTGACCAGCGATCCCCGATAATGATCAAAGTTGGCAAGTCTTTGAAAGTGATGAACACATCACTTCATTTATCAAACACTCAGGATAATTTGTTGATTAGCTTCAACCAAAGATCGTCAAAGCCTATGAAGGACAGATTATGCAACTCAAATCAAATAAACTTCCGAAAGGCTTGGTTACTCTTGAAAACTTTTTCGATTGTAACGATGCCTGAAATGATAAGCAAAAATTCATGGCAGATAAAAGTGATTATGAGGACCTTCGGGTCTCCGATGGTAGGAATCTCTGGGTCGGGAGAGATGTCTCGCATCGAGATAAAGAAAGGCTTATCAGTTTCTGCAAAAAATATGGAGTAGTGGCTTGGTCCTATGATGATCTAGAAGGTTAAGATCCTGGTGTCATTCAGCACACTATTGAGCTAGCAGAAGGTGCGAAACCAGTCTGATAGAAACAGAGGCCAGTCAACCCTAAAGTTGAGGCCCTGATGGCACAAGAGCTAACCAAGCTCATTGATTCACGTATTGTCTTCCCAATCAAACATAGTACTTGGGTATCAAATCTGGTACCAATTCGAAAGAAGAATGGTGATATCCACTTATGTGTGGACTTCCAAGACCTGAACAGAGCATCTCTGAAGGATCACTATCCATTTCCTTCTATGGAGTCAATCCTACAAACTATCGTAGGATCAGAAATGTTCTCTCTGCTGGATGGTTTCTCTGGCTATAACCAGATTCAAGTCAAAGAAGAAGATCAGCACAAGACTACGTTCACCACCAAGTGGGGAACATTTGCATATGCTAAAATGTCTTTTGGTTTATCCAATGCAGGGGCAACTTTCTAGCAGGCTATGGACTTCGCATTCAGCGGACTGATCAATAAGTTTATTCTAATCTATTTGGATGACCTTACTATGTTCTGTAAATCTAAGGATGATAATTTTGATTATTTGGAATTAGTTTTTCAAAAGTGCCAGGAATTCAGGGTTTCCCTTAATCCAAAAAAATGTGTATTCAAAGTGCCACAGGGTAAGCTGTTAGGACATGTTGTGTCTAAAGAAGGTATTTCAATTGACTCGAATGAGTAAAGGCTATCAAAGAGCTCCCCCTTTCGGTAAATAAGAAGGGTGTCCAGTCTTTTCTGGGCAAAGTAAATTTCTTCAACAAATTTATTTCCGATTTCATGGGAATGATTAGGCCAATCACCCTAATGCTTAAAAAAGATCAAGCTTTCAAGTGGACAATGGAAGCCTAAGAGGCTTTTGAACGGGTCAAGGAAGCAATCTCCACAGCCCCAGTGCTAGTTAATCTGAATCAATGCAAAGATTTTATAATGTATTCCTTCAGTAGCAAGTCCAGTATTGCTACTATTCTAACTCAAAAGGATAGTGAAGGAAAAGGAGAACATCCAGTGGTGTTCTATTCCCGAACCCTAAAAGAATATGAGGCGAATTATAACTTCGTCGAAATACAGGCCTTCGCAATAGTAAAAGGACTTAAAAAATTTCACCATCTAATTTCCTGCAACAAAGTTCTGGTATATGTCGCACATTCTAGTGTGTGTGAATACATCATGGAATGAGAGATCACAGAAAAAAGGGCTAATTGGATCACCAAGATCCTAGAATATGACATCGAGGTTAGGCCTAATAAGACTATTAAAGGCAGAGGACTGTGTGAGTATATGGCACAGAATGAGGACGTACCTACCAAGGAGGAACAGCCATAGCTCGTCTTGATAAATGGGTCGGGATGGGAAGACGATTGGCTAACTTATAGAACGAACTTCATGCGAGCCGGAAGGTATCCGCCAGGCCTCTCATCCCAAAAAAGAAGGTATTACCGGCTTCAGAATCATGGGTATACGCTGATAGAAGGAGTCCTTTTCAAAAGAAATTTCAATGGTGTGCTCCTACGATGTGTTACTTCAGAAGAGGTGCAGAGAATCCTTGACACATTCCACAATAGCGACGAAGGTGGATATTTCTCCACCAAAACTACTGCCATCAAGGTCATGCGAGCTGGCTATTACTGGCCTACACTTTTTAGTGACTCCCACTCTCTGGTGAAGGCTTGTAAAAAATGCCAATTCTTCTCTGATAGAAGGAGGAATTTAGCAATGCCCCTCAGACCTATAGTGGCAGATGAACTGTTTGCGCAATGGGGCCTGGACTTCATCAGAATGATCAACACAGTTTCTAGTGCCAAACATAAGTGGATTCTAACCTCTATGGACTACTTCACAAGGTAGACGGAAGCTGTTCCCCTTAAGGGCGCAACAGAAACAGAGATTGTAGATTTCCTCGAAGCACTGGTGACAAGGTTCGGCCCTCCGAAAATGATCATTTCAGACAACGCTAGAGTATTTTTAGGTACAAAGGTATGTCACTTTGCATTAAAGAATGGCATATTTCTTAAAACATCATCAAACTATTATCCGCAAGGAAATGGTCTAGCCGAGTCGACAAACAAAAGCTTAATCTGACTTCTTAAAAAGGTTGGCTTAGAGCACCAGAGGGAATGGCATAAAAATATTTGAAAAGCGCTCTGGGCAAACCTTATAACTCCTAATCAAGTCCTTAAGACTTTGCCTTATGAGCTGGTATATGGCAAAGAGGCGTTGTTACCCATCTCCATGGAGATTCCGGCAATACAATTGTTGAAAGCTCTTGAGATAGAACAAAATGGAGCCATGGAGGTTCGGCTCGCCGAACTGTTGGAAGTACAAGAAAAAAGGGAAAATTCCTTAATGGCAATGACAAGCCGTCAACAGGTGGTCAAACGATGGTTTGACAAGAAGGCTTCTGACCAGGGTCTAAAAAGTGGAGATTTAGTGCTAAAGTATGACAATAGGGCTGCAAAGCCAAGTCAACATGGTAAAATTGATAGCCTATGGGAGGGACTATTTAAAATCATCTGGTGCAAACAACACAATGCTTTTGAGCTGGAAAATATGGAGCAGGAACCGTTAGGAATCCCGGTCAATGGGATTCATCTTAAGTTGTTTCATTAGGCATTAAGCTCTACTTTGCATATATGTAAATAACGCTTTTATTTTCTTTCCTGTTGTTTGGCCATTTCTTTTTCCTAAAATTAGTTGTTGTTCTACAAATTAACTCATTATCAGTGGCGGTGGAAACACCAGAGTTGCTTTACACAAAATACACTCATATACGGAGAAATAGCATACAAGCATGCAAACCCAGAAAATTTTAAACATAGAATCAAAAAAAGCATGGATTTTCCTTAAAATAGGAGATATACATTGATATATATGTTCTTTGGTTACAAAATGGCTAGGAAGCCAATTATCAAAATGTACAAGTATTAAGGTATATTATATACGATAGCCTTTTATCAGGCTTATCTAAAGCAGGAGAGTTACATTTTGAACAAGCAGGCAAAGGGGTTGTCTATCTGAAGGCATGACTGGTAGCAATCAATGCATTCACTGTAGCGTCCACTTCTTCCTTGTCCACGGGCTCCTCAGTGGCACTGGTAGAATCATTTGGCACAACCGCCAGTGGCAGTGGAAACACCAAGTTCCTAAAGTCAGTATACCAGTCTATGTCATAGAAAGGTATCACGTTGTAGCTCCAAAACAGGAAGTGTAGAGCCTGGGTAACCCTCTACTAGTGCTAGTCACGGGTCTGCAAGTGGAATCTGCTGAGAAATGGTAGCAAAACGACGATAGATTCTTCCTCAATAAAGCGACGCAGGTCGCTAACTGTTGGCAAGCCTATCCCATATGTGACATGTGCAATGACCTCATTGAGCCCATTCAGGTACTTCTTCGGGAAGATTTCTTTAACCAGCTTCAAGATAAGTGGTCAGGGAATGCAAATGTCCAGCATGGATGCTACAAAGTGAGAGCACATGTCAGTATTCACCTTATACTTATCCTCGTATTCTATGCAATCCTTGCATAAGACCCACTTAATGGCTACCAAAACCAGAGAGTGCTTGTTCTTCATCATCCTTTTCAGTCTCCTAGTGGAAATCTCACCTAAGAACGCCGTCTGTGACTTATACGAGGTTAGAAAAATTGGGGTATCCATTGTTCTAACAATGTCCCTAGTATTCTAAGATAATGTCGAATTTGTTCACCACCTGACCTATGAAAGTACTTGCTTAGCACTCTACTACTGGCTTATCACCTCTTAAATGCTAAGTATGTTTTGCTCACTATCTGCTAGCCTATTTATAGAAAGGTTGACAAGGCACATGCTGATCCGCCTTCAAGAAACGTGATGTTATGCTAGCTGCTGTCTTGAAAGATGAGCCTACGTTTGTTCACATTTTTGGGCTAGTTGCATCCGTGATAGCACGACTTGATGCATGCTTAATTAAATGAAGCTGATTAATTAGTTTTAAAAAGGTGGCACTTGTTGGTAGGAGGATGAATGGCCGTAGGCTATTGTGTCATCTCTCAAGCGCGTCACAAGGCCCAAGGCGATACTCATATCCTTTCAGGCGGTGATCATTTGCTTGTCATAATCATTTCGGTCAAGATATTAATTGCCAACGCATGCTAACACAGGGTTGGCAAGCCAGTTGTAGGCTCAAGTTCCAAGGAGATCAGGGCGTATCACAAGATCACCCAAATGTAATAATGAAATCCAGCTACCTTAGAATAGCAATCAGTTCATCTTGCACGAGTTGTAAGATTAACGGTACATGCCGAATTAAATGCAAAAGGCTTGTTTTCACCTACCACCTTGGGAAGTTGCTATTATTGTATGAAAAATCTTAATCTTTCAAAGTCTTTTTACAAACGCAAGGAGAAGTGTAGAGTTGTTTTCTATTTGTTTATCCGGAGCAGGCATAGTCGCAAGCTAGGAGCTTACAAAACCAGAGAAGGAAAAATGTCAGAATCTTCAACTCAGCCAATGTAGGAGGAAATTAGCCAGGAACTATTCATGGCTATTCCTTCCTCAGTTGAGGTATATATCTACGAGGATGTAGCGTACGCCATGCCTGGTATACCTAGCGAGACGAGAAGAGCCCACATAGAGGAACTAGATAAACCCAAGGAATGGAGTAACCAGAAAAAGGTTGAGAAAAAATAGAACAATATCTATGACCCAAAGCTTATGAGGAACCCTAAATCCCTCAGAGAGGCAGCTTGTGCTAGGTTATCAGCACCATAGGTGGACCAATCCACGGTGAGTAGAGTCTGGTATAGTGGTCTCCCACAATACATGGTCCCATTGGTGCACTATTGCACATAAGTGGTTGATGCTGCTATTCAGCACTATAATCTAGATACCCACTACATTGAAGGCCATAATTTAAGGGTTCATATCAGCCCAGAAGTAATCTGGCACATGTTATATATCTTGGATCCGAGTAAAAGGAAAGAGACTATCGAGCCTTTTCGCCCGAGCAAGGGAGAGAAAATATGGAGGAAGATGAAAACCAGCTCAGATTTCTTATTAGAAGAGACTAATAAGAAAGGTATCCTAGGCATTAAAACGCCAAGTATCTCATTATCACGTGGCTCATTCCGCAATGATCTCTAGGATGCCATGTCCATGCTGGCATTTGTTTACGACCGAGACTCCAATGAGAAGATAGAAAGCTTTCAGCTGGGACCGGCAATACAATTTTGCAAGAAACATGACCTCTTCTGGTATGATTTTGCTAAGTTCATGGTTGAAGAAATGAAACAAAAAATTGAGAATTATCAGGCGGAGAAAAATTATAGGTTTCTTTCCTACCTAGTCCACATGTTTCTGCACCAAAATCCAGATTTCTTCGCCCATTTTTTTCCGCTATCAATTTTTTATGAGCAGAATAAAAGAAAGCCGGTGTCTACATGGACACCTTTCCTTTCCGCATCATATGACTATTATGCATTTGTAGACTATTTTATAGCCCTGGTTTTGAATGATTTAATCAGAGAGGGTGATATTGTCTGGCTCACCAAAGAGCAGATCAGATTTATGCAGAGCTACACCCCTGCTTGTGACTGGTTCTTAGGCAGATATTTTACAATCCTCTGAATGCGGGGCTTTACTGACAAACCTTTCCTGCTCCCGGCTTGCGTCACAGATAGAGTGCTCGCGCTGAAAATTTTTCGGAAGGTATGTATCATTGATTTCACTTTCTGTAGTAGCGGAAGGGTCAAGAGGAAAGGATTCTTCACTTGTCCGAACAGTTTCAAGTCGGTAACTCTAATTAAAAAACAATCACACAAGTTGTTGGAAGAAAAGCTGGCACATCTAGGGTTGGTATTGGTAAACGATAAGTGGGAGTACAACCCTTTCAATGACTTGCCAGAGCCACATATGAAAGTTACCCATGTTTCCCAACCATACTGGGAGAAAAGGCTTAACCCGCACATGGATAAAGATGAAGATTTTGTAGAATTAGCGCAAATCCCTACGTCGGACACTAGAGACCCATGGCACAAGTTCTACTTTTCTATGGTCGTGGCCAATGATAATGTTCCTATGGAGTGCAGCATGTATAATAAGTTGAAAAAGGGTGAGGAATGGAGTGATAATAAAAACTTTCTGGAAATATCGCCAGGAAGTAAGACAATTAGATGCTCCCTACAATCAGCTAAAGGATGACCAGGAATTTGATAGATGGTGGAAAGAAGGCCACCCCAGCCCGAGCTCTAATATTGATAGGAGCGAAGAGGGGGAGGAATCCGAGGAGCATGAAGAAGAAACGGCAGTATCATCCTTTTCAGCACAAAGGGGCAAGGTCTCCGGGCATGCTGCCTATATGGACACAAATGTACATTTTAATATATCAAGAGGCTCGCATACACTCACTTGGGCCGCTAAACTAGCCAGGCTAACGCCTCAGCAGATGTGTTTGGCTGCAAAAGCTAGTGAGTGTCTACCTGCAAAAAGGCAACGTACTGAAAGTATTATCAGAGGGGTTTTGCAAGAACCCGTCAAAGGAGAAACACCCACTGCTAGCCAAATACCAGAGTTTGTGGGCGAGTCACAGACGATCCTGGAGCCATCGCCGACCAGTCAACAGGTACATTTTGCTCCTTCTCTTGCATCTCATTCTTTCGCATCCGCCCCTGCTTCACTGGCAACTCCTGCCATAAGTCTGAGCCCTCTACCTTCTACTTTCGGTCCAACTTATTTGATTGGATTCACCCAGTTTTCGTAGGCCCACTTGCTTCTAATTACTCCTCTGAGTGTGCTCACACCTACTACTGCTGCTCAGACTTTCCTTGCCTTGCTTTCAGACAATGTTTTCCCTATCGGTGCCCATTCTTTTTCCGCTATGCTTACAAATCCCCTTCCATTGCAACAACCTGACACCCCATTAGCGACTCCCTTTTCCCAGCCAATGAGCCTTACGGCTGAATCCTTGATAAAGCCGCTACTAATGTCTAGCCCTGCTGATAGTTCTCAAGCAAAACTATGGAACGTGCTACACTTTTCTCCACAAACAGTCACTCTCCAGAAGAAGAAAATGCGTGCGCCTATGAAAGTTACCTATCCCTACGCCTTACCCTCTGGTGTTCCTTTTATAGGTGGGCTAGTTTCATCACCAGCCAAATTCATAGCATAGTTAGATTATGGAAAAGAGGCACGCGCGAATAGAATGAGGCAACATAAGGCAAAGGATGACAATGCTCCCGCTGAGCCAAAAGTACAAGCTTCGTATGATGAGGTCCGACAAGAATTAAAATTCACAACCATGTACCCAAGGATAAGCAAGTCTCATGGAGAAATGCAACCCGAAGACTATGAGATATATACTGTTGGACTCGACATGAAAGTAGCACGGCCACAAGATAAGGTCAAAATCATGGAGGAAACGCAATGGGAGGTCACTTCCGACTTCCTCAAAACTGGTTGCCAGTTAAAGAAGAAGGATGAGCAGCTCAAGGTAGCCAAGGAAAGGGTGAGTTTTCTGGAAACAAAGGAGAAATCCTTGGAGGCAGATATCGCCCGAATGACTAAAAGGGCACTGACAGCAGAGAACAAGAGGAACAGACTTCAGGGCGAAATTGTGAGGACCCAGATTACTGATCCAAGCTTAATAAAAGAACTACAAAACTAGAACCAAGTAGCACGACAAAGCCTACAGTCAAAGGAGGAGGAGCTTGAACGCGTTCGTCTTGAGCATAGTCAAGGGATGGCACAAAAGGGTACGGAGTTGGAACACTTACAAGAGCAGTATGAGCAAAGAGTACAGGGAAAGGAGGCCGAATTTGAAGGCCTGAAGGCTAAATTGGAGGAAGAGCTCCAAGAGACAAAAGCTTCTCTAGAAGAGCAATCAGCGAACCACTCTCGAGCTTAACAAAATTGGAATTTAAAGAAATGAGCAACTATGCGAAGCAGCTAACATCCGAGAAAAGGAAGAAGGTAGAATTAGCTGAGGCCCTTATTTCAAGAGACACAGAGATTTCTTCGCTTAAAGCCTCTTTATTGCCTGCCCCTGCCCAACCTGATGTCATTCCGCTAGTTAGGAAATTATACATTTTTCACTAGGAGAAAGTCAAGACCTTTTACCTAACACTGCAGCTTACCCTCTGATTTATAGACAAGGCATCAAGGCTCAATCAAGAGACAAGCAATACAATTGAGCAGTTCCCACGTTTCATCCTGGAGAGAATTCCCTAGACGAGGGATTTGCTCAACAAGCTATACTCTGTCTCAGATGAAATCCTTGCCGAGGCGGGTATCGAAGATCGGGACGCTGCTACTCAAGCAACAAATAAATTCATTCATTGTCACTCCACTTTCCAGCGCACTAAGACAGCAGCAGTTTTTCTAAGTAGGGCACTTGATGGCATACGAGGAAGTTTTTCTGAGTTAAGCAAGCTGGGGCTGCCGTCCCTGTTCCTCGAGGATGGATCCATTGCCATGACTACATAGATTGCTGAGATTATTGAGTAGAGGGAAAACGACCCAAAGGCTTTCAGGGAGTTGAGCAGCTCCCCAACCGCAGTCGACATTGAGGCAATCATTCATCCACTCTCGCAGCTGCTTTTCCATATCTAAGTAGGCACCGGCCTACCTGAGGTGCTGCCTCACAAGGAAGCTATTGATCTACGTGGAGCACAAGAAAATTTGCGCAGCATGGCAAAGCCATCCGAAAGTGAATGGTCGCCCTTGCAAGCTGCTTTTTCCAAACTCTGACCCCATTAGCCCTATGGATAAAGCTCTGGTCTGCAGAACTAGAGATATTTTTTGGGTTCTCTGTTCTTTATCCAAAACGCCCCTGGTAGTCACCAAAAGCTGTTAAAATAAATATTCAAATAGCTCCCTTCGGGTTTCTTTTGTGTTGTGTGTGTGCCGTCCTATGCATCGCCAAGTTTATTCGGCTTTCCATCAAATTTTGATCTGCCACTTTGTGCATCTCCTCTTCACAACTTCGGGCAATGGCTTCCCTTTTAGGTCCTGAGGAGTTGTGCTGGGCGTCCACTCTGCTGGGCGTCCACATGTCACGCTTGCGAAGGATTTTATTTCTTATTTTCTTAAATGTCTCTTCGGGTTGCGAAAGGTTTCTGTGGGCCCATCATTTCTAAAGATTGGCAGTGGGTCCTACATCTTACTTCGTGGCTGCAGATCACAAAGTTTTCATGAGCGGATGAAATAAACAACCACGGGCTACGAATTGCTTCCACTGGGCTTCTTTTTATTTTCTAAAGGTGTTGGTGGGCCCCACCTTCTCTAGGTGGCAACCCTTCACATTTCTTTCACGCAGTAAGGAAACGACCAGCCGCGGGCAGTGAAACACTGCCACGCATCTTTTGCACCCGGTTGATGCAACTTTCTCTCCATTGCGATAAGGATCTCGGCCCATGAGACACGTGTTGCATCTTCACAATCTCTCAGCAGCAATGGGAGAAAGTTTCGAGCAGGCAACGAAAGGCTGCCATGTGCCTTATGACTAATCTATAGAGCAAACGATAGGCTGGCTGAGGGATATGATGCTATTGGGTGCCGCTCATCATGGTCGTTTGCAGCGGTGGATGACACTTGTCGCCTCGAGCTGGCTGGGACCACTGCCATCATTACAAGGGATGCACCTACACCTGGATGACCGGGTGCTATGTTTTGGCTCGATGTCATTGTAATGGCCTTGAGAATCTTCTGATTCAGACATCATTGCAGGGGATTGTGGGATCTTTTTTGTTACGGTTCTCCAAAGGGGTGGGAGTTTTCTTTGCCTGCTATATATACTCTCTCGGTCGATGAGAGAAAGGTCCAAAAAATTTTAGAGAAAACACACTGGTAGCAAGAGACATCAGGCCTCTTTTACTATTTTATTTGCAAGAAACTTTCAGACTGTGCCAATTGTTCGGCCTTTCTGTTTTTCATGTTTTGATTAAACTGTAAACTATGCTCTATACTGTCCTAAGCATTTCATTTGAAGGGACTTCTATATGTTGAATACAACTTGTTTACCTAAATCATGTCTAATGACTCTTCTTAGCAGTAAGGATGTATGCAATACTATTTTATGTCAATAAATAAATTGTTTATGCTATAGCTTTAAATCTCTGACGTTTTGGAACACGACAACACCATTTAGGCCCCTAAATCTATGATTTATCGTGCCTATCAGCAAATTTTGGCGCATCGCCTTAGATTAGATTTTGATTCATTAGATTTGTTTCCTTTTCCCTTTCCAAAACTTGTTATAGAAGAAGTCATCTTCTTTAAAATCAGGAGGTCACTCAATTCGGTGCAAAGGGTCCCGCTTGAACTGAGTTTCCCATAAGGCACTGTTACCTCATTAATATTTGGCATCAACAGTTGCTGCTAGGGATCAAATAATCTCTTACATCCTTGATACTAGTGTTGTGATAATCCCATCTTCTAATGTTGTACCTACATACCAACCAATTGACATGGCTCGGGATATATACCAATTGAAAGTTCAAGTGTTAATTAGGGAACTGTTGAGGATCCTTGAGCATAGGGAAAGTGTGTTTTTTTATATCACTACCCCTACTATATTTGATTAGCCAAATGAAGTTGCAAAGGCTCCCAAAGGTAGGGAAAATAAATTCAACATACAAGAAATATTTGAGATATACTTTGAAACTATTTCTACAAGTAATAAAAGAAAATTATCCATTTTATACCTCTCTATTAATAAATGGTAGGTTGGTGTGTAATTTATGTTAGATTCCAAGGCATCCAATAAGGAGATGTCATTAGAGTTCATAAACCACCTAAGACTACAAGTTTTAAAATGTTATGGGAAATTATATTCCATGGATTTTCATGAGGTGAATTTGATTAGGATATTAATTGATGTTCCAATACATCTTGTTGCATACCTAGGTAAAAGCATTTTAGTTGGCACTATCGTAGTTGGTTGTCCAATTAAATGGGTGATGTTGTTGTCCACAAAGTGTGCAACTTCAATGGTGTTAATATTTAGATGTTCTTGTTTTATGCTACCAAACCACTATGTGGAAACTAAATCAAATTACATAGAGAAAATAAAATTATGGTTCTTGTGGATAATCCAAATGAATCAAAGAATCAATCTTGCTATTTTGATATGGATCCTGATTGTTTTGTAGGCTATTGTGATGATGAGTCTAATAATATTATTTTTTATCTAATTCCCCCACTTCAACGTTTGATACATGATGGTTTGAAATATGTATTTTGATGGTACATGTTCAAGAGAAGGTAATGGTGTAGGAATTGTATTAGTGTCCCTTGAGAGCAAAGACTAGAAGTTCACTTTTAGATTGAATTTTGAATATACCAATAATGTGGATGAGTATGAAGCTTTGCTTCTTGGTTTTAGTATGGCTTCAAAATATGGGATAAAATGCATTAGAGTATATGGTGATTCAAAAATATTTGTGTCTCAATTCAAAGACATGTATTCTACAAAATAAACATGAGGCTAAGAACATGTATCAAAATTTTATTTGGGACCCTATTGAGATTTTTGATATAGTCAACATCCTTTGGGTTAAAAGAGAAAATAATTTTATAGATGATCCCCTTGCTATGTTAGCCTCAATGTTTGATGCTTCTCATGTCTCCCATAAGTCTAGGTATGAAGCTGAAATTCTTACTAGGCCTACTATTCCTAACAACATATACAATTGGAAAATATTCAATGGTGATCAACAAATATATGAGCTCTTGAACTGCATTGATCACTTTGAGAACTGACAGATTGACTGGAAACCCATGGTGGAGGAAGATGAAGATGGTAAGAAGGATCTCTTTGGAAATAAAATTATCCAGCTTAAAATAGTTCCATTCCTAGAGGTCTTGTTGCTTTGGAAAGGATGTTTGACAATATATATTGATATAATGCAAAAAGTATGTTCGTGAAAAATATATAGAAGATATCAATTTAGGAACTAAATTAGCTCCTAAAATTATTTATATTGGCCATATGTTAAAACCATAATAGAAGAAAATGATGATTGTACTATTGAGAGAATATAAGAAGTGTTTTGCTTGGTATTACAATGAACTGAAATTGAATTCTTGTAGAGAAGATTTGTTCTAGCATACCATTCCATTAGAGCCTAGTAAAAAACCGTTTAGATAAAAAAAAATCCCTAGCAACCCTACTCTTGCCCCCCAAAAGTAGAAATAACTGATGAATTTGAAATAGGGGGATATTATTAAACCAATATGACATTTGGAATGGGTTTCAAACCTTGTTCTGGAGTCAAAAAATATTGCAAGATATTAAGCTATGTGTGGATTTTAGAAATTTGAATATTAAGTCCCTCAAGGAAAACTATCCACTTCCCAATATAAAAAATTTGTTGTAGGGGGTGAGAAGGTTGAAATTGATGTCAATGATGGACAGGTTTTCAAGATAAAATCAAGTTATGGTCAAACATTTTGAGAAACATAATAAAACCTTCACTACATTGCCATGGGGAACTTTTGTATATGTTTGAATGTCATTTGGGTTAAAGAATGCTAGAGCCGCATTTTAAAGGGCCATGGATGTTTCCTTAGTAGTCCTAATAAATGAGATAATGGTTTTATACCAAAACAATTTGAATACATACTCCAAAGATCATAATGATCACCACAAACACTTGGAGTTTATCTTCCAAAGATGTTTAGAGTATAGGATATCTTTGAATCCCAATAAATGTATTTTCTATGTGGAAGAGGGAAATCTCCTTGGGTGCATTGATTCTAATGAAGGGCTAAGGATTGGCACAAAAAATTTCAAGGCCATTGATCTTATCCTAACCAAAAATAGTTAAGGTAGTCCTTGATCTTTCTTTGGGAAGATAATTTTTTCTCAAAGGTTTTTTCCCAACTTTTCTGAGAAGAAAAAACCATCTCTAAAGTGTTGAAAAAGGGACAATATTTTATTTTGGATAAGGAATAGACTGATTCCTTCATAGGGATCAAAGGTGTACTTAAGAAGGCCTCTGTGATGGCAAGTCTAAATTATTCCAAGCCTTTCTAGTTATTTTCCTTTGAATCTTTCCATCCCATTCTCATTGTTCTACTATAAAATAATGTTGAAGGATATGAACAACCAACCAATTTCTTCAGTGAATCTCTACAAGATGTTGAATTGAACTATTCAATGATGAAGAAACATTGTTATGCTTTTGTTAAGGCTATCAAAAATTTAGATCCTACCTTGTAGGGGCCAAGATCATAGTCTTTGTGTCATATACAATTGTCAAGGATATCTTTGTGCAGTAGGAAACATCAGGAAAAATATATAGGTGGATCAAAAAGATCCAAGTGTATGACATAGATGTTCAAAAAACTAAGTTGGTCAAAGGTCAAGGTCTAGAAAAGTTAATGACTAAGGAAAATTTTGAAGTTGATAAAGTCAGATAAACTCTTACCCAACTATTGTCCCATGTCAATTGAAGGATTGTCCATGGTATAAGGACATTATATTTTATCAAGAAAACATGAATTGTCCTCTTGAGTTGACTGATAAGAGAAATATGAGTTTGAAGCTTAAAACTCAGAGGTATGTGCTTCTAGAAGGAAAAATTATGTTTAGAAACCTATATGTGTGCTCCTAAGGTGTCTATATGGAGAGCAATTTGTAAAATTTGTTGAAGAGTATCACCCAAGGGTTATGTGGTGGATATTATACTTCAAAGACCACCACTCATAATACTATGAGGATAGGTTATTGGCCACCCACGTTATTCAAGAATTTGGAAAATTTTGTGAAAGGATGTGATGCTTGCAGTATTTTTTCGGAAAGTTAAAATTTGTAGATGCACTCCCCCTTACTATTATTTTAAAATACACTCCATTCTAGCAATGGGGCATCGATTTCATAGGGGAATATAAAATAATCCAACAATGGATATAAGTGGATATTGGTGGCTATTGCCTACTTTAAAAAATGGGTGAAAGCAATCCTTATGAGGAATGCAACATCAAAGGTGGTGATCAATTTTTTTCTAAATAAAATTATCGTCAAGTTTGGCATGCCATCAAGGATTTTTGCTAATAATACAATTTTTTTAGATCCAATTTTTTTTTGACATATGCTCAGAATATGGGACCTCTTTAACACATTTATCACCTTATCATCCATAAAGAAATGGACAAGTGGATTAAAGCAACAAATGCATCATGAACATCTATAAAAAACCTTTGTATGCAAACAAGAAAATATGGGATGATAAGATGATTTTTTTGTCTAGGTAGATAGGGTAACCTACAAGAAGGCTATTAGGATGAATCCATTTGAATTAGTGTATGGTGTTGAATCCAAATTTCCAATCAACCTTGATTTACCAATCTATAATTTTCTATATCAACTTGAAGGGGGAGAAGAGTATACCATCTCCCAAAGGATACATGAGTTGACTGAATTGGAAGAGGCCAAATGGTTGCCCATGAGAAGAACTTGTTGAGACAACATAAGGTGAAGTACCTCTTTGATAATATTACTTCCATGAAGGATTTTTATATTGGATATCTTATCTTCATGTGGAACCCTAGGTTAGAAGACAAGGGAAAATATGGAAAGTTTGATGCCTTGTGGGTTGGACCATATCAAATTACTAGAGGATTTGGTCAAGGAATTTTCTTCCTTATGGGTTGTTGATGTGTGTTTTGTGCACTTCTCAACACATGTAATGCATAGATGCACTACCTCTCTTGAAAGGAAATTTCCAACAGGCAAGTTGCTGAAAATCTCCCCAAGGTCTCTCAGGTGTCAGGTCATGACTTGCATGGAACTCCTTAGTTGATGTTTGATGTGATCTTGCTGGTAATAATAGGGTATAATTATGTAGCTGGATGTGAATTAGATCTTAAAATTTGAATTTTTTGAGATGGGAGTTGAGGTGTAATTTGTTGTAGGTTCGGACAACAATCTAAAACTTTAGTGTTTTCTTCGAGTTTTGGCTTTACAATGTGCAATGAACCTTAGCACAGGTTGTTTCTTAAAAAAAAAGAAAAAGGGCAGGGACAAGAGAAGGTTTCTGGATCTGCAACTAACTATGAATAGTAATCATGGAGTTCCCACTGTGGATAGCTTCCTTCAAACAAAATTTCACTTAACCAGAAATTTCACAGTCTCATGAAATTTGTGCTATCTTCTAAGGCCTACAGGTATTTCACCATTCTTTCACCATATACATGCATGAACAAAGATAAAAGTATGGAGTAGCTTTGAATTCAATCCCAAACTAACTTTGCACAACTATTTACAAGCAGCAAATAGCAAAAAGTATGGACTAGAAAGGCATCTACACAACAACAATTTTTATAACTATGGAACAACATTACCAAAATCTATCTAAGAATTTTAAATCTAACTTAAAATAGCAATGTAAATCTAAATAAAACATCTAAAAATAGAGATTTAATCATGAAACATGTGAAGAAATTAGAAAATGCACCAAGTCAATGTATTTTCATTATAAATTTCTATAGCATGTCTTTATAACAACTCAACTCTCTTTGAATGAAAAAGACCCCCCTATTTATAGTGCCCCAAAAGTAGAATGAATGGTGAAGATTCAATCTCATTGTGTGGCCAAGATTCACTACAAACTAGGGTTCTACCTACCCCCCAAATATATTACAATTTAAAATATAGTTTTTTCCTCATCCCTATTTTGTCTTCTAGTGACAGCACTATAGCATTTTGTCTTTTGCTAATTGCTCTTTTTGCTATAGCTATTCCTTTAGAAGTTCATCACTAACAATAGGGTTTCCTTCCTACTTCTTCAAAGTTGCATACACCATGAATTTTAAGATCACCAGTTGGAGTTTGTCAATTTCCATGATCTCAGACCGCAAAACTTGATAACTCCATTCCTTAGAGTTGTCCTCAAGTCTTTTCCAGTCTTCATCATATTTGGAAATGTGATCCCTAAACAGCTTTGACTGGGTGAAGGCACGGGTGGAAAAAATCATGAAATCCATGGTTATCTCATCTGACATCCCATCCTCCATCCTCTTCTGGAAATAAGGTTTTATTTTCTCCAGATCAATTTGCACTGTGGGCATGTTATATCCTGTCATTAGCCTCAGACATCAGGTGCAATCTGCCCTAATTTCTTTGACCCATTCTATATCTAGATCCACTTTACCAATTATCTACTCCAACCTTTCCTTCCTATTATCAAATTTCTACTTCCACACATCCACTAGCCAATGATCATCCCTTTTAAGTAGGAGCTCATTTTCCAATGTGACTTTTGGTAGTCATAGAATAGCCTTGATTTTTGGATAAGTGGAAGTATACGTTGTAGGGAAGTCGGTGAAAAGATTCTTTGTACCTTCCAGGGACTATTGTAAATCCCAGAACTTGTTGGTTGTTTGAATAGCCCGGCTAATACCCATGTTCCCGATGTATAGAACTTGTTGGAACCAGCTCTCTGTAGTTTTATCCAATTTCTTTCTTTTTTCTAGTTTTTCAATCTATTCTTTGGAAAATAGTTGGGGTGGAGCGACAAACATGGTAGGCATGCCTTCAACTGAAGACCATTGTTGGATGTAATCTATTAACGTGGCTACTTGTTCTTTAAGCTCATCTTTTGAGACCTTATCTCATTGTATTAGGTGCACCAGCGTAGCCACTAACTCCTCGAGATGCTCCACCTTTTGTTCCCTAGTAGCAGTTCCCAAGTTAATGGTGGAGACATTATAGCTTACTCCCTCCTAGCCTACCACCGGTGTTACTATTTGTACAGTTCAAGACCTGGAAGCATCCATCGTTACCTTGGATCTAACTTTGGGCTTCTTCTCCTTCTTGGTTGAGATCTGTGCTCGGGCTAGGATAGCCTCTAGCCTCACTCTTGGGTCCTTCGGGGTAGGATTCTTCTTTTCAAGCTACTTCTCTAGGCATTCGAGTATGGTATATTTTTCCTTGGGAAATTCTCCATCACCCTCACCTTCCTCTATCTGGATCTCTATTTTCTCACCCGTGGGAACCCTTTCTTCCATTGTAGTGTCATCTCCCTCTTCCTCGTCAGAGTCTTGGGTGAATGTGAGGCATTTGATGGGAGGCTTAGTAGGCAATCACTCCCATGGGCTTTCTTCTATCTCGATTTCCTTTTCTTTCCTTGCTTCAAATTGTTTGTGCTCGGGCACATGCTCCTCAAGCTTGTCCTCTTCTATATCTCCTTCTCTATAAAGAGGTCGCACATCCTCCCGTCGCTCCCCAATAGGGAGTTCTACATTTTCCATTGTCCTACCACCTTCTTGCTCTTCTCTGGGAGGTGACCTTTCTATCTCTTCTTCATCATGCTTCAATTGTCTGGCCATTTCCTCTTTGAGATCATCATCGAAGGTTTGTATGATGATTTTACCACTTGTACCCTCCTCTTCATCTCTACTCTCAGAAGACCCTGTTTCTTCTTCTTCATGAACCACCCTGTCAATTGGTCGATGTTCATACTCTAGGTGTTTGTGATATTCATCAACTTCCTCCTCCATTGCCCTCGAGGCTTCTTTCTCCTGCCTCTCCCATTCCTCAAAAATTAATACTGTGGCCTCCATTGTTGGTGGTCTCAGAAGGGATATTCTGCATGTCCTGCGAGAAAGCCTTTGGTAATGTTGGTGTGGGCATTTGTGTTGTCACTATTGTTAATGGGAGTGATGTAGTAGGTGACATGGTGGCAAAGGAAAGAGGAGTAGTCACAGTGGAAGAAGAGTCAATCATTATGATGGGCCCGGCTAGGGGAGAGGAGGCGAGATGGACTGAGATATCCACCATAGGTGGGGATGTGGTGACCATGGCTTGGGAAATAGATGCCACATTAGTCAAAACAGGGGGAGTTGAAGGGAGTTCTGACTGATCCACTTTCTCTTCCTCTCCCTCTTGAACTATTGGCTTCTCTATGGAACTTTCCATTTGTTTGGGCCTCTTAGAGGGTGAGCCTTCTGAATCTTTCCTCGTATACACCTTGGGATCTAGAGACTGCCTTGTTTCAATTCCTTTCCTCTTTTTTGATCTAGTGAGCAGAGGAGATTTGGATGTCCCACCCATTGAAGTTGTAGTGGCGACATCTTTTATGGCACTAGGCTCACTCTTGAGCCCTTCATATGTTAGGACAACCCCTTGTTGCTTTAATTGGGCTACTTGTCCCTTAACCCATTCTTCAGTTCAAGCCACGATTAGTTTAGTTACAATGTCGAGGTCATCAACCTCCTGTTCATCCCAATCTATTGTAGGCAGCGGCAAGTTGGAGACTGCATTATATCTGGGATCTATAATGGTGCTTTCATCCTCCTCGACCTGGTCTAGTATAGGAAACAGCTACACCCTTCTTACGAAGTATGCAGTCATCCTCATGTAATGTCTCGCATGCACCTCTTTGTCATCCTAGCAATCTATACAGAAATATTCAACGTGATGTAGGTGGGAATACTCTGGTCCCAGTGCCTCTCTTACATGCCCATATGGGTCCACCCATGGGCGAGCAATATGTACGCAGAAATGGTACTTCATTAATTCCTTCTCAGAATTCTCTGCACACTAGGAGGTTTGTAGTTTATACATCCCTTGACCAAAGGCTAAGGGATAAGGGATCCCTACCAAATGTTTGCAACCAAGGATGGTATGCACATGTTGTAGCTACCAGGAGAGTTCTAGTAGTATGATCTAGTCATTGGGGTACCGGGGCAGCTTATTCAGCCTTTTTGTGAAGCCCTAGGCACGAATATATGTGAATTTGGGGAATTGTATAAACAAGAAGGCGTACTGCTTCAGGAATGCTTGTTCGCTATGAGAGACCCTTCTCTCAAAATCCCCTCCAAGCAACTGGATGATATGGTCGATGAAGGTGTCATTCACCCTACAGTACTCCTTGAAGTTTCTGAACTATAGATGGGGATATCTGTCATAGGCTTTCAATCTTCGTCCTAGCTCCTCATCGAGTGCCACAAATAATCCACTATATTATAGACCAAATAGGAGGTCAAGTAGAATTTAGAGCTCTTTTTCACATTCATAAACTTCTCATGGAAGTAGTCGCTTATGATGCCTCCTTAGTAGAATAAGGCATTTGTGTTGACATCTTTGTCCCCACAAAGGATTTTTCAACAAAATATACCATCCATTCTTGGAAAAAAAAGTAGTGGGGAGGCCCACCACCCTACTCAACATAGTTACTATGTCATGGTAATCCTCATAGAAATTGTTGTGAAAGAGTTCTTGAAGAACCTTTGCAGCACTGCCTCTTTTCTCCTTGAATTAGTACTGATTTATCAATTTCTTGTAGCTCATCAGGTTTGCATCCCACATTGCATTTCCTTCTTCCATGGTGGGCACCTCCATCTCCTCAAAGGTAGGAATGTGAAAATTTCTTGTAATTCCCTTAGGTGACATGTCAGCGAGGATGTTCTCGTCCCTATCAACAATGGTTCTTTTTTGTGGCTGGTAGGTCTACCGATAAGCCATGACCAATTCAAGGGAAATGAGGGACAGGGGGAAGACTGCAGCTTTTGCAATCCCACTTTGTATGATCAATCTTGCATTGTTAGTCTTTGGGTGAACCCTGACCCTTTGTTTGAATTCATCAATATCAACGTGGTTGATATTAGTGTATGTGATTTCCTTCTAGTCAGTGATGATTTTTCAACATAGAGGCTCACCCTAAAACTAGAACTTCATTTGGTCTTTATCGTCCTTTCCACGAGGAGTCTTACCTACTTTCTTTCCCTTGTCCCTTTTTGTAGTTGCCCCCGAGGGTCCTGCACCTGATTCCATATATCCTGCAGACATAGACGTAATGAATACAACCAATTATGAAAGAATTATCATTAGTCAAAATCCCGTGGACAAAATCCAATTAAACAACATATTATTAATGAAGTTAAATATTTACTTTCAGATGTCGTTAGTCATTTTTTAAAGGGATTTTGGACAAACTGGGCCCAGGGGGGCGGACTTCCCTGGCAGGAATGTTGTTTTGAAAGGGTGAACTGGCTGGGGCAATCTAGGTGATTTTTCCCATCTTCACATTTTGATGGTTTGAAAGGCTCGTGTCAAAGAGGGCTGAATTTGAGCACGTGGGTCGAGGTTGGTTTTCAAATTTAAGGTCATTTTGATCAATTTTGGAGCCACAGGAGGTTCAGGGCCAAAAAGTTGTTAGGACTTCTCTGTTTAAAATAGCCTAGAAGAAATGGAGTTCCAAGATTAGAACTCTGAGGTCCGGGACTTGAAAGGTCAAAAGACTATCGATTATTTACTTTGGACTTCAAGGTGTTCAGTCCAAGGGATGTGGGAAGGCATCAGGGTTTCGCCGTTCAAAACAGTGGTCATTGCATGGAAGCCCGATAGGAGCGACCCGGCAGACCAAACTCGACAGAGCACTTAGCCGCTAGTTTTCTCCATGAAGTTTCTCTAGGCGAATGGAGGGGCGGAACCTAGAAGGTAGGGGGACGTCACCCCACAACTATTTCAAATGGTGGAGACTCCACGACGGCCCGCAGATCAAGACCAAGTAGAGCATTTGGCACAACCATTTTAAGTATGAATCCTCAGACAGCAAGAAGGAAAATGGGCCTCGAAGGGAAAAAAGGAGAACCCTCCTCGCCATTTGGGAATGACAAGGGTAAGGCAGAGTCCCAAGGATGGAAGTCCAACGGGACAGGCCCGAGATCAACGAAAGCAGTCTAAAATGCTACAAATTTCAACAGGTAGAATTTGATGAGTCGAGGCCCAGATTTTGGGAAGACAAGAGCCTTCCACCATTCAGAATGGTGAACACCTTGGGGAATCCTAGAAAGGGATTCCCAGTGAGGCTGGACTGGGAGACGAAGATGGAGGCCATATTTCGAGTGATTGTTTGTTAAGTCTAACAGCAATTGGTTGGCAGCAATCTGGGGTAGCGGGCCTGAGAGGGCGTTTCACTGTTCAAAAAAAGTGGTTCATTTTCAAATTCTTAATAGTGGTAGGAGGGGTCGGGCCCAGAGGGCGCGAACGCCCTGCGCGAAGAACAACATCGGTGTAGTTTGGTTCCGGGTTGATCCTATGAGGTGATTTGGAGGTCTTTTGGAATTTTGAAAACATGGGTTTTGTAGGTCTTGTCATGTTTTATCAACTAAATGCATTTTTATCCCATGTTTATTTGTAATTTAAAGCACAAAATCATAAAAAACCTCCTAGTGGAATGGACAGCAAACCTACCTCAAAATTCTGATGGGAGAAGATGTGAAATCGACTGAGGATGGCCAAATGATGATCTTGGACACGAGGGCGGTAAGCAATGGATGCACTGATTTGCTTTGGTAAGCACTCTGATCTCTTCTGGAAAAATTGACAAATGAAAATGATAATTCGGCCCATATATTTATACCCTCATATGCATTTAATGCCTTCATTTAATGCCTGTACGACCAAATGGTGGGTTGGTGGATTTCAAATTTACGAACGGTAGCAGGAGGTCTGGAGCCTGGGGGCCAGAAAGATGCAAGTCGATGGTTGTTTCAAAATGAACTTTGCAAGCTAATGGTGAAGGGAATCCCAGAGTTTGGATAATGGAGGGCCGTCAAATTTTTCCACCGAAAATGATGAAGACTGAAGGGAATTTCGAGGATGAAAGTCGAGTGGATTAGACCCGGAGCAAGCGAAGGCATTGCGAAACTTTCCAATTTTAAATTGGTGAAAAATAGGGAATCGGGGCCTAGGGTTCAAGAAGGCAGGAGCCTTCCACTATTCGGAACAGCGAACATGCGGGGGAATCCTAGAAAGGGAAACCTGGCAGGGCAGGCTCACAGGCCCATAGGCCGCTAGCAAAAGAAAATTGCCAAGGAGAGCTCCGAAGGCAGTAAGACTTAACTAAGATGGAGGGGAAAAAACATGATCAACCAAATATGGGAGCTTGAAGGTATGTTGACCATGTGGGACACCAAAATAGGGGCACATAGAATGAGGCAGCGATAGAAAGACCCGGCAAGGCGAAAGAAAAGAGGGTCCCCGTTCTGAACGGGGCATGTGTGCTGAGGGCACAACAAGGGCCTCAATGGAGATTTCATGGAGCTTTCATTTCATGACCAACACCTCAAACACTATTTCTCCTAAGGGAAGTGTCTGGGATGTAAGTTTTGTGGTGCTTTTGTACATACAATTCTTTTGTGTAGTCGTGGTCCCAATTTGTCATTATGTGTTTTGATTTAATTTTAGTTCATGTTGTCATCAAACTTTGGTCTATTCGAACACATGTACTCTCATTTTTCCTCCACAAGACACATGTCCCTAACTAGAGTCACTTTTGGTATCCCTAAATTATTATTTTTTTACCTTGTGGCCCACTTTTTTATTTCCATCACCCATTATTGATAACTAATATTATAAAATATTGAAAAGAAATTTGCAGGAATCTAATGACCATTTCCACATAACCCAAAAGATTAATCTATGCAAATAAGTATTTAGAATTCACATGAAAAATAATAGACAACATACCCATCAAAATATGACATAAGCTATATACCTTTGGAAAACCCTCATAAAGGGAAAAACCTAGGCTCCAAAAGCATCCATGTTCAATGTATTATTCAATAACAAACATTCTAATACATCTTCAGAGCCTCCATGAACACATATAAAACATCAAGCCTTTCTAATGCATCCTCTGTGTGTCCAATCATGTAACCACACATCCTATTACATGCTTCACATAGATACACTCTTTAGATGAAGACTCAAAGCCTCAACCAACCAACCTTAGACAACTACCCATGTGTTTTATTTTATAGAAACAAGCTCACACAAAACCACCAAGTGGTATTAAATAAAACCATGTGACTAAAACCATGACCCCACATTTAATATTGGGTACTTTATTAAATTACTTTCCCCAATATTAAATAAATACATTTTTATAACTTACATTCAACTTATGTCTCAATGTTACATACAACATATAAAGTGGCCCCAAGAATTTTAACTCCTAGTGATGCACATACTTCTAGGTCTCCCTAGGTGCACCACACACATATAATAAATTTAAAAAAAAAACATTTTGCAAGGTGTACAACACCTAATTCCTAAAAAATATGTTTGGGTTTGTTGTTTGGAGTGTGCTTGCGGTTTTTGTAGCTTTTACCCTTTTGGTCCTTTGTCAAATACCCAAGTCTAAATTTTATAAGGTTTATAATTGTTTATCAATCAAGTATTACCTTCACCTTGTTATAAAGCCTAATGGGTGCTTGTATTTCAAGTTTGGTGGAGTTTGGATCAAAATTATGCAAGTTATGGGGTTGTGAATTTTTACACCTATATGGATATTGTAGGACTTGTGGAGTGATCCAAATCCCTATTAGATCCCTGCAAATACCCATCAACTATTAGAATTGGCTATGGATGCCAAGATTTTGAGACCAAATGGAAAGAAAAAAAAAGAGAGAATAGAATGTGACAAGAATAAATTGTATTCTTATCAATATGATTCAATGATATGATATGTTGTGATACAATGAGAGAACCCTTGGTTATATAACCAAGGTGAGATGCAAGATTTCATAGGATTATGACAAGTGCCTTAATCATATGGCATGAGACAACTAATCACACTTACCTAGGTTCACATGTAGTAGTTTTCAAAAGATAAGATAACAACTAATGACAACTACCACCTTCTAGAAAGATTCCTTTCTAGGACCTAAGTAAACTTAACATGTGTAAATAAGTACCCTAGTAATGAATTAACTAGGTGCAAGACTTTATTTACACCAGCACCACCCCTCATTAAGTGAAACTTAGGAAGTACTAGATTATTATGAAAATGATGTAAACATACAAGAATGGGTCCTAGATACTAGGCCATATTAGGTACCCATGTACATGCAATGCCAATGAAATATTGCACAAATGGAGAAAAGGAGAAAACCTAGTGGGAAAAAATCCTCCCCAAAAGATAGATGAAATACAAAGTAGAAATTATGTCAATGATGTATGAGAAGGTAAAAACCCCATGTGACGAAAAAAGACCCCCCCATAAGAGAGAAGTAGAATAGAGACAAGTCATCCCCCCTCAATGTTGAGTCTCCTACAATGATGGTAGAAGCTCGACATTGAATGCTAAAGATGATCCAAAAGCATCAAACAACATTCCTCCCATTAGGAAGAAACAAAACCATGAATGTATGCAATATGTCAGGAATATGGATGATGTATGATGACTCTGAACCATGCTCAAGTGTCTCCATGTCGATGCTAAAAGTTG
The DNA here is from genome assembly GCA_007258455.2 of Sequoia sempervirens. Lineage (NCBI taxonomy): Eukaryota > Viridiplantae > Streptophyta > Pinopsida > Cupressales > Cupressaceae > Sequoia > Sequoia sempervirens. Next base: position 10,163,716 of record VDFB02128519.1, on the reverse strand, counting down.
ACACACTCCAAACAGGTGTTCTAAGCCACATTGTTGAAGAGAACAATCCAACATCTAGTAGAGATGAATGTAGAACATGATCCAAAGATAAAGATATCACCTCTGAAGACAAAGAATCCTCCTCCAAATGTTGTCCAAAAGTGTCCATAGTCATGACAATCTGTGAAGAATGATCATGTAGAGAATGAAAAAGAGGTTCAAGGTGTTCCCTCACAACAACTGAAGAAGGAGCATATTCATCAAAGAGAAGATAAATTCCATCAATGATGTCCCCCAAATCTGCAAGATGAGACTCCACAAAGAAGTCTGAAATATCTATCAAGAAGTCATCCAATGTAGCCAAATTTGAAAGACAATGTATGTCCTACTACACTAAATCACAAGGAACCCAAACTGTGGAATCACAAGCATCATCAACTACAACAGTAAATGGAGGAGATGAAATGCATGGATCAAGAACTGGGTCTGATGTGAGTACTCCTAAGTTCAAGAATCCAAATGTCTCCTCAAAATTATGGTTCATATGATCAATAGCTGAAGGAACAATGTTACCATCAGAAGCAAACTATGCAAAGGTATACAACCGAGATGAATGGTCAACCACCCTAGTATCAATGATCTCTCTACTCTCCAGGTCTCAAATGATGACTGAATCAGGTGTAAACTCCACAGATCTCTAATCTCCACCATGTGTAATCTGATATATGGAAAGAAGATTTTTGTCAAATGTGGAACACACAAAACATCCTGGAAACTGTTGTCCCCAAAACTAATAGATCACTTCCCAATTACACTCATGTATGTATTGATTCCCATCAAGATAGGAGACATAGTACAAGGCTAAAATGAAGAGAATATAGACTGTGAAGATTCCATATGATGAGATGCTCTTGAATATATAAGGCATCTCCCTGATCTTGGACCAGAAAGAGCACAAAGAGCTTGTCCTTTATATTTTGATGTTGCAGCTTTACCTTTTTCCTTTTTAGACTATTTTGAAGTAGAAGGAGAAAAAGATGATTTAGACATTCTAGAAGAAAAATCAATGTGATTCTTTTTGAGAATATTTTTCAACTCATCAATATCCTTCTTATAACAATAATGTTCTTCATTTCCATCCTTCTTGTAATATGCACAAAAAGTCCTCTCCTTCTTAGATGATTCTCCTTTTGAGGATGAGGATTCTAATTCTTTATTTGGCTTGTTCTTTTTCTTCTTTTTCTCCTTATCAAGATTCCCTGATTCTTTTTGTACCTTAGACTCACTTGCCACCAATGCATGTGACTTGGAAGACTTAATCAGACCCATGTTCATTAACTTAGCTTCCTCTTGAATTAGGAGATTTGTAAATTCATCAAACTTAGGATCAACATATTATGTTCGCATAGAAATTTGATGGGTATGAAAGCCAAAAAAAATACTGAATACTCAGGACCAAGCTTGGATAACACATTCAAAATCAATTGTAAATCCTCTTTTTCAATGTTGCATTCTTTCAATTCTGTTCTTACTTGCTTGATTTTGGAGATGTAGTCTTGGATGTGGTCAAAAAATTTTAGATCAAGATTCATCAAATCATTATCAATCTGATATCCCCTAATCTTATCTATTTTACCATACATTTTTTTAAAAGACTCCCAATCCTCTTTAGGTGTTTTACATGATTCAATATGAAATTGCAAATCAAATGAGACTAATGAACATATGCATCCAAGTGTTTTTTCACAATTAATCTCCCATATTTCCAATTCTAAACCATTAGTAGGTTGAGAAATGGTTTCCTTTAGATAGCCTATTATACCTTTCATCATGAGATAATGCTATATTGATTTTCTCCATGTAGCATAGTTATGTGGAGTTAGGAGTTCAATTTGAGATTTCCTCATTGCAAGAACACAAACCAAGCAAAAGAATGCAAGAAACCACTGCAAGATTACCCCCCAAGCAATATTTTATTTGGCACTTTATACTTAGTGTTTTTATAGTTGCCACTTGCCAAAAACAACGAAGTGGTCTTTGATCTTGGTACATGCAAATTCCAAAAATAGACCACATAATCAAGTATAATTTTTGGAACAAAATGAGATCAATCTGATCATACCAATAAGAAGTACACAAAAAATCATGCACTTTAAAAAAAAAATTGTACCCAAAAATGTTACCATAGGAGCAAGATATGAGCCTCCAAAGTTCCCCAAATGAGGACAAAGTAGCAAAACCTATGAGAATTTGAAACTTTTGGAAAACATAGATATCAAAACCAAAACTTGATTGTACCATTGTGAATAGCACAAAAAATTATCCCAAATAAAAAAAAATTACTTGAAAAAAGGAGTCAAAATGAGTGAGATATAAGCCTTTGAACTTGGACTACAAATTCAAAAAGCCCAACGATGAGGGGGGGGAATTTTTTACCCTGTTGATGTCCACACTGATGTGATGATGACATCATTAGTCTACATGAATAAATTTGATGTCCCCTGGCCTGTTAAAGTCACCGTCTCCTTATCGTCGGACTATTCTTTTCAAGGTGACAAAATATTCTTTATTCTATCATAATCTCCAAAGAAGCTCGGCCTAGAATATTCAAAATGCTAGTCGGTTATGAATTTCCACATGGCAAGTATGTGGGGCTGGATTTTAATGTGAATCTTAGCTTTGAAATGATTTGACTGCCTGAACTATGTCTTCCAGTGGAGGTTTTTGACATTGGTTTAATGTTGGTCACAAATTTAACGTTGGTGTGGGGCTGCGGAAATGTGTGGCCCATGGCTTAGCCACATTGCAGTGATGGAGGAGCCAAGGGTACACATAGTACCCTGCCACATACAGTTCAGGTATTGTACAGAAAAAATTCCACAAAAAAATTCCCTTTTCCTTTTTTTTTCATATTTTGATTTTATAATAAAATTTTTACAATATGAAAATTAAAAACTGCAAAATTTTTAATAAAATTTCTAAAAAAATATTCATAGAAAATAATAACTTATTTTTATTTTATTTCATACCCTAGTAATAATGACAACTTGGGGGGTTGTACGGCTCTCTAGGGAAAAAAAAATTGCCTCACCGAACAACTCCTCCAATTTGGATGATTTGGTAGTCAATCTTAGAGTTTTTGGCCCTTTTGGATGTGATGGCAAGGTCATATTTGACCCAAAATGCTCCAAAGTGTAACTACCTTTTGGAACTAGCAACCACTCTTCAAATTCAAACCCTCATAGATTTGGCCTTTTGTGTCCAATTTGGATGAAACAAAAGGAAAAATCAACTTTCTCAAACCTTCCAGATGCAATGGTGAGCTTAGATTTTCACCAACAAGCTCTTATTTGAACCTGCAGTAAAGAGCCAAATATGGAACACCCCCAAATCTGGTAGCTCTTCTGAAAAAGACTCTCCAATGGCACCCAACCCACTCTAATACCATGTTAGAATTGGCTATGGATGCCAAAATCTTGAGACCAAATGGAAAGCACAAAAAAGAGAGAATAGAATGTGACAAGAATAAACTGTATTCTTATCAATATGATTCAATGATATGATGTGTTGTGATACAATGAGAGGCCCATTGGTTATATAACCAAGGTGAGATGCAAGATGTCATAGGATCATGACAAGTGTCTTAATCATATGACATGAGACAATTAATCACACTTACCTAGGTTCACATGTAGTAGTTGTCAAAAAATAAGATAACAACTAATGACAACTAAAACCTTCTAAGGACCTAAGTAAACTTAACATGTGTAAATAAGTCTCCTAGTAATGAATTAACTAGGTGCAAGACTTTATTTACACCAACATCAACTCTAATTCCCTACAATATCTATTTTTGTAGAATTTTATATATTATATAGATGTTACCCATATACCCATTGAGATATCATAGTATCCTAATGACCCTTATTTTTGTGCAACCATCCCAAGTGTTTGAAAATGGAAAATGAAAAAGTGTTATGGTGGATTGTTCATGGGTCCTATGGGCCAATCAATGAGTTCCAAGTATATAGAGCTTGAACTTGAGACTACAAAAAAAATCCCTATTTTGGTTATATAAAAAATTACAAAAACTTTGTATGTTGTAGAATTGCTTAATAGGTTCTTGTGCTCCAATTTTGGTGAAGTTTCGAGATAAATTGATCATGTTATGTGATTTCATAATTCCACCCCTATTTAGATTATATGAAACTTTTGGCATGTCAAGCTCCCATTTGAAACCTTGATAAGTCCATTCAAACTTCTTTTTTTTCAAATCCTAATCCATGTTAAACTTTCATAAATTTTGACCTTTATTGACCCCACAAAACATCCTTTCTCTATCAAACTTTATTTGGTTCATCCTTGTTTTCTTGTAGCTCCTCATCACCCCCATATTCTCTTAATTTCATCTCCTTACCAACTCTATAGTGTACTTCTTAATATATTGATTCTTATTTGTGGTTGTAAGAGTGGGGGACTAACCATGTTTAAGGCCCATGTCACAGGAGGCCAAGAGCAGAAGGCTGCCAAAACTTACCTCATCTAATGTGTGTTTCAAGAGGTAAGGAATGAGAATGACAAGACATGTAGGGACCTTCAATCACTCTACAAAACTGAAATGAAGTAGGAGGTCAAGTGAGTTGATTTCTAGATTTAGCTTTGTGCCTCAGAGAGCTTTTTGTCAGAGGACGAAAGACTAGAACTTGGATGGAAGTGTGGCGCGTTGTCCTCCCAAAGGTGCGCTATGGTCTATACAGTTAGAAAACCCAAGAGATGAGAGGAGAGTGCTAGAAAACAATTGACAGCTTGATGGGAGTCTAAAATGAAAATATTAGATGGAGAGTAATGCATTAATAAGATGGGGATATTATACCAAAGGAGTTCCTGGAAATGAGATCTTCTTTCTAGCAAAATTTAAGAGCACCAAAACCTACACACACAAGAGAGAGAGAAATGGTGGGGAAGGGTTGTATAGGGGCCTGCCTCATTCAAACCCCATTTTGGTGTTTCTACCTCCATGTACAATCAAGATAAAGATGAGAGATAAATGATAAAGAAAGATTACCAAAGCAATCCTCCGCCAAATGCACTCAATGCATATGGGGAGAGAATGAGAGTACTCGAGCCTCTGCTACAATGGTGTGGTGCCAAACTTGCTCTACTAAAGTGATTGAAAGATTTTTATTGTTGCTACAATGCTAAAATGGAGTGCAAATGGAGTGCTCAAAATGGTGTATGGAAAAATGGATGAAATGGATGCTTGAAAAGATCAGTGAAAGATGATATAAGATTCTCAAAGATTTCTAAAAGGTGAGATTTTTTGAAGGAATGGTGTATTTGTAGAGAAGGAGAGCATAAACGGTGATTCAAGTCAGTGAGGTCAAAGTGGAGGCATTACAACTTGTTCAAAATAGCAAGTGTAATGTATCTGCATGCTTCAAGCTTGAGATTCCATTGTGGATGTTAGCATGCCATTCAGACATCTGCACACCACATGGGCATCCACGACAATTTCACTTATACCAACATGCAAAATAAGTGCCAAGTGGAACCAAGGCAGTGGGCTTATGCGGATTTTTTCATCTGAACTTGGTTTTCTAAAGTGGGGAAAGGAAAATAGGGAAATTTGCACATAAGGTACAAATTTACTCTGTCACAGTGCCCTTTGAAACCCCATAATTCCCTTTGACCCATATTTCTCTACATATCTTAGTTAAGTGTATTCTCTATTTAAAATTTCCTTTGTATCTAGATCTTATCTGATTATAACTCAAAATCTTGCAATCCTCATGCCCTACATATTCCCACAATCCTCGAAATCTTCCTTTAACCCATGTTTCTTTGCATCTCTCAATTAAGTGTCTTCTCTATGGAACTTCCCTATGTATCCAAATCTTATCTAGTTATACCTCAAAATTCTACAATCCTCATGCCCTGCATATTCTTGTAATCCTTAAATCCTACAATCACTATCCCCTTCAAATTCCCACAATGTCTAAAACTTCTGAAATCTTTGTATGTATATTTTTTCAACTGGATGCCTATAAAATACCTACAAAGACTTTGAAGGTATCTTTTCATCATAATAAAAGAGGTGTATGAACATATTCATGGATTACTAATAAGACCAACTTAATACTATGCAAGGTCATCTATCATGTTCTCAAATGAATGAGTAGGTCCCAACTTACTAGTGCATTTTGGAAGATTTAGTCTTATGTGATGTATTGGTTAATCCATTACCTTTTTTTGTTATTGTTGAATATTTGATTAAAAATAGACACTCTATTGCCTAATTGGATTAAGATACCAAATTGTTATTGGTTTTCTCTCCCTACCATTCTCAACACACTAAAAATTCATCAACTTACACACCTTGTAGTTTACTTATTTAGTTTTTTCTACTATCATGTTTTAATGTGCATAAAATAATTATGGGTCATCATAAAACACATTCTTAGACTTATATCAAATATTATCTAATTAACAAGGTGCTCATTCTTGCATGTCCAAAATATCATATTTAAGTATATTGGGATACACTAGTGCACTGGGTATAGTTTATTGTAAGGGATTATTTAGTATTTTAATCATCATCCAACTCCTTAGGGAAGACCCCCTTGGTATTGTAGAGCTAGAATTGGAGGTCTTACCTACCTCAACAATTGGTTCTCAGTTGTCCAACCTAAGGGTAAGTTCATGGTAATATTCCCAAGTTTGACACCCCTAAAACTTAGGATATTATTAGGCCTTAGGGATTTGGGGTCTACAACATAGATCACAAATAGGTGTCATCGCACATGTACCAAACCCTAAAGAAATTCATTCCAAAAAAATTGGAAAAGGAAAATATCTAATTGTGATAAGTGTATATCCTTGATTTTCTACAAACAATTCTGAAGGCATTCATAATAGAGTAAATGTATAAAATGAAACCTTCCTATGCTATTAATTTCCCTATATTAAATTTATAGTAACAAAAACTAAATATTTGGAACCCTAGAGAGAACCATAGATAAAATTAGAGCCAAAATTGGTTCAACAACCAACTCTTTCAATGATGAAATCCTTAGCATAGATAGATCCATTATTTAGGCACCAAACTTACACAATGGAGCCTTGTCATGATTAAAATTGTAAAGGAAAATGAAAACAGTTCATCCTTTTTATACAACCATCTAGAATTCATGATACATGACTAAAATCATATGAATATCACAAAAATTCCTTGTAAATTCCATAGGAAACAAGGAGGAACACATACCAGATTTGTATAATAACATTGCATTGATGGTGCCTCAAAATTTAGAGTGATATGATCTATACAAGTCCACAAAATCTATTGGGTATGCCTCTGTAGACATCCAAATTTGACCACTCCCACATGGTCAAATTCATCTATTTTATTCATCTATTTCATATCCCCCATCAATATTAATTAAATGAAATATTTAATTAATATTTTCCCTTTTCCTGAGGTTCCTAAAGTATTTAATTTAATAATTAAATACTTTACCTTTCATCCCTTCCTCTCTAAATTAAATAAATACATCAATTCATTTAATCATGTGATAAATTAAATTTAAATCAATTTTAAATTCCATCTTTTCTCTCTCTTTGTCCCATCCTCCATAATCTTCTTCTAATCTAGATTAGTTTAATTAATCCATGATTAAGATGTGCACACCCTTAATTAGGGTTAGTGCCACATCCTCCAAATTTTGCAACTTGCCTCTAATATGTCATTAGTCCTCTTAATCATCTATTTGCACAACCTTAATCTAATCCTCCTTCCATTTATAACATTTTCTCCAAGTCAACCTTCATCATTAATTTCTCCATTTGGCCAAGAGCCTCTTCCCCATGTGAATTTAAAATTCGCTTTTATTCCTCCAAAGCTCTCCTCTTCCCCATGTGGATCATTGAGATGTCACATCTCCCACATGGGGTCAAGGACCTACTTTATGAGGACCTTGTCTTATCCCCAAGGTACTTCCAATCATGTGAATTAAAAATTCACATTTATTACTCCAACAACTTCTCTCTTTTCCATGATGATATGTGAAGAATTTTAAAATTACGCATGTGTCACATCCTTCACACATGGGGACAAGAAGTTTCTTTTTAAGGAAATATTCTCCCAATCCCAAGGTACTTGCAAGTACCTCCACATCACACGTCCTCTTTCCACCTCACCTCCACGTGGAAAAATGTGAGGGGTTGTTAGTCCTCAACTCACCACAACCCTTCATCTTGTCCATGTTGGCTAAATCCTAGCCATCCAATTCTCTAGATAATTTTCCCCTAAAATAGAGGATTTCTCTTTCATTCTTCATTATGCACTCTCACAATTCTAGCTCTCCATCTTTCAATCCTTTGCATTCAATCTCTCACAACTCCATTGTTGCATTCACCAAGCTCATTTCACATACACTTTGATACACTTACCAAAATATCCAGCTCCATCTTTGCATTATCCATTGCATCCTCATCATTTTGCATCCACTTATAGGTGATTTTCCATCAAGGAGGACATAACAAATCAACATCAAAGGGCCAACCAACAGATCAACTTGAGCAAGGTAAAAATCTTGATTTCATCTTTGTTTTGTTGAAGGTCAACTAGGCTAATCTTGAGGTGGTGTCTTGTGTTTCTTTTCTTTGCATTTTGTTTATTTTTTGCATTATTTAGGGTTAGAAAAACACTGTACACATTTTCGGCACACTCGATGAGACCCACAAATGGGTTTGTTTCTCTTTTACGTGTTCTATTGTTTTAAATTTTGCAGGTTCAGGTTACACATAGGGAATTTTGCACCTGAAAGGGGTGATTCTGTAACAAAAAGGGAAATTCTACAACCAAAGAGGTGAGCTTTCCTTACATAGAGGTGATTCTAATTTTGCAGAATTTCCCATCTATCAAACATGGGAAAATTTTCTCCCTACTTTTCAAACAGGTGACCCTGTTCTCTGCAAATAGGTGATTTTACAGTCAAACAATGGATTCTACCTATTAGATAGGCAATTTTTCCTCTCAGAAAGGCAATTTTTCCTCCTAGACAAGTGATTCTGCTTCTAAAAAAGGTGATTTTGTAGCACACAGAGGCAATTTTGAAGTAAAACAGTGACTTATACTTTTTGTTTTAGAGTTTGTTTCTTGTCATTTTTAGGTATTGACCCCCTAACTTGTTTGTTTGTGAGTGTTTTTTCTTTTTTCTAACCATTTGTGCAGCCATTTCTCATTTGTCCAAGGTTGGAGGTTTAAACTACTAACATTTTGTTGCAGAATGAGCGGTCCAAGAACTTAGTTTAGTTTGTTTGATTGTTTTTATACTAATCTAGGTACATAGTTTAAGTAGGGGGAGTCAATATATTTGTTTGTTGTGCTTTTCAAGTGGGATATTGATGTATCCAATCCCCTTGCATCATTTTCTGATCTTGGGTGATGAGAAATCATATTCCACTTAGTCCTTTTGTGTTACCCAAGAGGTTCTAGTACATCTAAGCTCTCCTGTTGCACTTCATACGAGCCTGGGGACCAGCCAAAAATGTCTAGTATCTTTTTTTAGCAAGGCGTTCTTGGATATTTCATCACCCCAAGGGATGATCCCAACCACATGTATTGACAAGGTATATAACGGGGGAAGAGCTAAAGTTGTACCCCAATCCAGTTACGTTGTGTTTGGAAAAGTGTCAAAGCTAGGGTGATACCTAGATAAGATGTGAAGAGTTGGTCCAAGTTTCTAGTACCTTGCTAGAGCTCTTGACTCATGGTTGTGCCTCATGTACCATGCATATATCGAGCACTCCCTAGATTACCTTGTGCACCCTAGATAGATGATCATGTTGGCCACACCCTTCTCACTAATTTTAGGATTGTGTTGCTTGAAGGGTCTTCTTTGTGTGAAACCAATGCATTTCTTTTTTAGTCAGCCCTTACCTATTGTTTGTTTCTTGCTATGATTTAGTCCTTTGCCATAGTTAGTTGTTTTTCATCTAGTCCTCTCCAATTATGTTTTTTGGGAGAATATGCTCCTTGTTTGGGGTGAATCTGTTGTTTACAGGGGTGACTCTGCCTTTAGTCTAAGTCATTTTTCAGTCATCCTCTTTAAGAATCACCCATTCCCTACTAAATAGGTTAGTTTTCTCACTGTTTGGGTGATTCTGCTAGTGATTTGGGTGAACCTGCACCTAAAGGGGCAATTTTTCTTCCTGTCTAAGTCACATTGTTAGTTAAACAACCCATCACATTTGCCTATTTCTTCTAAAGGGGTGAACCTGCTTCTATTTAGGCGATTCTGCTTGTTGTTCTAGTCCCTTGTCAATCATCTAAGTCATCACATTCCCCCATCTCCTGGGGATAGGAAATTCTACCCCTTAAACAAGTGATTCTATTGTTGGTTGGGTGATTCTGCTTTAGAAAGAGCCAATCTTGCTTTGCATTCAAGCCTGCATCAATTTTTTTTCCCATCTTCATTTGTCCATTTTCTCATTTCGATAGTCTGTTCTCCCATTCTGAGCATTCATTCTCCCATTCTGAGATTCTATTCTCCCATTCTGAGAGTTCGTTCTCCCATTTAGAGAACCCATTCATATGCTTAGCCAGCCCAATTAGCCGTTCAGAGAGTTGTTTCATTTTTTAGGGAACTCATTTCATCATTCGGGGAGCCCATTCATCTGTTTCATAAATCTGTTTATCCATTTAGAGAGTCATTTCATCCATTTATAGAGTCATTTCACCATTCGAGGAACTTGTTTCATCATTCGAGGAACCTGTTTCATCATTCTGAGAACCCGTTTCCCCTTTAGGGAACTCATGTCACCCTTTAGAGTGTTTGTTCATCCATCTAGGGAATCCTTCTTATCATTGTGAGAATCTATTTTTCTTTCATTAGGTCCATTTCTTTGTCTGTTGAGTCTGTTTATCCATTTGCCAGACCTATTCATCTGTTTAGAACATCCATTTCCTTGTTGTAGGTTTGGGAAAACCTGCTCTTTGCTTGGGTGACCCTGATCCCTAGTTAGGCGAATCTATCACCTATTTGGGTGAATCTACACCCTAAACAAGTGAATCTGTCACTAATTGGGAAATTTTGCACCTTGAATAGGTGATTCCGCCCCTAAACAAGTAATATTGCCTACTGAATAGGAAAATCTTTAATTGAAATAGGCAAATCTAACTTCTATTTGGGTGATTTTGCTCATTGGTTGGGCGATTATGCTCACTATTTGGGCGATTATGTGACTTGTATCCATTTCTCATACAAAATCTAGAGGTTTAATCCATTTGGAACCTAAAACCTTGTCATTTTCCTTATTTTTTGCTATGATCAAAACATTTTTATCACCTTTCATTCACCCATAATCTGCACTTTAGTGCATTTGCATTTTCCAAAGGTCATCCGGTCATCACTTAAATCATATAGGTACTTTTTGGAACAACTCTAGGCTACACATCCATCATCGTTTTCTCAATCCAAATCCCCTAAAATTTATTTTAGAGGTTATTATCCAAATTGGCCTAGGTGTCTAAATTTGATCATCATCCTACACATCTTCTTAGGATCATCACTCGTCCTAAGTCAATCATTGTCTTCGGCCAAATAAATCCACTTCCATCTTGAGGTGGATTCAATGTCACAAGTCATCATCCTCAGCCCAATCAATCCACTTCTATCTTGAGGTGGATTCGATGTCATAATAATCTATTTGTCCTTTAATCTGATCAATCAACACCTTAAGTCACCTAGGGTGATTTTTGAACTTGGTTTAGAATCCCTTTCATCATTTTATCTCATCCATCATCTAATCTTATCAATCATTTCATCAATCAATCGTATTCAATCTAATCTAATCACATCCATATCCGATCATCCAATCTATCGATCCCTCATCCAATTTAATCAATCCTTTTATCCCCATTTAGGTCATCTCTACATCACATCTTAGAATCTAGCTTCATCTTAGTCCACTCGGTAGTTTTTCACTTTCATACTCATTCAAACTTGATAAAAAGTGAAGAAGCAAATGGCATAACAACAAGCTTAGGTAACCCAGCCTAATATCCCTCAAGATCCCAACAATGATGCCTCATCACAGTCCAACACTAATGTTCAAAACACTTCACTGCCTAGTGATGAGAACATGGTAATTCATCTTGAGGTCAAGGTTGATGATTCCTTAGTAACCCTACCAAAGTTTAGATGACAAATCACCTCCTTAGCAAGCAAGGGGATAAGATTCTCACCACCTTAATCATGAAAGGAATCAAACCTCCACTTAATTTTTATATGTTGCAATACACCGAAACCCAGTCTCTTCCAGTGCCTCAAGAACTGCAAACTTCACAAAATGTTCTAGGAAATTCGTATGTTCCTAAGGAGATCCATCCATAGAAAATTGGTATCAACCTGGGTTCAGAAATGTTGTGTTGTATCAAGTCGCCAACTACCCTCCCATTCCAGCTCCAACCTCAGGAGCACAACCTAATCCAAATGACCCTTTTGATTATGGTATGCCACAATATATTCCATCCACTCCACTCCCACCTCATTAGCCAAGTCAGCCACCCATAAACACTGGGGTTAATTCTTTTCTTGCATTGATGCCACCTCCAGGACCTGTACCTATAGACAATCTTCTACCACCACCTCAAGGTAACATTCCCACATTCTAGTAGCCTCTCGTTAACCCTCGCAATCCACTGCCTCGTAGGCACCACCGCAGCACATTACTATCCCCTTGCAAGTTCCACCACAACATACCACTACTACCACTATCCCATCGCAACCGCCCCATCAACAACCCCCACAAAAAAACATTCCAATTCCACAACAAAACATTCTACAATAAAACATTCTAATCCCACAACAAGATAATATCATTCCTACACAACCTCACTAGGTAACGCAAGCTACATCGCACCCTCAATAACCACCCCATGGTACAACTATAGCAATTCCACAACAACCACACATCCCATCTCCCCCTCCTTACCAGCAACCACCATAGCAGCAACAAACACACATTCCCATACAAGCGCAATGCAATCCCCTCACACAATACCTCTATCATCCATCAAGCACCTGTAATCCCTATGTTGCTCCATCCAATCCTAATCCCAATCTTAATCTAAATCAACCATGATCTTAACCACCACTCTACACCAGCCATCTGCAATCACACTTAAATCCTTACTACCAAACCTCCAATCCACAACCACCTCCATATACGTCAAAACAACCAAATTTTGCATACAACTACCAATAAAATCCATACTACACTTAGTAGACACCACCCTATCAACAAGTTGCTCCATCCACCTCTTATGATCAACAACCATTGTCACACCCGCAAGACACTTCCACATCTTCATACTACCAAGCTCCCACACAATGTTAGTAGGTGCCCCATCCACTTCATATTATCAACAGCAACCACCTTATCACCAAGAATCCTCCACTTCTTATTATCAAAATCTACCATCCTCCTATCCACCTTACGTCAATCTACAATCACAACCCACTTACACTAGCCAGTATCAGCCTACACCCTCATACGATCCAAACACTTCCATCCTGTCTTCATAATATCAGCAATATCCTCCTTATAATCAACCCAACCCATCCAATCCAACTCCCCTAACACCTGCCAAAAATGATTTGGAAGAACTCAAAGTGGCATTGAAAAACCTTCAAATGGGTACATCTAAAAAATATTTCAAATTTGAGGAGATTTGTCCTTATCCATTTGATCCTTTGATTTCACTCATCCCCTTTCCAAAGAATTTCAAAATTGCCAAGGTTGACAAGTACATAGGAACTAAAGACCCAAAATCCCATCTACAGGAATTTTACACACAATGCCAATATGTCCAACACAGTGACAATTATCTCCTACCCATGTTCCCTAAGAGCTTAGCAGTGCCTACCTTAGATTGGTTCATGGGTCTCAAGAAGGGTATAGTTTCTTCTTTCATAGATCTTTCTAAACAATTCATCAGACATTTATCCTTTAAAAAAGAGAAAGATATTGATACTTTGGATCTCTTGAAGGAGAAGCAACATGAGGGAGAAACTTTTGCTAAATACTTGCAAAGGTGGCAAGTAGTGGCTAACCATATGAAATCACCTCCAGGTGAGAAAGAAATGGTAACCCTTTTTGTGGCCAATGATCACCCTAAAATGGTGCATAATCTTAATCTTCACTGTGTCACTACTTTTGCAGAGGTCATCGAAAAAGGTCCCATTATTGAGAGAGCACTTGTCACAAAAGGGCAAGTCAAATTGCATAACTCAGATAAGGACAAATCATCTAGTGAAAAATCTTGTCACTGGATTAAAAACAATAATACGGTCAATGATGGTGTCACTAACACCAAACATGTTCAGCTAGCAAATACCTCCTAGAGGCCGTAGTACATCCCTCCACAACAATCAATGCCCAACACCATATCTATGCCACAAGGGGCACCTTGTCCCCCTCAACAGTCCAACCAAAACAATCAAGGGGATGGTAAATGCCAATTTACTCAATTAGAAGAACCCTTGAGTGCTATATTCAATAGGTTGTTATAGGTTAATTACCCAATCAGATACCCTATAACCAAGCCTTTTGATGAATCCATGCCTAAACCCGCCTGGTACAAAGAAAACATGTTATTTTCACAAGATTAAAGGTCATTCCAAAAACAAATGTCCAGGCTTAAAAACACATGTCCAAGATCTCATAGATTGAGGAGATGTCCATGTGGATGCCAACTAGGCCTCGTCATCTAATTCTTAGTTGCAAATATATCAAAATGCTTTCCCAAAGCATAATCAAGGTCTTAGCACATCCAACAAAAATCTTGGACCTAGTAACAATAATAACTAGGATAATAGCACAAACAACATCACTTACAAGAATGTCCCTTATAACTATGAGGGTCTCATTATGCATATTTGTTAGGTAGAACCACATGTGTCTATGATACACACAAAAGGAAAAGACCCCCAATGTGTTGTTACCACCCATCGCACTCGCATCACTGTCCCTGGAGCCTCCATTTCAACCCAATCACCTCCTATGAACTCTCAGTATAACATTCTTGACCACTTGGGAAAGATTGTAGTGAAAATATCTATTCTAGATTTGTTGAAGTCTTCTCTCGTTCATCAAGAAATTTTAACAAAAGCTTTACAGGATGCTCGTGTCCCAAATGAAATAGACCCTACACAGTTTCAAGCTCTAGTGGGGCATCTTTCATCCACCTACTAGCTAGGCTTCAGTCAAACTGGCATTCCAACAACTCCAATCATAATTGTCCCCTCCATATCAAAGTCCTTGTTTCCCAACATAAAGTAAAAAGGGTCTTGGTAGATAATGGCTCTATTCTAAATCTCTATCATTCAATTTCATAAGCAAGTAGGATATACCCATGCTAATTTAAGTAATCAGATTATCACTATAAAGGCTTACGATAATGCAGAAAGAGACTCTAAAGGGCTTATTTGTCTTCCAATTCAAGTTGGTCTAGTTGTATAGTACACCACTTGTCATGTCCTTGATTTTGACCTCCCCTACAACCTTCTTGGCCAACCAAGGATCCATGCCATGCAACCCGTCCCATCCACCTATCTTCAGTGCTTGAAGTTCCTCTTCAATGGGATGGAAGTTACGATCCAAGCTCATCCCCAACCATTTGAGTACTATCGTGCACTCAAAGCTTCCTTTCCCCATTCTCACTATTGCTCAAGAGTGGAGATGGGACCACCTCAAGCATCTTCATCCAATCCATCACCCACCGCATCATTCACTCCATCTTCTACATCTGATTCCACCATTACCAAGGTCTAGATCATTGACAAGGGGTGTGGTGAGTATGAAATGTGTAACTCTCTAAATGTGGCAACCATACCACCCTCACCACATACATATGGCCAACCTTTCGAATCTACACCAAAGGAAGAACAAAAGACGATCACCTTGAAATCTAAAAATGTGGGAATTAGCACTTATGTATCTCTCGTGTTACCACAAGATGCGCCTACAGATAACATTAGTTAGTGGATATATCATGAAGAACCTAAGCCTACTCCTCCCCTAAAATAATATTTCCAAGAGATGTATCCTTGGCCCTCTAAGTACGCTAAGAAATATAATTATCAGTGGGGAGGCCTTGGTTCAGAAGAGCAAGGAAGAAAGCAACCCATTGACACTTCTATACGTCTAAGAAACTCAGGTTTAGGCTATGATAAAAATCAAAAGGGTCCTGTAACATCGAGTGTTTCTAAAAATGTAAGTGCAAATGATGGTCTTTTGGATTGCATACTATCATACATGCTTGCAATGGCGTAGATCATGTAGACCTTTCCTCCATGTTCAAATTCCTATCCATCTACACCATTAGCCTTTCCCTTCGCCACCTTGAACTCATAGACTGGGACCTATGCGATAGTTCATCAATCAACACACTCCCCTCAATGGATACATATGTACATCTCATGTGATTTGGGGAGGATGAACGTCCTACTCACAAAAATAAGAAAAAGAAAAATAAAAAAGGGTAATCTAGTGAAAACCTCCCTCAGGCACTTCTTGACTCAGAAAAAGTGAAAATAAAGGATGTATCTAACAATGAAAACCTCAATGAGGCACTAGAAGATGGGGACATTCATCTTCCCCTTTTGGGAACACAATTTTCTGAATGATCATCCATTCCAATCAAGGAAACATAAAAAGTAAATTTGGGAAGTGAAGAGGATCCCAAAGTTGCATATATAGCCAAATCACTATCATAGGAAGAATACTCTACCATTGTTCAGCTTCTTAAAGAGGGTATCATCAAATTTGCATGGACTTATTTAGATATGTTGGGTCTTTATCTTTCTCTTGTATTACATCACTTAGACATACATCCTGATGCAAAACTAGTTAAGCAGAAACTCCAAAAAATGCATCCACAAGTCGCTTTGCTGGTCAAGAAGGAATTGGAGAAATTTTTGGAAGCTGGTTTCATAAGACCAATTGACTACTCCGAGTCGATCTCCAACATAGTGCCAGTAGCCAAGCCCAATGGGAATATCAAAGTTTGTATAGATTTCAGAGACCTCAACAAGGCATGTCCTAAAGATGACCTCCCCCTACCTAACATAGGCATGTTGGTTGATTTGACAATAGGACACAAGATTTTTCCCTCATGGATGTCTTCTCCGGTTACAACCAGATCAAAATTGCACTTGAAGACCAACATATGACTTCCTTTACTACACATTGGGGAACTTTTTGTTATAATTTCATGCCCTTCAGTCTCAAGAACACAAGGGAAACATATTAACATGCAATTACAATCATCTTCCATGATCTTATCCACATCATCATGGAAGATTATATTGATGACCTATTGGGAAAGTCTAGAATGAGAACAGAGCACCGCATAATCCTAAAGAATGTCTTCAAGCATCTAGAGCACTACATGTTGCATCTAAATTTGAAAAATTGTGTGTTAAGGGTTACGTTAGGATATTTATTGGGCTTCATCATCTCCAGATGAGGAATAGAAGTGGAACTAGCTAAGGTCAAATCAATTATGGATATGCCTTTGCCACACAATCTAAAATATTTAAGGAGCCTCAAGGGTAAGCTACAAGCCATCAAATATTCATAGCTCAGTTGCTTGACAAGTGTCAACCATTCACACACCTCTTAAAAAAGAGTTCATCCTTCAAATGGGATCTTGTGTGTCAGTAAGGTTTTGACTAAATCAAAGAATATTTGGCTCATCCTCCCATCCTTATGCCTTTGATCCTAGGTAAATCCCTCTTATTAGACATTTCAACTACTTTAGTGGCATTGGGGGAATTGCTAGCACAACATGATGAGTCTTCTAGAGAGCATGTGAACTACTATATCAGTCAAACCTTGGTCAGCTATGAGATCAACTATTCGTCAATGGAGAAAGCTTGCTTAGTTGTAGTTTTATGTTCACAAAAGCTTAGGCATTACATGCTCAGCCATCCAGTAAAGTTAATATCAAAAGTTGACCCACTCAAGTACTTTCTATCCAGAACCACCTTGACTGGCCGCATGGCTAAATGGGTCATGTTACTTAGTGAATTTGATATAGGATATGTGGACCACAAAGCTATTAAAGGGCAAGTGATAGCAGATCAGTTACCTATTCCTCCCCTAGTCGATGCACATCCTTTGGTAACAGAGTTTCCTGATGAAGAGGTCTCTAAAGTAGTAGAATCACCCATATGGAAGCTCTACTTTGATGGGTCATACACACATAATGGAGCAAGGGCAGGCATCTTCTTTGTCATCCCCAAGGTGATTATATTCCAAAGTCATTCAGGTTGGCTTTTCCATACACAAACAATATAGCGAAATATGAATCTCTTCTCACGGGCCTTAGAATCACAATCAAATGGAACATTACTCACTTGAGAGTCTTTGATGATTCACAGTTAATCATTAAGCATGTCAATGATGAGTTTCTAACAAAATATGATAAGATATTGCCTTATAAACACATGGTCAATGACTTTAAAAAGTATTTCACCTCTATTCAGTTCAACTTGATCCCCATAGTATAGAATAAGGCCCCTTATGCAATGGCTACAATTGGTTCTTTAATTGACATGCCCAAGGATCGAATAGACTATGAGTTCCTAGTTGAACAAATCTTAATCCCTGTGTATGACATCCATGAGAATGAGATGGTGTGTGAAATTGTAGGCCCTACATCCCCATGGTATCATGATATCTATGCCTATCTTCATGATAACATCTTAACCCTTGGCCTCACACACAATCAATGTAAATCATTCATTCAACATGCATCCCATTACACCGTCATAGGTGATACTCTTTATCATCGTGGATATGATGGAACTCCTCTTTAGTGTCTGAACGAGACAAAAGCTCACACTACAGTGATGTAAGTACATAGTGGTGTTTGTGGGGCCCATTCAAACAACTTGGCCTTAGCTAAGAAGATACTCAGAGCTAGTTACTATTGGCCTAGACTAGAGCATGACTCTTGTGAATTTGTGAAGAAATGCTTACCTTTACAACAACATGCGGACGTGATGCATGCTCCTGCTCAAGATTTGTAGCCCATCGTTGCACTATGGCCTTTCTCTCAATGGGTTTTCGACTTAGTTGGCAAGATATATCCTCCATCCTTCAATGGTTAGACTTTCATTATCACTACCACTGAGTACTTCACCAAATGGGTGGAAGAAATTCCACTCTCCCAAATAATGGGTACTCAGATATCAATATTCATCCTTTTCCATATTCTCTACAAATATGAAATCCCCTCCACCATCATTTCCAACAATGGGAAACCATTCAAAAACTAGGACATAAATCAAATATGTGACACCTTCCATATCTAGCATCGGTGGTCTACACCCTATTACCCTTAAGGTAATGGATAGGCAGAAGCCACTAACAAAACTTTGATTAAAATTATGAAAAAGGTTGTCAACAGTACTAGTCAAGATTGGAACCTCCATTACCATCCTTCCCTTGGGGCTTATCACACCTCCATCCACACTCCCATAGGTGCCACTCCATATTCCCTCATTTATGGTGTCAATGCCATCTTGCCGATTGAAGTTGAGATCCCCTCACTGAGAATATCTTTGAAGATTCTCATCACTGAAGAAGATGCACAGGTTTCTTGCCTTGCTCAGTTGGAGCTCTTAGATGAAAGATAGATCAAAGCATATAATCATTTTCAGGCATATTAGAATCATCTCAGGAGAGGCTACAACAAGAAGGTTCATCCTCACCAATTCAACGTTGGTGATCTAGTCCTTAAGTAGAATTAGTGTACCTAGCAGGATTGGGACAAGAAGGGAAAGTTTGAGGCTAATTGGTTGGGTCCATATGTTATCACAACAAAGTATGGATCTGGGGCATACAGACTTACCACACCTAAAGGAGATCCTCTAGAAGAGCATATCAACATAATGCACCTGAAAAGGTTTTATACCTAAATCAGTTGGGTTCTCCTACCCTACAAAAATTAGAAAAATTCAAAAAGTAAAAAATCCAAAAATAGTAAAGAGAAATAATTTGTCCTATGGTGAATACCACCCTTGGTGGTGCCTTCGATAAGTATGTTAGGTGAAAACCTAGTAACAGGAGCCATCCGTAGAGGGATTAATCATTATCTACCTTGCATCCTAGTTTATTTATGTTTCCATCCATCCCATCCTCATATCCAATCTTGACATCTTATCCTATCCTGTCATCCCATCCTTGGTCGCTTGGTATATTTTGGTTGAGTATTAGACGATCGATATTAGGTATTAGCAATCTTGAGCTTTTAATACTAATCTGAGCTTGTGTCATTTTTCAGAGTTGTTTGTCGGTCTCGCGTCATCATCTAGGGTCCTTCATTGTGTCGGTAATCATTTAGTCTCATCCACTCCCCTCATCAATAATGAATCCTTTGTTGGTCCTTCATCATTTTGTCATGTCATTCCTCTATCCTTCATCATTGGTCTTTTATGAACTATGTTTCCCCTGCACTTTCATGTAGGAAAGGTTGATTATTTGATCCTCCCCCAAGGAATTTTCCATCCTATATTTTTTCCATCATTAGTCTCCAATTGTCCTCTTTCTGCTTTTATCCATGGTCTTTTCTTGAACTACGAGGGCTCTACACTTTCACGTAGGCAAGTTTAATCTATGATTAGCCCCTGAACCCCTAGGTCTTTAGGGTATGCCAGTCTTGTGTCTTGTGTCATGTCATCAAGTGTGTCTCTATCTAGTTAGTTCTTAACAAATGTGATCCCTTAGTATTAGGTGATCTGATCAATCACGAATATCTTGCGTCATAGGGGTCATTTAATTTAGTTCCCATCTTTGTTCTCAATAGGATGCATCCTTCCTAACAAACCTCATCAATCCCATCCACCCTCCTGATCCTATGGCAAAGGATGTTTGAAAGTCATTGTGATCTTTTGATAATTTTCTCTTTTTTTTATCATTTTATCTCCCTATAATGCCTCATCTTGGTCGCCTTGATCCATCATATCATGGTGTGCTTTGACTGGTAAACATAGGGGCATATCTTGATCTTTTTATTGTTGTTGTCATCTTGGTTGTCCCACATAGTACCCACCAAGACTCCTATGGTCTTGTGTTACATTGGGGCATCCTTTGTGCTTGTGGTTATCCTAATACCTAGCCCAGCCAAAGTCACCATGACTTTTGAGTGTTGGGATAGCCTCCTTGATTGTTGTGTTTGTTTTATGCATTAGACATGACTCTGCCTTGGTCCTTCATACCTTGGTGTATTATGTCTTGTGCTATAACAAAAATCAATGCTCTTAATGATGGAAAATCATATTAGGATTGCATTTCATTCATCCCTTCCCCTAACCTAATATTGGTAATTTTGGTTGTGCAAGCATTCCTCCCACCTCCCTTTTCTTCTTAGGATTCCTATGGTTCTTGGCAGGTGCAGTCTCACACCCATCCTATTTATCCATCCATTGTGTGATCCATTGTCATGCCTCTCATAATTAGTTTTGTAATGATTACAAGTAGGCACTTTCCATTTAGCCCCTCATTTATATTCAAATAGGTTGCATTATCATTGTACTTTTCATTCATCACCATCATGTTCCTTCTAAGTGGTTTAGATTAATTTACATTGGTTATTCTAATTAAACATCTTAGATTCATTTTCATTATCATTTTAAGTTGTTTAGATTATTCTTATTTGGTTACTCTAAGAATCTTAAGATTCATCTCATTACATTGCATGTTCATTGCATTCATCCATAACATTGATCACATAAGCATAGATACATTTTACATCCATATCATCATAAATTACAAAACAATAATGTGCATACACATACATCACATCCTACATCACAAATCATTAGTCCAATAAATCACTGCATATAACATCATAATCACCCATCGCATCCTACATCACAAGTGTTAGGCATGGTGCATTTCATACATGTCATCCATATAGGTGTAAACATAAATCATAATAAACACATATGCATAGCATAATCATCTGCATGACACAATAAATCACTTCCATATATACATACATCATAAGCATCCATAAATAACACATGGTGTCGAAATGGTCATCACATATCATATAAATCTCAAAATACAATTTCCATAATAATGTCCATCATAGATACATCCATACATAATAATAATCAAATAAAATACAAGTACAAGGATCTAAATCAAATGTAATCTTTGTCGCTCTATACTGCCCATCCACCCTACATTTGTCAAAAACCAGTATCTTGTCATCTATCCTTTGTCCTCTCTATTGTGAGCTACCCACATCTAACCTCTATGGTGAGTTGGGTACTGGCCCTCTATGCGGGGGAGTCACTTGATAGTCATTATACCCCCAGGTGTGTGTCCCTAATTATCGAGATGGTGTGGGCATCTAAGGAACCTATCAGACATAGGTAGCTACTCACTATGTGGGATCTAGAATTGCCTTCTGATAAGTGAACATTCAGTAGGTTGACTCTCTCATGTACTCATCTCTCTCAACTACATAATACCTGGCTTCATTTCACTCTATCATGTATTTGTCTCAATCCCCACATATGGATCTCATCTCCTACACCCACGCATCCTGAGCCAATTGCAACTAATCGATCTTTTCCTATAGCCGATCTCTCACTGTATCCCTCTCCTCCAAGGCTCATTCTTGTGACTCTGCTACATCTCTCTCTCTCAGTAGTGTCTGCACCTGAATCCCTTCCATACCTCCATCATCCTACATGTCCTATTCCTATGCCCATGTTGCATCCCTCTCACCCTGCATGGCCTATGCATGTGCCCATGTTGCATCCCTCCACCCTACATGGCATGTGCCTATGCCCAAGCTGCATCACTCTCCCACTTCAATGGCTATATTTTTGTCTTAGTTGCGTCCCTCTCACCCTAGAGGGTATACACCTATGTCTGTGCTATGTCTCTCTCTACAAGGTCTCTAGCTGAGCCTCTGCTACATCTACCCTCTCCAGTATCAACCCTGAGTCCCCGAGTGCTGCCTCCACTACCTCTACCCTATCCTGGAGCTCATCCCGCTCCCTCATTAGCTCATCCCACTCCCTCCTCAGCTCAGTTCTCTCCCTTAGTAGTCCTTTCACCTACCCCCTCAAATCCTCCATATCCCCCTATGCCTGCTGCTAGACCTCTATTGATACCTACTTCGCTGATCCTCTAGGATCCCATTGTCTAGCTACCTGTAGTATGGTCACCTCTACCTATAGTCTATCTCTATCCCACCCCACCCTAACTAGCTCCTCATGCTCTCTTTGTACCTATACCTCTAGTCGAGTCACCTCTACTTGCAAACCACCAACCTTGCCCTGCAATCTACATCTCTCCCTCTCCACCTCTTGCAGCTAGGAAGATAAGTGGTTGAATAGAGCTCCATGGTCCCTTTGTGCCTCTTCCTATAGTCTAGCCACCTCTCCATGTAGCCTACTCACCTCAGCCACTAGCCTATGCCTCTCGGCCTTTGAATCTCTAAGTATCTGCTCTGCAATTTGTAGCCTCACCTAGGCCCCCCTCAGCAATACAATAGGGTCCTCCAATGGTGATGGTACATATGGTACCATGGCCAATGGCTCAACCTTAGGAGCATCCACCTCCATCATATCCTCATGTGGATCATCTCTCTCCTCCTCTACCTAATCCTCCTCATGGGCTCTCCTCTATTGTCTCCTCCTCCACCTCACTCTCCTTGGTCGGTCCTCTTTGTCCTCACCTGCCTCCGCCTCCTCCTGTCCTCTCCTTTGTTATACTCCTCTCCTCCCTCTTCGTTGCCTAGCTAACCTAATCTCATCCTTTGACCCAAAGCCAAGTGCCCTTATAATTGGTTGTAAAGTAGTGATCCAGTCTAGCATATGGCATCTTCACCACGTGAAAAACTTCACTGTAGTCCTCGCATTCGCTCTCCCTCCTCACCTGCCTAGGTAAGGTACCACCCACAACTCCTCACACTACTATGTCACATACTCGACATCAATCTACCCCCCATGGTCACTCTTGTGTGATCTGTTTGAATTGTTGTGGTCCTACAGGAATGTCCTACATAACTCTGAATTGTCTATGCACTCGGTGTAGTCAGTGTAGCTCCACTATGTAGGGTTCCCTCCCCACCAAGTAGCATATCACACAAAAATATCATCTATGCCTCTCCTCATCATCCCTCCATCCTATGATCTGTCGCATCATGTATGGCCTCCATACTATCTAATCCTCTCGTAGATCATCTAGCATCCTCCTCCAATAATCTAGATCACCCCTGTGTGGATAACACAATCTCCAACCCAACTCCTATCCATACCACCACATTACTACCTCTCTCTCATCCTGCTCCCCTCTTGTCGCAACTCTTGGCCTAGCCACACTGACGTGCTCTCACGCCCAAACCTATAGTAATGGAAAATGTGTAACATTGACTACATCTCGATAGCACACTATGTGCATATCCCTGTATAGTTGTGCTAACACACATGGCCCCCATGTGAACTCTCCATCCTGCTACTCCGCTATGTGTCTAATAATCTCCATGAACTTGAGGCTATAGAATTGACCACTCATATTCAGCAATAGGAGTCTACTAATCAAACCACAGAGGTATAAGGGTAGTGAAGGTACCCCCAACCCCAGAAACCTATCCAGATCCAATACCAACCCATACACAGGTAAGTCCTCTCATCCAAACAAGACCCATAGGGTCCGATCTAGCTCCTGCCCCTCTAACCTGATCCAGCTTATGAGGTGCCCAGCCATCGGTAGCTGCAATATCCTCCATACATCCTCCAAGGTGACAATCATCTCCCCTATTGGGAGACGAAATGTCAATGTCATTGAATCCCATTACTCTATCAAAGCTGTCAATAGTGCTCGATGCACTCTAATAGTTGAGTAATCTAGCATATTGAGCAGACCTGCTCATGTTATTGCAACATGGTCCTCCCCATTCATCATTGTGACGGTCACCTCCAACACCTCTTAACTCCTCTCCTGTGTCCTCAAGCTCTCTAATCGTTGCATTCACATCACACGTGCCAATCATTTAAACCATATTTTTCTTTTCTTCCTAGCCCTGGGTTATCTTCTCAACATTTTACCATTTTCCCTCCCTTTGGGAAATTTTTCCCAATTTCCTTTTTTCCCCTTTTTCCTTTTCCTTTTGGGGTGAATTCACCCAACTCAAATGAATTCACCCCTATGGTCGTCATCCCTGCCCATTTTATGGGCATCTTTGTCCTCTTTTCCTCCCTTTGTTGGTGAGTCTACTTGCCAAAAGGGAAAGTTTTCCTGTATGGGTGAGCCTTCCCGGATGAGTGAGTATGCCCAAATGGGTGAGCCTGCCTAGATGGGAAAGACCAGCTGGTAGGCTCCCTCACCTGGCCAATGAGAGATTTTTCCTGCCCATCCAACGAGTGATTATGGTCGGCGAACAAGCAAGGCCACTCATCCAATGGACGAGCGGCCCCGCCTCCACCCTAGTTGCGATGACCACACCCTGAGGTGGGTGCATTCACCCATCTAAGGGGCACAATCACCCCTTTGATGGGTTAAATCACCTATCTAAGGCACACAGTCACCCCTTTGATGGGCGAAATCACCCATCTAAGGCACGCAGTTGACCCTTTGATGGGAAAAATTTCCCATCTAAGGCGTAGTCACCCTTTTGTTGCCCTAACCCCCGTTTCTGGGCATATTTTCCCAGTTCAAGGGTGAATCCATCATTTCCTACTACCCTCCTACCCTTTTTGGCCTCTTTTTCATTTTTTAGGTGAGTATGCCTCCCTTTCTCACTGCCTCTAAACAGGGATTCTGCCTCCAAACTGGGTGAAATTGAAATTTTGCTACCTACCCATTTTCGTAACCTACCCCAATCCCAAAACCCATGTTTTCAAATTACATAAAAATTAAAAATCATGCTTAAAATCACTAAGAGGGTTTTGGGACTAACCTGGCATGGTACCGTGCGCTCGTTGTAGTATTGTCGTATCTCATCTCCTGGGTGGATAATCACATCATCAAACTCCTCGTCCATCCTTGTCTCTTTCCTCGTCTTCTCTCTCTCTCTCAACTATCAAGTGTACAAATGAGGAAAAGTAATTCTAAAATTACTATAAGTAACTTTCCCCCCCTTTTTTAAATTCTTTTTAAGTGAAGGGTATTTTTACCTTTTATTTAACCTCTTTTGGCCTTAATTAATTCTCTATCTTCCATGGGCCACCATTTACACACCATGTGTCTGTTTGACTCCATTCAAAAGTCAATCATCATAATTTTTTGAGCTCTATCCAATGGTACCCTCCATTTTCTCATATTGAGAAGTCATCCAGTGCCCCTTTTTCTTCCCCATCTGCTCTCTTGAGGGGGCATACCCTAACATTTTCCTTCGTTCCTCCTTCAAATTATTTTCCTTCTGACACTAGGGCATCTCCCTTCATTCTTCCATGATCAGACATCCTACACAGCTTTTCCCATGAAAGGGCATCTTTTTCTTTTCCATTCTTCTATCAATTCGCTTATATTTTATTTTTCTTTGAAACATTGTTATTGTAACAGTATTTCAAAGAGGGGAAAAATGTAGACATCAAAATTTGACCACTCCCACATGGTAAAATTCATCTCTTTTATTTGGCTATTTCATATCCCCCATCGATATTAATTAAATGATTTATTTAATTAATACTTCCCCTTTTCCTAAGGTTCCTAAAGTATTTAATTTAATAATTAAATACTTTACCTTTCATCCCTTCCTCTCTAAATTAAATAAATACATAAATTTATTTAATCATGTGACCATTTGAATTTAAATCAATTTGAAATTTCCTCTTTTCTCTCTCCTTGTCACATTCTCCATAATATTCTTCTAATTTGGATTAGTTTAATTAATCCATGATTAAGATGTGCACACCCTTAATCAAGGTTAATGTCACATCCTCCAAATTTTACAACTTGCCTCTAATTTTTCATTAGTCCTATTAATCATCTGTTTGCACAACCTTAATCTAATCCTCCTTCCATTTATAGCATTTTCTCCAAGTCAACCTTCATCATTAATTTCTCCACTTCGTCAAGACCCTCTTCCCCATGTGAATTTAAAACTCACTTTGATTCCTCAAAAGCTCTCCTCTTCTCGATGTGGATCATTGAGATGTCACATCTCCCACATGGGGTCAAGGACCTACTTTATGATGACCTTGTCTTATCCCCAAGGTAATTCCAATCATGTGAATTGAAAATTCACATTTATTACTCCAACAAGTTCTCTCTTTTTCATGATGATGTGTGAGGAATTCTAAAATTCCTCATGTGTCACATCCTTCACACATGGGGACAATAAGTTCCTTTTTAAGGAAATATTCTCCCAATCCCAAGGTACTTGCAAGTACCTCCACATCACATGTCCTCTTCCCACCTCACCTCCACATGGAAAGATGTGAGGAGTTGTAAGTCCTCAACTCACCCCCTTCATCTTTCCATGTTGGATAAATCCTAGCCATTCAATTCTCTAGAGAATTTTCCCCTAAAATAGAGGATTTCTCTCTCATTCTTCATTATGCACTCTCACAATTCTAGCTCTCCAACTTTCAAGCCTTTGCATTCAAGCTCTCACACATCCATTGTTGCATTCACCAAGCTCATTTTGCATACACTTTGATACACTTACCAAAATACCCAACTCCATCTTTGCATTCTCCATTTCATCGTTGTCATTTTTCATCCACTTATAGGTGATTTTCCATCAAGGAGCGCACAACAAATCAACATCAAAGGGCCAACCAAAAGATCAACTTGAGCATGGTAAAAATATCTATTTCATCTTTGTTTTGTTCAATTTCAACTAGGCTAATCTTGAGGTTTTGTCTTGTGTTTCTTTCCTTTGCATTTTGTTTTCTTTTTTGCATTATTTAGGGTTATAAAAACACTGCACATAGTTTCCTAGCATGGCATGCACACATTATGTCATGAAACCCTAGTCACAATAATAAATTAGGGCTGGTCTATGCCATTTTTTATCCAATTAAATCCACAACCTTTTGAATAGAAAATAATTTTTGGTCACTTATAAGTCACTTCTAGAAATTGCAAAGCCTTACTAGTTACATTAATGGATTTCTAGATTATTTATAGTGTAGGTAGTAGTTGGCATGGTGCTACCACAATAGTGGTTTACAATTTTTGGGAGATCCTAATTTTTTTTGAAATCACATATTTTTAGAAAATATAATGATTTAAGCCTTGAAATGTTCCATTTAAATGATTCCAGTTGAAGAGGGTTTGATCAAACCACCTTAGACCAAACCCCCTTGGATAGAACCCTGCTAGTTTTAAACCATACCTATAACGGAGTCTCCTTTACACATATCAAAATGCTGATAAAAAACCACTTTTGATTTACCTTTTGGGGGATCAAATGAATTCATTTAAAATTTATTATTTTTCAAGTATGTAGTCCTTATTATAAGCTTCCCAAAAAGTATAATTTTACTAAAATTTAATTTGATGATTATATTTATTTTTATTTCTTGTGGATGTAGGTTTTTTCACTAAAAATCAAGCTCTTTGCTCTGCACATGTGGAAAAATAGTAGATTATCAAAAAAAAATTTGAAAAATATGAGTGCACCAAATATTGAAGTCCTTGATCCACAAAAAAAGAAAAGTTGAATTTTGATACATACAAAAAATTTAAGCATTATATGGTTGCGCTACGTCTGAATTATAATTGGTTTGACTTTGAAACTTGATTAAAGAAAAAATATTTAATAAAAACTATCTAACCAAGTGGAGGCACTAGATATCAGAGTTACAAATCTCAATTCAAAAGAATTAGAATTTTATCCTTCATGGAAAAAAAGTTATGCATTATACGGTGAGTAACTTTTTAAAAATGTTGTTTTCTGAAAAAAAACTAGTTTTTGAGGGAGATGGAAAAAAGTACAATCTGATTCCAAAAATTTTGAAAAAAATATATTTAGAATCTATAGATAAAATTTCATGAAACTCTAGTTTGTATCATCTTCAAATTCCTCACGGTTTAGCTGCTATAGGTGCCCGAAAGTGAAGATTTAGTAAAAAAAATTATTTAAGTGTCCAGTTTGGCCAAAAAATGTAAACC
Source organism: Sequoia sempervirens (assembly GCA_007258455.2). Lineage (NCBI taxonomy): Eukaryota > Viridiplantae > Streptophyta > Pinopsida > Cupressales > Cupressaceae > Sequoia > Sequoia sempervirens. The sequence continues at coordinate 10,134,580 of VDFB02128519.1, read as the reverse complement.
ACTATTGTGGGATCATGAAAAAATATAGGAGTTTCAAAATTCAAAGGTTGGGGGTGACAGATGCTTCATACCATAGGGGGATGATGAAGGGAATTTGGAATGAGGGAGTTCAAAAAGGATGAGCAATGGAGAATATCAAGGATTGACGATGGGAAAGGAGTCATACCACTAAGGCATGATGTGTTATGAAAGTTTGAAATATTGAGAGGAATAAAGGGAAGTGAGGGGAAGTAGAAAAGTATACCAAATAAGGAAACTTTGACAACTTTGACACTTGATAGAGACTTGAGCCTTTCAACTTGTAAACCAAACAATTACACATTCCTTGAAATTTTGGCAATTATAACACAATATAAGAACATGGAGAAAATAGAGAATGAAAACATATGAAAATTTTACCAAGGGAGACCCATGTAAGACTTCTCAAATCATTTATAAATTGGCACCAAGTATAGTCAAAACACACAAAAGTGGAGGGGACTCAAGAAAAATTATGGAAGTGAAATTGAGTCCCAATAGGACCATCATGTGAATTATCCTCAAATACAAAGGTATCCTCATGAGATGAAGAAGGTAGAGTAGGTAGTGATGAAGAATAAGTTGAGGGATGATCCATTTCAATGAAATGATCATCAAATCGAACATATTTTTATCAATAGACATCTCTAGTAGCTGGATCAAACAACCAATAAACCTTCATATCCTCACAATAGCCAACAAAGATGTATGGTTGACTTTTCTTCTCTATTTCCTTATGCCAACTATCCAACATGAATTCCCAAGCCTCACTACCAAATACCCTACAAAAGGAAACATTAGGCTTGATATTGAACCAAGCCTTCTCTAGAGTGACATTTAGAATTTCCTTGTGGGGAGTGCATTCTTTAATATAGTTGGCATAATTGATTGATTTAGCCCAAAATAATAGGGCCTTAGATTGAGACTAAAGAATACAATTTTCCATTTCCCTTAATGATCTGTTCTTTATTTTGGTGACACCATTTTGCTGAGGATTATATGGAACAAAATATTGTTGTTGAATACAATTATTAGTGTAATAATCCCAAAATTCCTTATACACATATGCCCCTATTATCTATGTGAATCTATCAAATAGAAGAGCTTGATTACTTCTCCATGAACACCCTAAAATTATTGAAAGTGTTGAAGAAATCACTCTTATACTTGATAAATTACACCCATGTGTGATGAGAGTAATCATCAATGAAGGTGGGCACATACTTAGCTCCTCAAAAAGGAGTTATAAATGACATGAGGTCACTATGAACCAACACAAGTAAAGTGATAACACAATGGAACTTACCCTTAGGAAAAGGTTCTTAATGATTTTTATATGGATCAATTATTTCTCTCTTGGTTGCATAAAAAATAAAATTCTTTGATCTCTTGTTTGTTATATGTGTTGACATTTCATGCCAACCTTTGATGACCCATCATTGATAATCGATCTAAGAGATCCTACATGGGCCATCTTGCATGAATTCTCCTTGAGGGGTCCTAAAATTGGCTAAGTCCTAATTTTTCAAGCTTTCAGTTTTTCACTTACCACTCTACTCGCATGCTTTCCCCATTTCTCTCCTTCTTCTCCCTTTCCTTCAATTTCTCCCTTTGGTATTTTAGGTTTCACCTATTGGGCTTAAACTTTTCCCTCTACCCCTATCCTTCTAAAATTCAACTAAGTGTTGATCTTTTGGGGGTCGAACTTTGGCCTTACCCTTTACCTCTTAATTCTATTAAGGTAAGAGGTAAGCATATCCTTTGACCCCCGACACCCTGATATGTGATTGGAAGAGTGACTAAGTGTTTTCCTTTCGAGCATCCCCTTTACCCTCTTCCTCTTTTTCTTTGCATTCGGTAAGACATCCTCCCAATGACTGACACCTGTTATTATTTCCTTCCACCTTCTTCTCATCACCCTCCTCCCTTTTGATGGTGTTTTCTGCACAACAATAACTTAGACAAAATGTGAAATCATATCTCTCTTGAAAGGTAAATCTCTCTCAAAAAACTTCAATAGATAACCCCAAGGTCTCTAATGTTAGATCTTCACAATGCATAAACAACTCAGTGATAATGTGAAATTGCTAGTAATCACAAAGGGACCTTACAAACAAATACTAGAACTTCAAACTTATCAGATTTTGAAATGTATTGATACTTGAAATCCTAAATCTAACCCAAATGATAAAAGAAATTGAAAAAGGTGAGGGTTTAAGAGAAATACTAGGATTAAAATTACCCCTAAGATCAACAATGTAAATGATGAAATACTTGAAATGGAACAATCCCTCAAAACCAATTCTTGCTCAACCCGGATTTCATCTGCAATCTTACAGAAATAGTCAAATCTTCTTGGGAACTAAATATTTTCAGATCATGAGACATTCATTCACACCAACCCAATTTTTCAATTGAAATGAATAAATACTCACAATTCAACTTAGCACATAAATTTAAGATCTAGGCTAACTTTACATAGCAATTCACACTTGGTAAATTGTTAAAAGTATGGACTAGGGATTGCTACAAACACCTTCAATCATCAAACCACAAACACCATTGAATTATTTCTAACTCAAGATCTAACATTCATCAACTATTTTCAAATAAATCTTAAAAGATGGAATGACAAGAACCATGCAAGATAAATTAACACAAGAAAGAGCACCAAATCACAATGTCTTTACTTGTATTAAAACACCCAAAGTAGCAACAATTCTAGTATTTTTTATTATAGACCTTGCTTCAAAATAAACCAACTCCTAGCTATAACTCTTGCTCTATAAATTCTACAACAAGTTGGCCCAATTAGGGTTACAAAGATAGTCAGCTAGAAAAAATGTTATCCTAGAAAATTTTTAATAAAATAATGCTCCTGGCATTTAATGCTAGTGACTTTTCCAAGTCGGCCTAGGTTTGCTCCAATGCATGCAAAGGTTGGAGGAGGAAATAATGGGAAGCACAAATTTTGATGCAGTCATGCATTATCTAGCCCCTTATCCTTGTATTGACCCAATTTATCTTGCACCATAAGAAAAATCTTCTCCAAGTCGGTCACTAGTGGAGTGATTAATACTTTAAATCTTCTACCAATGGATTTAATCTCCTCCCTTGATCCTTTGATGACCTTATCCCATTCCACCTTGAGGGTTTGATATTTCTCCATCATAGCAATCTATGTGATAGCATCATCCAAATGGTGGATAGTGATTGGACCATCATCAATTGAAGCATAGACTTCATGCCACCACTTCCTCAACTGTTCCAAGCTAAGATGCTTCAATGCAAACTTCTTTCTGCCAGTCATCACCTCAAAGAATGAAATGCATTTACTGTAAATATCTGTCAAGGTGCTTTCTACCTACTTACCCTGTTTATGGATTTTCTTGAGCATTCTTTACCTGATTTGTAGGGTCTCATACTACTCCCAAGGTTTTGAAACCTTCGATATAGCCAAGATTTCATCACTTATTAGTTTTTCTTCAGTATAATCCATGATTGCCCTTGTTTTCTATAGGAGGAGGTCTACATCACTCTTATATTGAGCTAATAAATTTTTCAATCATTCAAATGATTTGTGTGCATCTCCACATGTTGATGTAATTTCCTTGATCATACTATCTCCTCTAATCCCCACTCCTTGTAACAATTCATGTGTGGCCTGTGTGGAAAGTCATCATCTTTTCCAACTCACTAACAGTCTCCTTGGGTAAAATACTTTATGTAGATGAAGAAGAACCAATATGACTGATAGACTACAAGGGCTTCATGAGATCTTTTAGATGTTTCTTTAGCTCTTCATTCTCTTTCTTCAATTTCTCCTTGGTTTGTACTTTCCTATTTAATCTTTCCAAAATGGTGGCATTGGATCCCTTAAATTCTTTTCCCTCTTGTATCATAGATGCGGGCCCTAGATTTATTGTCTAAATTCTATAGTCTTGGAAGGTCACCTCATCCTTATTCTTATCTGTTGTAGGGGTGGCAATGTGAATCACCCTATTGTTTGACTCATCCCTACCAATTTTGGAAGTGGTTATGCCCTTCTTCTTTTTTTTTACTTTTTCCAATTTTGGCCAATAAATCATCCCAACTCAAAGGAGCATCATCCACAACTACCTTCCTTCCTCTTAATTCCTCATCAAGCCAACTATGGGTAGAAACATCTTACTATTTCTCACCTTGATTAATGCCTTCATGTTGTCCAACAAAGGAGTCAATCTTTGAAACCTACACTACAAACACTTCTTCACTTTTATCTTCTTTCTCCTTATCTTTTTTCTTATCTTCTTCCGGATTTTCACTATTTTCCTTGTCATGCTCTTCCTCTTCATGAATTGGAGGAGTCTTTTCATGCATACCTTCCTGCTCTGAGGATTTCTCTCCTACATCCCTATTTGGTGAATCTTCATAAGATACTAGGGGGAGATTGCAGGATTCTATCATTTCTGCCTCTACACTGTGAAGTTCCCCTTAAATTCCTCTACATCCTCATCCTGATGAGCATCACCAACATTTGTATCTGTTGTCTCCTTTTCTACATCATTTGATTCTTGAGTAGAAGGAGGGAGAGAAGTATCTTTTTATTGCTCTATGATAGTGGAAACCATGGAGACATTTTCTTTCAGTAAACTCTCCTTAAGGGATGGAGTTCTGGATCTTCGGGTATACACCTTTTTTTTTCTCCCTAGAACTTTCAACATTCACAACTTATGGACCTATTTCACCTTCTTCCCTAGGAGGCTCATTCTGCTTCTTAGATTCTATTGTTACTTTTCTCCTCTTAGGTACAGGGCTATCATCTTTCTTTCCTTCTTCCTGAGGTTCTTCTTCTGGATCAAATTTCTTCTCCTTATAGATGGTCTTTCTTTTCTTTGTTGTGGGCTTCTTCTTCTTTCCTTATTTAGCCTTTGTTCCACCACCTTTTATCTTAATTTTGAATGAGGAACTCACCTTTTCCATTCCCTTTGGATCATGTTCCTCCTCGAAAGAAGATTGAGATTCTAATCCTCCCATCAAGTCATAGTTATATTGTTTACCTTCATTATCTAGTTCCCAAATCCTATGCTTGATCCACAACTTGGTGTACTTGAGCATAGGTGCATTAATCAATTATAGTTTTGTAACTTCTTCCTCCATCCAATCTATCTCGCCTATGGGCTTATCCTTGACTGACTCATAGTCAAGGGTCTGTATGACCTCTCCATCATCATCAAGTTGGTCAGGGATGGCCTTGATGTTGTATAATCTAACCAAGTCCACAAGAAATTTGGAATTCTTCTTCTTCAGGACTTCAAATTCATCCTTGTAGTTGGCCCAATAGTCCTCAATGTCATCTTTGTGGTTGAATTCCCTTCTGGCTTTCTCTTGGGCCTCACCCATTCTATCAAATCTAGACCTCTTAGTATCAAAAGACAACTTTAAAGTACTCATCTCCTCCTCAAAGAATTGTGTTGTAGCCAAGGAAGGGAAAGCCTCATGAACTCCAATCCTCAGTGGGAATTCATTGCCAAAACCTATTTTATGCATCCCCTTCTTTAAAATTACATCAAAGGTAGGAATTTTCCTTGTGACTTCCAAAAGGATAATGTGATCCATGGGATACCTAGGCAACCTATATGGAGCTCTCAAAAAACCATCAAAATTGATGTAGGAAAAGGTGGGAAACTGAATGAACCATGCTCCAAATATTCAAATTAACTCCTTCGCAACATCAGAGATTCTAACATGTTCTACACCATAGAGCAGCCTTGTGATATACATGGTGAATGCATCATTCATCCTTCTATAGCTAGGACTATCTAGGTGCAATCGAGGATTGACTTCATAGATAAAATCTTGGCCAAAGACTCCTCGAGTGCTTAATCCTTTGTATGGATGAAATCTGGCCAAGGCATAGACCAGGTAAGATGTCATGGTAAAGGTCTTAGTTTGAAACACATTAGAAAACTACTCTTGGGTTTTCCTGTTGATTATTCATACCCAATGATAATATATTCCTTGCTCCATCCTTTCTATGACATAGAACATCCAATTATCAAACATCCCTACACTCTTCAAACCCATCACTCTATTGAGAAGAGTGATTGCATCATAATAATCTGACCTAAAGTTGGGTTTGAACAATTGTTTTGGCATTTTGGAGATGTATTTCTTTGTTTCATCCAGCCATGTGTTGATAACCTTCAGATCCTTTTGAGTATCCTACTCATAATTTTTCTTGGCCACATCTATGTCAAATTGCACTAGATGTGCTTTGTTAGGCATATCAAATGTTTGAGCAACAAAGATAGGAGATAAATTGGCAAGCACCCTATCTTGTGGACCAATAATTCTTTGTGTACCCTAGTCATAATGTCTAGCACAATCTAGGATAAGTTCATAGCAGTGTATTGTGGAAGGGAAACCATCCACGTGAGCCAACCCTAAGTCTATCATTCTTCTCACCAAAACCAAAGGATCTCTAACTACCATCCTCTTCTTGAACTCCTCATAGTCCCATTTCCCTACATTAGTGTCACTCACTTCTAACCAAATGGAGGCTAGCTTACTCTCAGGAATTTTACTCTTCATATTCAATCTAATCTTTTTAGCCTCTAGATCCATTTCGTTGTTCTTCCCTTTGACAAAAGTAACCTTTCTTGATTTAACCTACACTCAACAAAAGGTTACAATAAGTATCCATTATAGCACAAAATTCAAATTAGTTCATCATAAATATCATGTTCATCATCCAAGTAAGCTCAAATAGTGATCATAATTTCCCCAAGATCTACCAAGTACAACTTTGGGATTTTCATCCCTTCACAGAAATCAGACTAAGGAGGAAGTTCAAGGATTTCAAGAGTAGGCAGAAATCAATGAAAGAACAAAACTCTCACCTTTGTACACATTTTCAGGAAAACGATGAGGCGACAGAAATTTCAAAGATTTCCAAGGAAGAAGGAATTTCTCAAAGCATGTGAAATCTCTGGAAACCCCAATTTTCACTAATTCGCCCAAATTGATCAAACAATCACAAATTTGGGGATTTTGGCTTAGGTTTTCATTTATTTCAAATCACCTATCTAGGGTTAAGGTTGAGAATTCATTGAAACACAACAGAATTCACCCTTATCAAGAAATCTGACATGTGTGATCTTAGGGTTCTACCATGAACACCCAGTAAAAGGCTCAATACACTCAGCCATTCAATCAAATCACTAATTGACTCATCTAAAACCTTCAAAAGCAAGCCATGATTAGATGAAAAATGAAAAAGAAACAACAACCCAGACTTGCATTCAAATCATCAATCTAGCAAACATGTCGAACAATATATTTATTTAACCAAATCACTGAGACGCTCAACATCAAACTCAAAGATCAAATCTAGCATGGGTTGGCATTATCAAATTATCAACTCAATGAAAATTGTGACATCAACATTTTGAGGGAGGAATCAAAATGAAAGAGGGAAACCCTAGTTTAAACATAGGCCTCCAAAATGCTAAAACTAGCCATGAAATATGCACGACACCATCTAAGAAATAGATACTCATTAATTGAAAAAAAGGTGTCATATACATACCATTGACGAAGCAAAACTCAAGAAGAGAGAAACCGGTAGAAAATGGATGCAATACAAAGCCAATGAAATCGCCAAAAAGATTAGCTAGCTACAACTTTCATGATCTAGATCACACGCAGCTCCTCAAGATCAAGCTCTTCAAATTTGTTATGAATCAAAAGCCATCAATTTTCCCCTTAAAATCCTTCACATTCCCATAAATGTGAGTTGCAGTGATCGTACAACAGAGTTAAATGAGTTGAAATGATAGCATGAAACCCAATTTCGGGGATCCAAGGGGGGACAAAAGTCAAGGATCTAGAGGAATGAAGGAAGTTCAGGAAATTCCACCCAACATGGAATTCTGTGAAAGGCCAAAATTTTTGAGATGGTGCACTGTAAGCACTGACCTCCAAAAATCAAAGACATTGGTGGAAATCGGGGATTTCAACGCAAGGAGGAAATGCCTGAAAATTGCAAAAAACCCAAAATTTGTCCCATACTTAGTATTTTCAACAAACCGCTTCACGAGACCACTTGCACGGGTAAGATAAACATTCAATCATGATCCTAAGTGACAAGAGCAAGTTCCCAAGATAAAAAAAAAAAGGGTCCCTACTTTCAGTGGGGTGTGTATGTGTGAAAATTGCACAACACTCCCTCCTTAGGGTTTTAGGCTTTGGACCTCAATTTTAAGTGCAAAATTGACTAAGTCATTTTGTTTGGGCTTTAGGGTTTCACGTTGTAGCCTTATCTCTTACATTCCTTTTATGGGAGGATAGCCCTCCTCCAAAACCCTGATCTCTGATAGCTTTTTTTTTAGTGTCAAGGTTTTCTCTTTTCCTTTACCATTTCTTGCTACTGGTAAGAGGTATCTCCAACCTTTGACCCCCAAACCACCAATCTTGAATTTCTTTCAAGCTTTGTTATTTGGAGATACCTATTTTTCTCTACATTTGCCTCTTGATATGCGGTATGAGGTATGCACAATCTCCAAAGCCCAATGTTGGTGCTATTTCAATGTATAAAGTATAAGGTATGGTGAAATGCTAATGCCTAAGTCCTGATAGATTCCATCTTGCAGGATTGGTGGTTTTTGATTCCCTCATTTCGATCTTCGACATGTTGTATGAGGTAGGCCTGAATCTTGACCCTCAACGAGTTCCAATGTTCACAGTTCTCTGCTTCATCCTTCTTTTCTTCAACAAGTGGTACGAGGTATCTCCAATTCCCAAATCTTGATGGTGATAGTCTTGCAAGGTTCCAAGCCATTTAGTTTTTGAGCTAGCAAGGGTTTCCTTTCAATCCTGATGCCTCGACCTTCCCTATTTTAACATGTTTTTCATAGTGGCACCATTAATGTTTGACTGACCTTCTCACCTACATGTTCAACTTTTGGGGCTCAAGGACAACATTTAATGCATTTGTTGATGATTTTGGTTGGTTTCATGGTCACCATTTCCATTTATTGTTGATTATTGTCCTTCCTTTCTTGCTCCATGTCTAGATTGCTAGATTCATGGGGGCATTTTGGAGGGATTTTGGAAAAAATTTATCGCAAAGGTATGGCTTGTAAGTCATTGTGCATCCTGGGATTGTCCTTTAGCATGGTTTTCATGATCTAATCACCTCCTCTTGGTCTGGATGGAATTTTTCTAGTTGCTAACCCTAGGTGGGGTTAGGGTTTGCTTGGGATCAACTAAGTTATGCATAAAATATAAAGGAAACACTTGTATTCTTTCAAGGGTTTCTTCTTTTGGGCTCCTCTCACAATTTTCTTTTGTAGAAACTATATCTCTACATTTTACCATTTTAAAGTCTACCTTTATGCCTTATATTAATGAAATCTAGCTATTGTCAGCTATTTCTTGCATGTTTGAGTAAAACTTCCTACATTCATGTCTGAACGTTTGTCTTAGTTGATTTTTTGATGTATTAAGAAATATTAACCAAAGAAGGAATAAGATATATCTTGGTGTATCACCTCTTTTTCCATTTCATGTTCTCTTTCTATCCCTTTTCCTTGTGAGTTGTTAGAGTAGAGTAGTGATAGGTTTTCATTTGTTGGGTTATACCAACACATTTTCACTTAGATTAGAAGAGGAATTTGGCCTTCTCTGAAGACTCAACCTCATTTACGCAAGGTCTCACACCTTGAGGTTGCTTCCATTGTGTCATTAGAACACTAAAGTCCTTGTTCAATAGGGTGCAGTTTTATGTGACAACAATAGGTGTTTTAGTTATAGGTGATTTTTGGGAGCTATGGGGTTCACCATCAAATCTAACATGGTATCAAGCACCATATTTTTGAATTTCTATCTAAATTCTAAGAGATCTGACCTTGAGGGAAAATAGGCTCATACTAAGGTGAAACAAGCATCGTCATTGAGTCTAGAATGTCTAAAAACCCTAAGAACATCTTTCAATTCACTCAAATCTAAGCAGTTGCAATAAACATTTTTTTAGGGGCTCAAGATCCAAGGAAAATTTCATATGATCTATACAATAGTCATATGGATCTATACCCAGGCTGAATTAATTTTCCTCTAGGTGAAAAAGGTCTCTGGTTTTTTGAAAAAAATTTGCCAAGCACAAATTGAAAAAAAATGCAAAAACATAGTCAACAAAGAAAATATATATTTTTTGATTGTTAAAATGCATTGTGCATAGGTGCATTAAAGCTTTCAAGCTCTCAAGGCCCACATGGCCTTATCACTGGGTCTTTAAAACCTATCGGTGGCCCACAAAAAGCTCGTTGGTGGCAAGTCATAGCCACCTAATGACATAAAGAACTGGCATCGATCAATATTCTGATGACCAAAAAAAATTCTTGGTGTAGCAAAAAATCACAATGCAGGACAATCCATACTAAAATACTATAAAGATTCTAGCAAATCCACCCACTGCTTGTGTCAGCATACATCAAGAATACTCCCTGAATATTGCAATTATCAAAACCTTGGCATATTATGTGATAGACAAGAATATTTTGGCTACTTACGACTTTTAGGGGATCGATATTTTTTGACGCATAGGGAATATTACCTAGATATTCCTACTAATTTCAACATGACGTCAATCATACAAACCACCTTTTCAGCCCCCTCCAAGCCCTAACTTTCCCTAAATGAGCTATTTTTTTCTTTTTGGCATAACTTGGGCATACCGTGTCAAAATCAGGAAAATAAGATATCATCGAAAAGCTAGTTCTAAGTAATTTCTAGAGGTGTAGGTATTATCATTAGATGTTTCTTCTAGTTTATTTTATTTTTAGTCAAAATAAGATATTCATTTTTCTCTTATGAGCTCATAAATTTTAGCTGTATCTTTGATTTTTGTGATTCTAGTGATGTTGGAAAGGTATTTCAAGGCTCTTCAGGTCCATTCATGCAATTTTTCCATATTCTTCTCCAAGTATAATTTATTCATTTTTTTGTGAATTCATATTTTTTTTAATTACTTGGATGTCTTAGCACCTGGAAAGGACCTGTTTGCATTAGATGACTTCATTTAATCTAACTTACATGCACTGAGGTTATTAGTCTTATTTTTTTCATTTGAGGAAGTATCATGGGTATTTTTGTTCATCCTTCTATGGTCATTCTAGAAAAGGAGAACTATGAGTCTTGGAAAAATAACATCCTAACACATCTGAAGTGGCTTGAAATTTTCCCTTATCTATATGGACTCATACCTACATAATATACAATAGGGATTTATTCAACATGGAATATTCTTAGTGATCATGTTGTAGGAGTGATTTGTTCTAGTGTTGATCTTAACACTATGTGTGTTGTATAGAACATTGATTGTCCCCACACACTTTGAAATTGACTTTGGGAGATCCATGAAGACTCTCATATCTCTCCATACCTAGAGTATCCTATTATAGATTGCCTCATTCCTCTTACAGGCACATATTGCATACTCTTTGATGACGATACTTTAGAGTATCCTAAGCATATCATAGGTATTGCATATTTTCATGGTTTAAAGACTTATCTTCATGTTCCCTCTCTTTAGATCGATACTACATCACCATATTTTATTATTCTTGATCAGCTTGGCATTGCCACATCCTTGGCTCCTATTGGTTTAGTGTAGTAGGCCATTCATCTTCTTCCATACATAACTACTTTGGATTCATATCTTGGAAAAATATCATCCTTGTTTGTAGAGTCCTATATTACATATTTGAAGTATTAATTTGAGGAAATTCATCTCCTCTTTGTTGGTAGCTACATCATCATTATTAGCCCATCACCTTCATAATCTTTGGAGATTTTTCTATACCATACTTCATAGGTTTCAAGATTTCCATCATCTCTTTCTGACATGTGGACACTTGAATAGTTCTTAGAGGCACACATCATTTGGATTTGGATTGGTTTCTTGAATCACTAGTGGATATGTTTCTTCCTAAGGGGAAGAAGTTGTTTGCAAGCATTGTATCATGTTTTTTCTTCAGGTGTCCATCATTGGCATAAGAGCTCTTTCTTTATGGGGGGTATTCATATTCTCATTTTATCTCTCCTATCAAGGGACATCTATTGTACTTGTGTGAAAAATTAGTCCTTGGGGGTGTTGGTAATTTTTAAAAAACCAAACTAATCTTCAAAAATACCTATGGACTTTACCATTTCCAATTCTTAGTACTCCAAAGGGATTGGCCAACTAACATGTAAAAGTAGCAAGACTTCTACTCCACTTTGGGCTCTATGAAACCTGGGAGAGTGATCCCACAATGTATACTTTGGGCTCTGTGAAACTTGGGAGGGTAATCCCACAATGTATACTCATGAATTTAAACGACTATAATTAAACACATTTTCAATAACAAATGCTTCACATTTTTGCTATTGACAATATGATCCCATTGAGGTGGAGCCATCTCCTATTGAGGGGAAGGTGTTTGTTGTAGATTAGGTGGAGAGTTCTTTTCTTATCTGCTTGTTCCTATCAAGGGAGAGCTTGTGTGGGCTAATGAGTGAAGTCATTGGAGGTTTGGGCTCTCATTTCCTCCTCTCCTATAGAAGGGAGCTCCCTCCTATTAAGGTGGGGCTGGAGTTGGCATTTAAGGTTGGGCATTGTTGCATGAAGGTTATTGTGCTTCAGTGCTCCATAGTATCCCCTTTTGAGGTGGGGTTTTTGGAGATGCTAGTGTTTTTTTTAGGGGCTTGATGGTGATCTACACTATCAAGAGGACTATCTCTCTTGGCTCAGGGGTGTATTCTCTAAGTAGCTAGTTTATTGATGCTTGGATGATGCAGGTAGGTTCATTGTTTATCTAAGCTAGGTTTCTAGTCCCAGATAAAACTAGGTTGTTAAAGGGTTTCAGTTCCTTGCTTGTTTGTAAGGTGCACCGCATGTAGTCATGACAATATTTTAGAGGTTGTTATGGGGTTGTTGTTGGTATATGGGCTATATTATTTGTAGCTTTCTTAATCTTGTATTAGGTTCCAAGATCCCATAAAAACCTATTTTTTACCCCTAATCAAAAACAAATACTTCTCATAAAATTACTCAAAAACATAGTACATAATATAAGTTGGCAGTTCATTTATCGATGTCCTATACTTGGAGCATGAGAAGGCACAACTCAACACAAAAAAAATACAATGGTATCCATTTGAAAGTTTGTAAAATAAAAGTGATTAGCTAATGAATCATCCTATTAACTATGTTGTGAATACTTTGCAAAAACCAGTGCCTTTATCCCAAGCATGGAGTCAATTCTCAACCTATATGACCATATAACAACTCAGCAATAGCAATATAGTCTCAAGAAATATTGGATTACAACATTCCCCTATTACAATAATGATCATTACTAGTTACAAATATCCTAGCACCTAATTCTTATGAGTTAACAATCTCATCCAAGCATTTACATTAATTTGTTAAACTAAAAAGTAGGAATGAAATTAAACATCCATTAAGAAACAACAAAGACAAACAAAAAGAATCTTGGATTACTTTCATTCATAACTCATAAAATGAATACAAGTAGAGACAATAGCCATGAAATTTGTATTACTCTGTATTGCATTTGCTTTACTGTTATCAAAATTACATACATAACAATAAACTCTAAACTTAAGACAAAACTCTAAAACATGCTTGATATTCCTTTTATAATTCATAGTGTTGATTGCAAACCAATGAACCCCTACTTTTTGGCCCTAAATTCCTTCTTATAGAAATGAAGGAGCAAAACAAGCCTTAGGCCATAAAGTACACATGTCAAAATCCAATTGGACAGCTTATAATAAAGATTCCCCTATTCAATTGCATTGCATTCCCAAGAGGTGGGAAACATGTGGGGAAATGAAAGTGGTCTTCATTCATCGTTGGAGATCCGATCCAATTTTCAAAAGGTATCTTCAAACAGTTACCTCAAAATTTGTTCCCACGCACACAAAGTGAAAGAAGAAAAGCATGATAGAAATAGAAAAGAAAAGACAAAAGATATGTCCATGTCTATAGCCTTGTCATCAATTTAACTTGAAGAAGATGCACTATATTTTCTATACTTTATCAAAATCCTAATTTTTACTAATCCAGGCTATGCAGTGCAACTCTCACTTATCTGTTATTCATCATGGTTGTAGACTTCAAATTTTCATATCACCACCCCACCATTTCATATCAATCCACCACTCCTTCCAAGTATCTGCCATTCCATGCGATGAATTCATCTTTAGTGGGCCAACTGAAATTCATGACTTCATCATCCCTTTCTCTATAAGGTGCATACTTGATGACAATCTAGTTAGCTTCCTTATCAAATTCCAGTAAGACAGTCTCAACATGAGCTAACATATCCATATTTATCTTCAATGTTTCCTTATCAAATTTCTAAAAAATTAGCATAGCTTGATTTGAAATAACTTTATTGGTTTCATTTTTCCACTCCTATAGAGTTTTGATGCTATCATCATCCCTTAGAATGGATGGAAGAAGGCCATGATGTGATTATTGTAAGGATTTTACTAGCTCTTTTATTTTGTTCTCCAATGGTTCAATATTTCCCCTGTATCCTTCAATCTTACCTACAAGAACCATAGTAGGTTTAAACTTTTTAGGGGGATTGGCATCTTGTTTAACTCTAATTGACATCAATACCAATTCCTTCTTCCTAGGGATCCAAATTTCCATCAATGGAATAGCTCTCTCTTTGTCAATGTCAAAATTCCTTATAGCAGCCACCATGGATGAATAACTATAGTGAATACTATTCAACCTATTGTTCACTCTTTTGTTCAAATGTTTCAATACTATAGTAAAAATATTCATGTTTCTCTTGAAAATATCCTCATCATGATTATTGCATTTCTCTTTATATTCATTTAGTTTCCTAAGAAACTCTTCCTTGTTGACATCTTTTTCAGCCTATGGCCCTTCTCATGTACGGTGTTCTACTATTGAAATGGGAACACTTCCCATGATGTATGGCACAATTGCCCATGAAGAACTTACTTCAGCAGTAAACTATAGGGGTACAGCTTCTTGTGAAGTGGTGGGGGAGTCAACATCATTTTGATTAGGCTTTTTAGTTGCAATCTCTAAAACTTATCTTCCAATAATGCTACCTTTGTCTACAACTACATATTCTACTACTCAAGCCTTTCATGTTTAACTAGAAAATTATTGTAATATGTCCTAAGCTTATCCTTTTCTGTAGTCATAGATTCTGCAGTGGCCCTTGTAAATTGTACAACAAAAACTGACATATTTTTTGCCTCTAGAGATGATGTTTCTAATACTCTTTTTATTATTAGGCCTCCACTATATTTAGGTGCAGGCTCAACAATATAAAGCTTTCTTGTGCTTGGGGCTAGAGACCAGATAGCCAAGGCTTCCCATTTCTCACTGAAAGCAAACCCCTATAGTGCAAGTGTAGCTTCTTCTTCTATGTCATAGAGATGCCTATCGCATTTCTTTATTGTGTTGAAAGATATCCAACAAAAGCTAAATCCCATTATGGCAGCAACAAAATACCACTATTCCTTACCAATTCTCGACCTTCTTTTGTAGTCATCTTTTGGAATCTAGCTCTCATAATTTCATTTAAAACCTTTTTCTGGATCATAACATCCAACAATTCTAGATGAAAGCTTCTTTCTATTCATCTCCTTTAGCTCTATATGCAAATTCCATAAAAGCCTGAGACTTTATAAATGAGTCATCATCTAAGAACTTTGCACATGCTTCAACCCACATATCATCTCTTCCATTGAGTCCAGTGAGATGAACTTTACTCAATTTCATACCCAATTGATGTGTCACCCTTCCTACTGGTGCAGTGGGCACTCCTTGCATTTCCTGCTTTGAAACCCAAATATCATCATCAGAGCCTTCATTAACATAGTCCACCAAACCAGTCACTTCAACCTTTTTTTTCTTCAACAATGGCTCTCTTGGTGGTATTGCACTAGGTGGTGGAGAATCAATGTCCACAATTCCAGGCCCTATTGGCCTTGGTGGAGATGGTGGTGGTACTTGTGGCACAAGAGAAGGAGGCTTGTGCTCCTCTTGTTGAGAAGGATCAAAAGCTTCATCAATTTTCTTTTCCTTACCCTTTCTCCTTACAAAAAACTTTATTCTAGGTTCATCAGGGGCTTGAGATGTAGGTTTTTCTCCCATAGCAGGGATTTCTCTCACACTTTGTTCTTCTACAATGGGAGATTTCCCCTTATCCTTAACAATCACCCCTTTAGTTTCAAGGTGGCCCACTATTGAGTCAAAATTTTGGGATACATGTTCCACCTTTTGTATCACATTTTCAGCGTCTAGGAAAACCTTAAAGTTAGGTTCTTCTTTCTTTATATTTCTTTACATATTATTGAAGGAAATCCACCTTGCTAGTCTCTTTTCCTACTCCAAAACGTCCAACACATTTCTTATTACATCTTCGGGATATTGGAAAATGTGCGCAAACTTGTAACTATTTATCCTTTATTTTAACTTTCCCATAAAACCTTTGGGATCATATTTTGACCCTCTCAACTGATCTCTACATGTAGTAGGTTTTGAGTATATCAAGGATCTTATTTCAACCTCCATTGGTCATTACAAACTTAGAAAAATAATTGTACAAAGGAAAGAATTTTCCTTAAATTCCTTGATTCAATAGATGTTCATTTTCTACATTTCCCAATTACCACATCAAGTTTCAAGGAAACCAATTCTCTCTAGCACAAACTTTGGTAGCAAGTGAGGTGCTACCATGGAACCATATACTCTTAAGATAGTATAATCAGGGTATGGGATAACATCTCCCCAATTGTGATCAACCTCTAGCTCAAGCCTCCTTTCCTTGGGTCTCAAGAAGTCATGCAAGGCTATATGAATCCTAGGTAAATTCACAATCAAGAGGTTTAGAAGCAAACAAATTTTGAAATGTCACATAATTATATGTCCTATCATCCTTGTCTAAGATAGTAGTCCAACATTGTATGGGAAAGTCCAAGTTACCCTTTCTTCTTTCCAAAATAATATTGTGTCCAAAGTAAACTACACCTTTGAACAAAAATATGTGCATTAACAATGAATACCAACTGAATCTCACTCCCAATTCACCTTTCTTTAGCCCTATCAATCCTTCATGCATTCTTTCTTAAATAAACCCTACATAATCATATACTACACAATATTGGGGGTGAATATTGGAAGCCATAGACATCCATGCCATTGAAATTCCTATGCTAGGATCATAACCAATTATTTAGAAAATAGAATAGAAGTTTTTTGGAAGTAAGGAACAAAATAGCTAACAGGGAAAGGCTCTTTATCATGTTTCCCTATTATAATCTTTCCATCTACAATTTTTGCTAGATATCTCGGTAGGATGTGGACTATGAATGAAATCTTAGTTTTTATCATACTCTTGCTTAAGAGTGTCTTCATTTATCTTATACATTTCATCACTCCATCTAGTGAGCCTGAAGACAAGAACCAATTCCTTCCCATCATATGTTCTTATAGTTATTATTATTGGGTCATAATTGGATGTTACTGCTTTAAGCAAGCCAACATTTATATAGAATTTGGTATAATAAACTTTTCCAAGTCACAGTTCCAGGGGATACCTACTGGGATACCCATGTTTCTATTCTTGTACCAGCTATAAAATAGTTCCCATCTAGTATAAGGCCATTTGGCATCCTTAATAAAGTAGTTCTTGTCAATCAAACCCTCTACTACTTGTGGACCTCTAAGAAGCAATTGGCCCTTAGGTTTATCACTAGTTGAGGGTGCTAACTAGTAAATGATGTCTTTATTTAAAGGTCTTTTTGGAGAAAAAGCTTCCCCTTTAGATGAAGATGCTTTTACTTTAGGAGCCATAACACAAGAGGTATTACAAGGTAGGGTTTTTGGTTTATTTGAACAAGGCTTATGACTTTTGTAAGGGTTTGACACAAATTATTCACTGCAAAACTAAAAAATTCTCTTTTATGAATGTCAAACCTTAATGCTAAACCAAGAAAACCCTAATAGACTCAAAAGTTTGAGAAACCACAACTTATCAATAATTTTGATGGTAGGGAAATAATTCACTTACTGGTTCTCTTCGTAGGTTGACAACCTTGGTTATGATGCTAGAAAATATTGAAAAACAATAGCACGAGCTCCTTGAGTGTGTAGAGTATACTTCACAATGTTGAATTATGCCTTCAAGGCAGGTATTAATAATTATGCAACTCCTTACTTCGGTAGCTTGATTTCCTTTCAGCTATTAAGGCTTACTCAGGTGAACTAGAATGACTCACTTGCCCTCAACTGAGTTGTGAATGCCCATCATTGATTTCTTTGGAGTGTTAGTTGATAGAAAATCTAGATTTGGCCATCTTAACATGAAATATCTAATTATACACAGCCACAATACTTACCAAATGACAGAAAGCCACATGGAACCACTTGCTAGTGGTATGTGGGCTCCATATCTTTTTTGTCGTAGCCAGGATCCATGTGCCTTCTTTCCCTCACCCCCGTGAGTCATAACCCGTGTACAACTTTCATCAATGGGGAGACAGGGAAAGGCCAAGAAAAAATCTCATGGCTTCTTCATAAAAACTTTTTAATTCAAAGCCATTTCCCACAACTTTATTCTTCTTACAACATCCATGACCCAAATTAAAATATCTTCAAACACGTGCAATATATTTGCATTAGTAATGCACATTTTATTCTCCATGCCCCGTGTTGAAATATTTAATTAATATTTTCCCTTACTCCAATTCTTCCTTGTCCTTTGGATCACTCCACATGGAAAATTCCCGCTTCCCCATTGGGAGTCTGATAGTAAAGGTGAGACCCATATGAGATAGTGAGGAGTAGTCAAGATTAATCTATGACACCGCTATCAACCATTGATTCATTTGAAAACTCTATGACAGACCACTTGAAACCACTAGGCCCACTTTTTAGACCAAATACGTGGCATCCGCCTGCCAGCCTGTGTGATTGTTTAAATGGGTAAGAAAAACAAATAGGCATGCAGGGAATGTTCCAAATGCGGCCACATCATTCATCGCCCACTGTTGATTTCCTTTAACAACCAGTTGCACACCCTATCAAAGACATCGAGCCTGCCAATCATACAAGACACATGGCCTTTTCCCATGAGCCCGTGGGAATAAAATGATAAGCAATAAAATGGAACGTGTGGGCAGGGAATAGTGGAGATTTGTTTGCATCAATCGAATGATAGTTAGGGGTCCTCATATTTGCACAAGTTGAAATTGTTAATCTTGAAAGAGTCACCCAACTAGGACGATGAGATTGCACCCATGAAAAAGATGACTTAAAACCCAAAATAAATTTAATGGGAAATACCTACCCCAACTTAGGAAAAATTAAGATAATATCCCAACTTATGACAATTGGTAAAGAAAGACCAAAGGGCCGATTATTCCATGGGTTTTGATGGCACACGATATGACTTACAAGACCAAGAACTAACAACAAGGGTCAATAGAGAATTAGAACCTCAAGGTGAGGATACAAATTCAAAGGGTTTTTCAAATAAGACATAAGTAAACTAAAACCCTTAAACAATGACAAGAGACAAAACCTTAAGCCTTTAGAATTAAGCAATATTTTGTAGATGGAACATGAAAATTTTAGGGGTTCCATCAGGGGGGTCACATTGAGTCCTCCTTCTATCCTTCTTTCACTAGTGTGTTCATTTCATTTTCTCTCTTTTGGAGAGGATTTTTTCCCATGTGGTTTTCTCTTTTTTTCTAGTTATGAGAGATTTCATTTTTTTGTACATGGGTACTACCTCATCAGGCATTTTAGTTGGGACCCATCCATGCATCCATCATTGCATTCTTCATTAGGGTTTTTGTAGCTTCTCCCTAAGTTGATCTTAAGGGGGGGTTTTGGAGTAATTACAATAATCACTTAATAATTAAATAATGATTAATTAATTATTAAGTCCCTTATTACTTTATTCACTTAAGCTAAACTTAAGAAATTTTTTATTATTAAATTGGGCTAAATATAGGTCAATTTGTCTCTTTACATGAAATTAAGACACATGTCACAATCTAATCAAATCCTCATCTAAGGTTTTCTTTTTCCTTTTATAAGGATTGATCCTTCATTGTAATCATTATCCAAGTATTCATTATTCAATACAATAGGCATATCAGATGCTTTTGTGGATCAATTATTTCTCTCTTGGTTGAATAGAAAATTAGTTGCTTTGATCTCTCATTTGTGATAGGAATTTTGGTTGTAGGTTATTTTTGGGAGATGTAGGGTTCACTATTAACTCCAACCATGAAACTATTCAAGTAATCAGGATAATCAGTTGATAATTAATTAATCAAATTAATTAATTACTAAGTCCCTTATTACCTTATTCACTTAAGCTAAACTTAGGATTGTTTTTTTAGTAATTAGATTAGACTAAATATAGGTCAATTTGTCTCATTGTTGAGATTAAGACACTTGTCACAATCTAATGCAATCCTTCATCTAGGGTTTTCTTTTTCATGCTTTTATAAGCATGCACATTCATTTTAATCCAAAATAATTCCATTCAATTCAATTACAATTGTAGGTTAATCTCAATATCATATGCTTGTGTGATACTTGTGCCAGATTCAATCTTTTCTCTCAAGGTTTCATACAAAATCAGCTGCTTTGATCTCTTGTTCATGATAGGTGTTTTGGTTGAAATGATTTTTGGGAATTGTGGGGTTCATTATCAACTCCAACATGGTATTAGAGCACCAAATATGTAACTTCATGTCAAAATTATGATAGATCCAACCTTGAGATAAAAATTGGCTCATCTTAGGGTGAAATGGACATCATCGTTGAGTCCAAAACAACCGAAAACATAAAGACCACCTATCATTTTGTAGATTTTGGAAAATTTAAAAAAGAAAAAAAAAATAGCAACAGCAACATTTGCACATAAATTTGTATGGTTGTACGACCCCTTCTACATTCATCGTCTCAACGAGCATGCAGGTAATTTCCAAGTTTTCATTTTTTTTACTTGTCTAAAATTTTTTAAAAAAAACATCAAAGTTCAAAAGCTTTAACATAGAAAATCCAAATTTTGTCTTACCATCCCTAGTATGGAAATTTTGGTATAGGGAAAGATGATTGGAAAAATTCTCAAGAACATAGAGAAAACCATCAATGAACCATCTATCAACTATATAGTACTTGACCCCAAAACTAATTTTTTTGAAGAGTTACCCACTACAATCTAAGGCATATTGCTATCAAAACGATTCTTAATAAGATCATGTGATATGGGTCTCTTGAGTCAAGTATCCAAAGTTATCTTTGGATGAGTCCAAACCTAGTTGTAAATGATGTCCCTTGCTTAGTTTGGGAATATCAATGATGTGTTTCTTAATGGCCTCTTCCAAAGCTACAATCTTTTGATGAAAAACTTGATGTCATGATTTTGTAATTCATTAAAAGTATATGGTCCCTTTCTTTTTATATGGAAAAATTCTTACTTGACTTAGAAGATGATGTGGTTGGTGTATCCATTTTGTTCTTCTACTTAGATGAATTCTCATTATTTGAAGATAATTTTGCATTGGATTGTTTAAAATACTTCTTACCTTTTCCCTTAGATTATTGGACCACTAGTGCTTTAATTTTTGAAGAGTGAATGATCTATGGAGATTAACTTGGATTGATCTCTCGTGACTCTATCACAAAATTGTTCAAATTTAGGGATTGTAAATGTTGTTCCAAGAGCATTCATAGTATAGTAGAAGGTAGAATATCTTGAATGTGACAATAACAATTAAATAGTTTTACAAAACCTAACTACTAAATTACAATAAATGTTTAAAAATTCTTGTGGTGTGAAACTCTATAACTCTAGTTAATCTTGAAAAAATATCTTACTTTGGCCATGGCATAAACTAAATATGATGTCATGTGTTTAATGGAGATAATTTACACCCATAGGAAAATTCCATGTTTTATAGCCCTTACCTTAGAAAAATGTAAACCGATGATGTAATCTCGCCACCACCACCTCACTCATTCCACCTGGTTGCATCCTTTCGCACCAGTGGAGGAATCTTTGTCGATGAAACATGTGCACCACATGGATGTCCGCATGTTGTGTTGTCACCCTAATAGGATTCTTGCCTTTGGAATCTATAGAGGCATAATTTTTCTCCATTGTCAATGAAATGAAACACCTACTACCTCCTTGACTGATGAAAAAAGAGTTTTTTACCTCCCTTTTTCCATTCAAATACTTTAACCCCTCATTCATTCCTTCTTCTTGGACACTCTCTTGAACTCTTGAACATTCTTCCTCACTATCTTGATCATTTCACTCACTCTTAGCTCCATTCTTTCACTCTCAAGCTTTGGTATCACTCTCTCTTGGTTGCAAGCTACTAGTTCTTGGCTCCCTCACCACGTTTTTTGCAACAATTTTTTTTGGATGACTTTCAAGCTCTCTCCTTCCACTAATTTCCCTGAGTGCTTATGGGTGTGGAGGTGATAATTTCCATTTCTATTTGTTTATTGCATCATTTTTTTGACTACATAGCTTACTTGTTGGTTCATTCCTTTCTATCTCTTTATCATTTTCTATATTTTGTGGCTATTTGGCTATTTGTGGAGGTGGAAACACCAAAGTGGGGGACTAACTAAGGTAGTCCTCTAAAAATAGCCCCAATATTTTCCTTGGTCTTATGTATGTAGATGTTCTCATGTGGAGCTACTTGAAGATTCGATTCGTGGGTAGAAAGGTCCAATTTCTTACCATCTCTTTGTTTATTCGAGCATAATTCAATTATAGTGTTCCTTTTGTTATGCTTTCAGTTATGTGCCTTTTTAGCATTATGCCATAGTATAAACACTTATTTGTCAAATAGTTAGTAGGTTTTATTGAGTTTCAATGTATCTTCTAGATCTATGTTTGTATAGATGCCAGTACACCACTAAGATACTAGTGCATTGTACTAAAGTCTTTAAACTACGTTGTCATCCTCATATAGTAAGTTATCTAGGCAACAAGTTGAACCCTTGAAACTGGCCCTTCTGACCCTGTGAACATCCAATTTAGAAGAAGGAAAGAAATAGGCCATCTGTCCTTCCTTTTTAGCCTCATTACCTTACCCCTTTCTAATTTACTTAGAAAATTTGAGGTAGTTTAGGGCAGCCTATTGCTTAGGACTCTCCCATGACCTAGAGTCCCACAGTTGCGAGGCCCCCTTCTCTACATTTTGGTGAACCCAACGTGAACCTCTTGAATCCATTTCTTTGTTTTGAGACTTCTTCTCTTGTATTTGAGGTGTGTTACAATCTTTCTTGTTGTAAAGCTTTATGAGATTTACAACTTAGTCTACGACCTCCAAGCACGTTGTCAGAAGGAGTGTGCAACATTTAGAGATGGATTTTATGAAGGTCACCAGTGCTCCCACTTTTAATGGGGTAGTTTCAGGAATAGAACAAAATTTATTTGGAGAAACCACATGTGTCCCTACCCCTCCCATTTCTCCTATGGCCTCATCTCTGGAGGAATCTATGGAGCTCTCATGATTCTTGTAAAGAAATTCCTATCCCTAAATCGAAGGCTACTAGAATTTTGGAACTATTTGGGGAAAGAAAAGATCGTGGATATGGTTGCTAAGGTAATTAATGAGATAAGACATATGTGGATAAGGACCAGGTAGGTTTGGATTTTCTCTAGGGCCTTACCGACATTATGAAAACCCATGTCCCATCATACAACCCTAGATCAAGTGTTGTCTGAGGACCTAGGCCTGAGACCACTAAGAGACAAATATAAGTCTTGATTCCCAAGGTGTCAGTAAACTTGGCTAAAATAGGCCCTTCCACCATAGCTCCTGAAGTGCCTTCCATCATCAAAGTAAACAAGGTATCTTTGGGATTTAGCTCCACTACTCCTAATGCTCCTGACGATAATCTTGGGGCCAATGTTAGCTCAGGTGGTGGGGCCTCTATGTGAATGGGGGTTGGTGGCTCTAGTATTCATGATGGTTTTGGTGGTGGTTCCACTATTTCTATCTTGTTGTCTGATCCTATATTGAATGCTTTGTTGCAAAACATGGGCTAGATGTAGAAGGTCAGCTAGTGAACTTGTCCTAGGCCACCTCCAAGCCCATCTTTCAACCCTTCTTCCATCATAGTTCTTTTTCAATAACAATTCTAACTACTCCTATCCCACAAGGAATGGAGATTCTAAAGATTTAGAAGTATTGTGGTAAGGGATATCCGCAAACACATGTTTCGGCATTCAATTCCATGTGTACGGATTTCTTCCACCATGATGTGTTAATGGCTAAGTTATTTCCTAGGTTTCTTAAGGTCAATATAGCCCTTGAATGGTACTATTCCCTACCTGATAATTTCATATTCTCATTTGATTAGATTGTGAATCAAATTCTAAGATAGTTCTAGGAAAACATTAGGTTGAAGATGGCTTTCTTGAATCTCATCTAGTGTAAGCAGGGCGAACATGAAAAGAGTAGCTACTAATTTCATAGCTTGCTATCAAGTGTTATTTTCATAAATTTCTTACCCCTTTCCCGACTCTAATGTCCAAAAGGTTTTCCTCAGGAACCTGTAGAGAACTTGGTAGGAGAAATTTTCCTTGATGAAATATCCTTCTTTTGCACATCTATGTGCCACATTATGAGAGTATCAGTAAACGGTTGCTCGGTTCAAGGGATCATCCTCACACTCATATTCCAAGGGTAGGTCTATAGTGTCAATCTTTGGAAAAAACAAGATCACTACAAATGTGGTCTCTTTGACTAATGACAAGAGCCTCAAATGCAATAGGTGCTTTACATACTTATCCAAATCATATTTTGCTATCTTAAAGAAATTGTTAAAAGATAAAGTCTTGAATTTTCCAGATCATTGACCTCTCACTAAGCCCTACCTCAACTAGTATGATGAGCACACATTTTTCCAATACCATCAAGTTCATGGACATGATACCGAATGATGCATACATCTACAACATGAGATTCAAGATCGAATCAATAACAGTACCATTCATCTCAACGAGAAGAAGAAAAGTGCTTACAAGTTTGTGGCAAATGCTAATAGTGAATTATAGATTTACACCAATCCATTTACATCTCATTCTGCAAACTTAGTTGTAGAACCTTCGGGTTCCACTGAGTTTTTCCCTTCAGAGTACATAAATATGGTTTCATTTACATGCATTCCTCTTGCCTAGCTTGTGAATGGATCACCTAGATATAACTTTCACATCGCAGAATTTTCCTATGAACAAACAACCTTCCCCCTTGTACATTCCTACTCACATCAATGGCAACATTGTTATTGGCATCCTGGTGGACCCCATGAGCAATGTGAACATCATAACAAAGGAGACTCTACATATAAACTTTCTGCATAGGGAGGAATACAAGAAATCCCAAGCCACTATATGTACATATGATGGAATCTCGGTCCCTCCTCTCGATTCTATCACTCTTTCAGTCTTGGTAGGACTAAGGGCCATAGATAGTTCTTTGTTTATAATTTTAGAGTTATAATTATTCAAGGTGAAACTAGGAATTATGTGGCTAGTTTCCATGAATGGAATCACTTCATTTATTCGTGAATGTCTTAAGTTTTCTAATGAGGGTTTTGTGCACATCGTGCACAACACCAATTGCAAACCACTCGTGTCATGTGGGGGCTTCTCGTTAGATCACTTTTGTCCCACTCTCATTGGTATGCTCCCTCTAAGGATGGAATTGCTATATTGTGCCTATGTCAAGTATAATACTGGGGGCATGATGCCAAAGGTGACCTACCCTGCATTCCCTATGCCATTTCAATAAAAGGTTGTATGATTGTGCAGCAACAAGCTGCCTCCTCCTCTCAATAAAAGGTGAAGGGGAAGCTTTCTCATTCCCAAGAGACTTCCTCTTCTTCTCCATCTACTTTTTCTTCTTGCCCTATTGTGGTTCCCTTGGCTCCTTCTCCCATTCCTTGCATGGGGAGCTCGATGGTACCCGCTTAGTGAAAAATCCAAGCATCATGTACTTGAATTTCCCATGCCTAGGCCCATTATTTATGGCAAGGGGAAGGGCCCTCATGGAGTTTCCCTTATGTCTCGGCCTCAATGACCTCCTACCATTCTTTCCTCTCCAATAGAAAATGGGAAGAGGCCTGCTGCTAAGGCACCTATGTCTGCTTCTTCATCTATTGTTGTTTCTACTCCCACTCTTCCTACTCCTGCTCATGTCCAAGAGGTTTCCATTCCACCGACAATATTTTTGGAGGACACTCCTATGGCAGAATAGGATCCTCCCATCCCTTCTCAAGCAATGAATTCTAATTCCTAAATCTGACAAAACTGACTTGCGTGTGAGCATAAGTGTCAAAGAGAGGCTTTGGCTACTAAACAAGCTACCTTGCAAAAGACAAAAGGAGAGCCAACAACTCTTGTTTCAACACCTCCTATTGTGCCTCCCTCTTCTTCTCCTTCTTCAGTTCCACTCACCTTGGCTCTACTTCTAACTCCTCCAATGAATGCTAATGATCTTCACCCCAAAAGGGTGTAGGTGTTCATCACTCCCTTGGTGGAGCCTCCTCTTCTGATGTCCCTTCTAGACATTTGTCCTTTTTCCCAACCCATGGACATGCCAAACACCATAGTGGTGTCCACTACAATTCTATCCTCTTCCTCCTCACCTTTCACTTCTTCTATGGGGATTCTGCATCCTCCGTTGAAGAAAAATTTGGAGGACGAACTCACTTCAAGTGGAGGTTGGAAGAAGGGATCACCTTCTTCAAAAGGGAGTTCTACTTTGGCTTGTGTCATCCTTCTAACAAAGGTGGCCCTGACATCTCCTAAGTTTGTCACTGTCCCTCTTGACAAGGTCGATAGTGGATCTTGGGTGCCTCCTTCCTCTCTCACTTGGTTAACAAATGGCACTCTAGTTAACTACATATTTAACTAGGTGGATGATGTCTTGGCTCTATCAGCGAACTTTGCAAGATCAATGACCTTCACCTCACAAGAGCTCATTGAAGAAGACCTTGAGGGGCCTTCTTCCTTGGCCCTTGTTATAGGAGATTCGAAGGGTTCTCCCCTCAATATCTTGCCCTTTCAGGTTCATCCACCCTCCCCATATAATGATCTAGATTGGGAGAACAACAACCTCCTAGTTGATGAGGACTAGGGGGTACCTCTTCTTTATCTATAGATTAGATTTGTGTGCGTTACATTTCCCCTCATGCTTGTCTTTATGTGTTCTAGGACCCATGCTACCCTTGTAGGTGCTTGGATACAAGAGTGAAATTGTATCATGAACAAGTTCCTATATATGTTTCATCATTTTTCTATATTTTGTAACTTTGATTTTCAACAATTGGGGATGATGCAAAGTGTTGGGGGCATTTAGGCCTTCCTTCTATGTTGACCCAATTTTTTATTTTTATTTATTTTTAATGTGGTCTTCCTCACAATCTAGGAACTTTGGGGACTAATGATCTTTTGTTCACATACATCATGGGTTACTTATGAGAACTAATCTGACCCTGAACTCCCAGATCCCCCTATCTCTTGATTTCTTCGTATTTGCTTGTCTCTTGTTTTCTTTTCTTTTGCTTGCATCTCTTTTTGCTTGTTTTGTGATGTTGTGGTGCTTATGTGTTGTCCCTCATGTCTATGACAACATTTCCACTTTTACATCTTGCTATGTCTCGTGGGCCACAACATCACTACCTTTTCTTTCTTTCCTTGGGATGCCATGTGCCCCTTTGATTTGCATGCACCATCCTAAGGGGGAGCCACTACTTCTCTAATTTTCAATAAGGCGAATTCAGTGGCCAACAAATCCCTTACTGAAAATTTTTTATTTTTCAAAAATTGTATCCTTCAACAAGGATCCCCTTAGTGAAATTTTTCTTTCAAAAGAAAATTATTTTTATTAGATTCCTTGATGAAAGAGATCTTTCAAAAGGATTCCTTGATGATAGAATCATTTTCGAAAAATTTCATGATTTTCGAACGAAGTGTCCATCTATGTGGATCCCTTGCTATCATGAAGGGTTCCTAAGGGACCCCTTTGAGAACTTCTCCTTCAATTGCTCGCTCTGTGATATGTCTGTTTGACTGAGTTTTTTTGCTAATATGTTTTATCTATAGCTTAACATGTTGATTTATAGGACCGATCACCTATATAGTCGCTTTCACAATCGATCTTGTAGGACTGAGCACCTTTTCAAGCTTACCTTGCAAGACTGAACACCTATAAAGGCCTTTCACATCAAACTCTTTAGGACCGAGCACCTGTGGAGTCCTTTCATACAAGCCTTGCATGACCAAGAACCTGTGGTGCTCTCTTCACAAGATCGAGAACATGTGAAGTGCTTCCTTTGATGGAGTCCTTTCATACAAGCCTTGCATGACCGAGAACCCATAGAGCCTTTCAATTTTCGTATGACCGAGTACCTATGGAGCCATCTCTCTCTCTTGTGCATCAAGGTTTCCCTATGAGACTTAGAACCTATAGAGCTACCTCTTGCACATCCGAGTGTACTAGATTGAAGATTTGCTTCCTTGACAACTCAGGTATATTCTCTTTAACCTCTTTCTACTTTACCTCGCATTCACACCAACACGCATGCTCACTAAACTGAAGGAAAAATGTAATGGAATGAATTCACACCCCTAGGAAAATTCCCCATTTCATAGCTCTTACCTTAGAAAAATGTAAACCCAATGATGTAGTCCCCTTGCCACCACCTCACTCATTCCACTTGGCTACATATTTTCGTGTCGGTGGAGGAATCTTTATTAGAGATGCATGCACACTGCACGAACATCCGCACATGCCACACGGATGATCGTGTGTCACGCTATTGTTCTGACAGGATTCTTGCCTCTAAATTTGTAAATCCATTATGTTTCTCCATTGGTGACGAACTATAACACCTCTTGCCTCCTTTACTGACAAAAAATGGGTCTTTTCATCCCTTTTTCCATTCAAATTCTCTAACTCATTAATTCCTTCTTGGACACTCTCTTGATCAAATCACTCACTCTCAAGATTTGGCATCACTCCCTCTTGGTTGCAAGCTACTAATTCTTGGCTCCCTCACCACATTTGTTGTGACAACATTGTTGTTGGAGGACTTACAAGCTCTCTCCTTCCACTACTTTCCTTGAGTGCTTGTAGGTGTAGAGGTGATATTGTCCATTGCTATATTTTCATTGCATCATTTTGTTTACTGCATAGCA
The DNA here is from genome assembly GCA_007258455.2 of Sequoia sempervirens. Lineage (NCBI taxonomy): Eukaryota > Viridiplantae > Streptophyta > Pinopsida > Cupressales > Cupressaceae > Sequoia > Sequoia sempervirens. The sequence goes on along the minus strand of VDFB02128519.1, from coordinate 10,105,271 downwards.
TACTTGTTGTTGGTGCTTTCCTTTCTATCTCTTTATCATTTTCTATATTATGTAGCTATTTGGTTGTTTGTGGATGTGGAAACACCAAAGTGGGGGACTAACTGAGGTAGTCCTCTAAAAACAACCCCAACATTTTTCTTGATCTTGTGTGTGTAGGAGTTCTCATGTGGAGCTACTTGAAGATCCAATTCGTGGGTAGAAAGGTTTGATTTCTTACCCTCTATTTGTCTATTCTAGCATAATTCAGTTATAACATTACTTTTGTTACACTTTCAATTTTGTGCCTTTCAACATTTTATTGTAGTATAAACACTTATTTGTCAGACAGTTAGTAGGTTTCATTGAGTTTCAGTCTGTCTTCTAGATCTATGTTTGTATGGACACCAATGCACAATTGAGATGCCAACGCACTATGCTAGAGTCCTTAATTTGTGTTGTCATCCTCAGACATTAAGTTATCTAAGCAATAGGCCAAACCCTTAAAATTGGCCCTTCTGACCCGATGAACATCCAATTTAGCAAGAAAGAGATAGGCCATCTCTCCTTCCTTTTCATCCTCAGTACCTTACCCCTTTCTAATTCGCTTTGCAAATTTGAGGTAGTTTAGGGAAGCCCATTACTTAGGACTCTCTTGTGACCTGGAGTCCTGGGGTGGCAGGCCCCCCTTCTCTACAATGTGAAACTCTTAGGTTTGTTCACACTTTGACAATTGGTTGTGTATAGAATCAATGAAAAAAACTCCCCAATAATAGTATATTTTCCCTTAAAAAAATCCATGATTTGAACATCCATGCTTCTTCTTGTCCTATTTTATGGTTTAATATTGTGATCATCAAGGAGGACTTATCCTTAATCAATTTCAACAATCATTTCATTCCCTTTACCTCCTTCAATTTCAACAATCATTTCATTCCCTTTACCATTTCAACAATCATTTTACTCCCCTTACCTCCTTCAGTTCTTGTATTTTACAAGTTCTTTAAGACATTTCTAAATATTTTTGGTTTCATGCTCCTTCACATTCCTTGAGGTTTATATCTTGTGTTTATTTATATCTTATCAAATTTCAAAGGTACTATGAGTGGAATCGATAACAAATTTGACAAGGACGTGATCATTTATCATATGAACCTCTCCCTTTGTAGGGGCCTTTTGCAAGCAATCATGAATTATAGATTCTAAACAAAGAAGAAAAGAATTGCCTTCGATAAGCCCATAATTATGCAACCTCTTAGAAATCTTTCTACTACTTTTGAACTTCACATCCAAATCAACAACTTGCATTTTCACATGCCTTAGATCAATGTCCTTGATCATCAAATAGTCATATATCAACATGAATGTTCATGTATTTGACTTGAAAATGATACTCTATGATGAACCCTTAGGAGATGAAATTTATCAAATATTTTTTACTTGAATCTATAAAAGATTACTTCTTTCATTGAAAACCTGCACTTCAAACCCTAGTTGTCACACAAATATGTGAATATGAATGTTTGAAACCCTAGAACAAAGAAAAGTGAATCACAAGACACCTAAACCCTTTCATGAGCAAATGCCCTAGATGTTAGAGTGCAAATTGTTGATACTCATCATTGTTCTTTGCTCTTCAATTGGCTAAAATCAACCAAAAACTTGTCTTATGGAACTTGAAGGTGGGGATAAAACTACAAAACTCTAAAACTTACTACAAAGCTTGAAAAATATACATATACCCTTGAAGACGTTGATGTTAGTGATTGTATAATGTAAAGATGTATCAATAGACCTTTATGATATGCCTTAGATAGTAGTCTCTCACAATAATAAAATTTATAAAAACTCATCTCTCATAATCATAACATATCCATAATTTTCAATCAATCCAAAATATACTAAAAGATTGGTATAATAACATAACCATAATTAAACAGTGTTTTTTCTAGATTTTACTATGTGTAATTTGTTTGCATCAAAATTACATACAACAAAATCCAAGAAAACACACCATTTAACAATATGAACGGGAAATCTAATGTCTTTAAGATCCATAATTTTCAATCAATCTAAAATGTACTTAAACACTTTAAAATAATAGATGAGGTGTGGATTTGTAGAAAAAATGAAATGAAAAGCAAATTTGATGTCAGGAAGGCTACTCTTTATAAACCCTAATCCATCTCTGGTTAACCATAATCATTGGGATTTCAAGATTCATGGGGAAACAAACAACTATCAGACCATTGCCAAACGCTCAGCGCCCTTCACTCAGTCCATACCATCACAAGAATTTATATTTTAAGTGTGGGTTGGAAGAGTTCCACAATCATACTCTGTATGACGAAGTATCTTGGGAGAAATTTTATTGAATACGACTTTCTCCCGAATTAGCTTCGGCAACCACCAACTTCCACTCTGCAAAATTCCCGAAACGGAAGACGCCACCCCAAGTCGAAAAGCCCTCCCTTTCCTCTTGTCCACATATTTCTTCAACGCCGCCTCAATTTCAGGCGGTTTCTCTAAATCCACTTCTGCCAAGAACCTTCCCAATGTGATTGAGTCCTCCAGAGCCAATGCCCCGCCCTGCCCCAACTCAGGAGTCATCGGATGCATTGCATCTCCCACCACAGTCACATTGCCTTTCTGTGCTTTGCCTGCTATAAATGGCCAAAGATAGCGGTACTTAAAAATTGCCAAGCTTAAACTGCTAGGAACAGATCTCTTTATCACCTCCATTATTTCTTTGTTTCCAAAATTTTCCGCTAGATGGCGCGCTTCTTCTTGAAGAATTGCCGCATTGTACGAGATTTCTGCATCTGCATTTAGAAACAAGACGTGAGTTGGAATTGTTAATTTATTTAGGTAGAGTCTTATGCTACTATTTTGCTGTTTGTTTCACGTAGGTAGTGTTCTGATGGTTTCAAATGCAATTTTTTTAAGACAGATATAAGCATCTCTATTTTTATAAAATAAAATTTTATTTAAAAATTAAATAAAATGTGAAAAAATATAAAAAATAAAATGTAATCTTTAATTATATAATAAAATTATTTCTAATAGTCTGATCTAAATAAGCAATTCTGATTTTGAGAAAAGTTTTATGCCATTGAAAAATACAGAGGATTGTAACTGATTATAAATAAATAAAACTACATTTACAAATGTAGAAGATTAAAATAAAAATTTCCATGTTAAATAAGAGTCACATATTTAATTATAAATTCTCAATTAGCGTTTGAGAGTAAAAGTTCCTCCAGTCGTTTCTCCACTAGAGGAACTTTTATGTTAATGGGACATCTTGTTTGAGAAAAGACTATTAATTTTCAGCAGCATTAACTAAGAAATTCTAGCTACCCTGAAGATTTCAAAATATTGCTGATAGTAAAAGCACCTAAAAGTGTTATTGGATGGCCCAAACCACATATATAATAGTCTTGTTTGCTAGACACAGCACAATAGTACCTTTAGACACTTCTACTAGATTAATTCCGACCAAACTGATGCATTCTTCAATTCAGTTGTTTGGGAAAATATATGAGAATCAAAAGATAAACATGTGACAAAATGAAATGTATTTCTACTACAAATCAGCTGGAGTACACATTCTCTCACTTCCAGAACCAAAAACCCATACCCTTACTGAATCTTGACAAACAGATGCCAAAAATTTCTACTCTGGTCCAGCAAACAGAATACACAGATTTTGTGCATCTCTGCAAGTCAAAGACATCTTCCATTGGTATGAGTTTTCCACAGTCTATTGAAGATAGATAATAAGCTTTTGGATTCAGCTTTGTATGTTTTTTTATCAGAAAACATACACAGCTGAATCCAAAAGCTTATTATCTATCACCAAAGACATCTTTTTAAACTGTATACCTTAAGGAAGCTTGTCCATGTTTAATCAACTAGATGTTACCATTCACAAGAGCTCTCAATAATAGCACCTAGAAAAACATACATTTGTTTATTAATGTATATGACCTTTGTCATAAAATAGGCATTTACGTTGCAGTACATCAATTCACAGAAAATGACCTGCTAAAAGGGTTCTCTGTTAACAAGACAAGGGTTGCCATGTGTGATTTCGATCTTACAAGGGTGTCAATATGTTATCTGAAAGCTGCTCAATGGAATTGAAATTGTGCATGTTGTCGTACCATGCGAGTAGCAACTAAGAATGTAGGTACCTATTTTCAAGTTTTCATTTAAAACAAAGGGAAATTTGTAGGGTAAAAAATGCAATACAAGATCCAATGACAGGTACAACTATTGCCTAGTTCTAAATGCAGCAGGAACAATGCAATTCTATGCTTCATTACTTCCTGCACATTCCCTATATACAATGCTTGAAAGGTCAAAGAAGCATAATGATAACAATCCTCTAGTCTTAAAAGCAGCAGGAACCGTGCAATTCTATGCTTCATTATTTGCTGCACAATCCCTATCTGCAATGCTTGGAAGGTCAAAGGAGCATAATGATAAAAGGAAAACTGCAATCCTCCAGTCTTAAAAGCAGCAGGATTTATGCAATTCTATGCTTCATTATTTGCTGCACAATACCTATCTGCAATGCTTGGAAGGTCAAAGGAGCATAATGATAAAAGGAAAACTGCAATCCTATAGTCTTAAAGCAGCAGGAACTATGCAATTCTATGCTTCATTACTTGATGCACATTCCCTATCTGCAATGCTTGAAAGGTCAAAGGAGCATAATGATAAGAGGAAGGTCAAAAATGTAAAACAAGATGCAGTTAAAGGTACAACAATCCTTGAGTCTTAAATGCAGCAGGAACTATGCAATTCTATGCTTCGTTACTTCCTGCACATTCCCTATCTGCAATCCTTGAAAGCAAAAAGGAGCATAATGATAAGAGGGAAAAGAAAATAGGTGCCAAATTAGACAATAGACAACCCTGTAAAGAATGCACACAAGCTTCACTCTCAACATCAAATATTGTAACAAAATTTCCAATAGCTGCAGCAAGAAACTTGCTAATCCATGGTTGAAATCGCATTGACTCATACCACCCTTCAAAATCCAGGATCCATAGAAGCAGACACATAATAGTTAGCAAAAATCCCAAACTCTGAAGATTGTAGTCACTAATGGAAACTCCCATATGAAGTAAAGATACAGACATTCAAATGGAATGATTACGTGCAAGTGAAATCAATGAACCTGTATAAACCTGTATAGTTGATGGTCCCCCTAATGTTGGTTGAGGATATCTTAATGACAAAAGCTTGGAAGCGGTAAAATAGAGTAGAACATGGAATCACTTGCTCCCAGAAAAAATTACCCTTAACCCTTAAATCGTTTAATATTTATTTAGAGAAAAGTCTAAGAGTTTCAGAAGAACATTTAATAGCAATTTCCTTTATAAAATGAAACCTGTAGCTATGTTGGGGGGGCTACTTGGACCAATCTATTATAAGTAGCTGGATCACTTCTGCTGGAGGAAATTTTAAAATAGGCACTGTGATGTTTAACAACAATTCACAAAACCACCCCGGCCTAAAAATATTTAAACAGTATCTGTCGAGTCTGAGAACCAGAGTACCACACTATAAGTTTTAAGTATTTACCTCGAGGAAGGCTCTTCCGGCTCACGAACCAGAAAACGTCCCTTTCATTGCAAGGAGCAAAAGCAGCCCTTATTCCGTTTCCCCATATTTGGACCGATTTTGGCTGAAAATGGTGGCCCTGCGGAAAAGTCCCTAACCCTAGAAATGCAGAGCGTCCAGCCAGATTTGGAGATCCCAACCCTAACCACTCAGCCACCATTGAATTAACTCCGTCGCACCCTATAACCACCTGAAATTGGTTTTCATTAGCAAAACCCCTGCTAAAAATTCTACTCTGGAAATAAGCATAACCCTCGATGAAATTCTTCACCAAAAATAGAAGCAGAGGTACCTACCTTCGGCGAAATCTGGCTTCCATCTTCGAGCGTTACGATGCTTGAATTGTCTTGTCTTGGGTGAATTGCAGAAATTTTCGAGCTGAATCGAATGGTATTTGACGGCAAGGCTTGAGCCAGGGTTTCGAGAAGCTTCTTACGTTGCACGCTGCGCACCTCATGGTGTTGCAGATCGATAGATTTGGTGAGGCCGCTGGCAGTGGATATCGTGTCGATTCTTTTCAGAAACACAGATAAAAAAATTAGACTGTCGTAATTGAACATAATAACAGGGTTTGGAATCTGGATATTAATGTGTCGTAGCTTTTCAATTTGAATTACTTATTCAAAATACCTCTGAATTCGGATGTGCTCGCGGCGAAGAGTATCTCCCACGCCGAGAGCATCAAGCACTTTCCAGCCGTTGTCAAAAATTGTGAGACTGGCACCTGTCACTCGCAATGAGTTTGCTTGTTCGAGCACGGTTATACTTTTCAATCCGAGTCTGCAACACCATTAAGTATTAATGAGTGGGAATACTGTTTATTATTTTACAATTCTGGTAGAAATTATTTGTTTCAATTCATTTCAGAATCAATCCTATTTTTTATGGTATCAGATTTTTGCATTTAGCAAGAACTAATTCTTGTAGGTTTTTCGCAAGCTAAACATTTTAGTCAGTAGACTAACCATGACTGGAAAAAAATATAGAAATGTTTATCATGCAACACCATTTCATTTCAGAGCAGAAATAATACCTATGAAGAGTAAGTGCAGTGGCTAATCCAGCAATGCCGCCACCTGCAATCAAAATTTTGCTGCCACTCTGCAGATTTGCCATGCCAACAATTATAATCTCTAAAAATACACAACCAGTTCGTTATTTGTTACTTGGCCTTCCCGTTGTTTAAGCTTACTGCTATAACTGAACCCAACTCAGTTCTCCTCTTGCGTTGAGAGTAAAAATGAGATTTACTTATATTCAAGAGAGCCGCCCCTGGTCCAACTCAAATAGAAAGACGATCAGCAGACGGCATCGCTAATTTGACCGGCAATGTCTATCCAGCCCCAGGAATGCACCCGGGCCCAGGAATGCACCCGGGCATGGATGCATCATGCATGAATAGCGCTGCATCGTTTTCAGGGCGGAGTTGTACACTGAGTTTGACCGGTCGCGGCAGATACCGTGCTTTTACACGGTAACATTTGGTTAGGCCTATATGGTTTTTTAAGCCATTTTTTAACACGGCAACATTTTGTTATTTTTTTTTAAACCATTTTTTTACCACGTTATAAGACTGTTTTGATTTTTTAAAAGAAATCTAGTTTAATTATTGTTATATTTATTTTAAATTATTTATTCTATATATTTATTTTATTTATTTTTTAATATGAAATTTTAAATATAAAATTTTAAAATAAATTTAACATATTTATTTTAAATTATTTATTTTTTATTTATTTAAAGTATGAAATAAAAATTAATTGATATGTAAAACTGTTTTTTTAGTGTAAATTATAAACTGTAAAACATAATATATAAAATAAAACATTAAGTTAAATGTTGAATTTTAAATCTAATAACAAAACTATTCTTTAAATGTTAAACAGTATATTATATATATAATTTAAAAATAATATATCAATTAAATGTAAAGTAGATAGTAATGAAAATAATAATTAAAAATTGGGCCCTCTCCCCTAACAATCATTTAACTACACTCCTTTTAAAAAATCAAAACAGACTTTAAAACGTGTTAAAAAAATGGTTTAAAAAAAAGATAACCAAATGCTACTGGGTTAAGAAATTGTTTAAAAAAACATATAACCAAATATTGCCGTGTAAAAGCACGGTATCTGCCACCACTGGTCAAACTCATTGTACAACAATTCCGCCTTGAAAACGATGCAACCCTATCCATGCATGATGCATCCATGCCCCGGGTGCATTCCTGGGGCTGGATAGCCGTTGCCAATTTGACCGGCTTATATCATTCAAAGATTCTCAGCTTGAACGTCTCCATTTAAGTTCTTTTCATGGTCAGCGTTGCATTGGCGCAGCAGCGGATCTGTTCTGGTCATTCCATCCTATTTTCTTTTGGTTTGTGGTCCTGTTTATTTTGATTTTTAAAATCTGAATGCAATCGTGTTTGTTCAATGTTTTTTTTTTTTTTATTAGACTGCAGGAATAGGTCAATCCACGCTGGCGCGACATGCCCTCCGGTATCACGGGGGCGGGGGAAACTAGACCTCATGACCAACCTCCTGCAACAAAAAGATTTAGCCAATCGAGCTAGGGCCCCAACCCGTGTTTGTTCAATGTTGTTATTTATTCCCTGAGTTGGCCTAATGGTGAAGAACTTGTACTCTTGAAAGAGAGGTCACAAGTTCAAATCCTGCAGGAGGTAAGGTATGTACACCTCGTATTGTGCCTCCCTCATATCGGGAGTACGAGGAGTCCCATATACTGCAAGCCGTCTGTAAACCCAAAAACAGATCGCCTGGTATCGTGGACTATAAAATAATAATAATATTATTATTATTATTATTATTATTATTCAATAAATTGAATTGGCAGGTGTCAGCAATTTGGGTACCAGTAGTGGACCCATTCTGCTGCATTCCATCTTAGTTTCTTTTTGTTTGTGGTTCTGTTTAATTTTGATTTTTAAATTTTGGACACTACCCATTCTGCTGCATTCCATCTTAGTTTCTTTTTGTTTGTGGTTCTGTTTAATTTTGATTTTTAAAACTGTATTTGTTCAATATTGTTATTCATTCAACAGGTGTAGGACATCTGTTCAACTCAAATGTAAAGACCTTCAAGCCTTGGTAATTAAGCCGAAGGCGTGTCCCATGTGAGCTTTTCAAGCTCATTTTACCTATGAACGGTCCAAAACGAAAAATAGGGCCTAGTTGACATTAAAATGAATCTCAGCCGAGCACATTTAGGTTTTCACGTTACGGCATCTTTTATTTTACCGGCATTTTTTTTGGACAGCGCACGGTTGTCTACAGTTGTTTATTCCTCGCTTGCATCATGCCTCAACAGCTAATCTCCCTGCGTTCAACATAAACAAAATATTTGTTTTCTCGGTTTGTGAACCCGTCAGTTTCAAGGGGAACACGCTTTCAAGGGGTAGATATTGCCTACAGACAGCTGAAAAACAAGGAGAGACCCTGGTTGACAGTAAATCTAATCTCAATCGTCCATCATTTTTCGCCATTTTACGGCTGTTTTTCACCTTTTTTCCGGCTGTTTCCCCGTTTTTGCTGCTTTCCCCGCTGGTATTTTTGGCGAGTGTAGCTCAAAAATAAGGTTTCGACGAGGGTTTTAGAGGATGTTTATTAAAATGAAAATTACGTTCGTAATAATGAGCACATTTAGGATTTTTTTTTTCCCAAAAATGAGCACATTAGGTTTTCACATTACGGCATCCTTTCCCTTTAATTTGTCGTTTCCGGGTGCACTATTTCCGTGAGTCATTTTATTTTAGCTGCCGTGCATTATTTCTCCGTGAGCTGTTTAATTTTGCCTGATTTTGCCTGCCGGTTTACATCAGGCATTAATTTTTTATGCTATTATGCCGAGAAGGCTTAAACAATCGCTTTTTTTTATTTTAATTTTGTAACTAATTAATTTAAATAATATTATATTGAAAAATATTATATATTTATTATGTTTTATTTTATATTCAATATATTATATCAAATATAATACATAATAATAAATAAAACTATAATCTAAATTTAATTTAGAATATAATAATAATTTTACAATATATTTAATACTTTAAATTCTAAAAATTTCAAATATAATATATAATCATAAATAAACATTATGTTATTATATACTATAACACTATATTATTATATAACATTATATTATATTATTAAAATTAAATATTATATCAATTGATAATAATAATAATAATAATAATATACTATATTATTTATTGATAAAATTAATAAAATTGTATTTGGAATAAAATCATTATAATTGAATCTATTGCTTCTGGATTTGATTGTGTGGACTCTTTTTTCATCAACGTTTCGGATCACACACAGTGAGCCATCATATGGATTGTGGAAATCTAATTACATTGATCATTATAATTCTTATTAATGTAAAATGTAAATTGATATTTTAAATATATTAGAATATAAAATTGTAGAATTGTTTATTGTGGTGATAAAAAGAATGAATGCAACATAAGTATAGAATTAGGACTTGAAGCAAGTAGGGCATAAAGGATGCTTGATATAGATTACACAATGTGATATGACTATTTTCCCTCTAAGCTTCCTAAGAGGAAGTGATATTTATATTTGATAATAAATATTTTGTTATAGATGATGCCGACGTTGTTAATGAACCATTCAACATGAAAAGAGTTGTTACAAATCTTTTATAGTATGTTAAGCACATTTAGGTTTTAAAAATATAATAACTAATGATGAAGTAGATGACTTCATATTATATTTATAATAATATTTTAAAATCAATTTTAATGAAAATTTGTTATATAATAATCATTTATATTTTGTTTCCAATTTCGTATTATATTTATTTATAATGTAAATAATAATATTTAAAATCAATTTTAATGAAAATTTGTTTATTTATAAAACAAAATTAATAATTGAAAGAAACAAATATCAAATAATTTTTATTAAAGTAATTTTTTATACATAATAATATATTTAAAACAATTTTAAAAACAATTTTTTTATTTAATTTATATAGAATAATTTAGATAATTGAAAGAAAAATATTGAATAAATATTATTCTATAATAAAATAATAATAATAATAATAATATTAAAACCATTTTCTAAATGATCTATTAACTGATCTTATTTACTACACAAATGTGTGTAAAAACTAAACCATTTTTTTCCTAATTGACCTTTCACACCTCTTTGGCGTACCCATTGCACAAGATGCAATAGCTAGTTTAATTGGCTTCTATCATTTAAAGATTCTCGAACTGGAGGTGAGCTGGTGTGTTGTGAACTGCGGAAATTAATGCAATAAAGAAAAATGTAGGAAACAAACACAGCAGGAAAGAAAAGAGTTAAAAAGAGTCTTCTGTTAGAAAGGTTGAAACCGATTTATCAGTTATCTTCTACTTCGATAAGATTTCTATTTTTGCATGTGTTGATAAATTTAAGTGAGATGTTCTGTTAAGGAATGATAATATATTGGGCTGAAAGTTTCCAGTCGTCAATCAAATTTGATAAATTTAAGTGAGATGTTCTGTTACCCATAATAATATATTGGGTTGAAAGTTTCCAGTCATCAATCTTGATATGCATTTATCTTTTTAGTCAATAGGATTTATATTTTTGCATGTGCTGATAAATTTAAGTGAGATGTTATGTTAATGATAATAACAAGTGTCACGTACTTGCTTTTATACTATTGTAATTATAATTTTTTAGATTTGAAAAAAAAAATTGTATGTTTTATTAATGTGAATAAAAATAAATGTAAGTTTTGTTAATTATAGTGTTTTAGTATTGTTACTATTTTTGCATGACCCATCCCTAATTTTAACTCTAATCCTAACTCTAACAATAAATTCTAAACCACTATTTAATCTTGGACCTATTTTTATCCCTAACTATGGTCGTAACACTATCCATAACTATAAACATAACTATGGATGTGACCTTAACCTAAAGAATTGTATCAAAAATAATCTATGAAATCTATGAATTAATATTGGGAATAAAATTTAGAATAAAGATATTGATCAAATGAGTAAAATTTTGGAACATTATATCTTAGTGATTTTTATTAGTAATATTTAATTTTTAATTTATTTTAATTTTTGAATAACCATAATTTTCACATTATTCATAATTCTAATTATAATGCTTTTAAGATTATAATAATTAATAATAATAGGATTAAAATTATAATTTAAGTAATAATTATAATAAGTTTATTTATTTTAATTTAATTCTTAGTTGTATTGGAAAATGAAAAAAAGTGGCAATGTCAAATAGTTTAAGATGTAATTTAAATTTTTATGTTAATAAAGTTTAGAAAATAGAAAAAGTAGGAATGTTAAATAGTTTAAGATTAATTTAAATTTTTATTTTAATTGTGTAAAATCAAATCCTAAATTATCTTTATATGCTAATTTATGGCATATTTTATTATTTTAATAGTGTGAATCCAAATCATCTCTATAAAATAGCAAATTGATTTTTGTGAGATTTTCTTTAATTTTAATGAAATTTAATAAAGCAAACAAAAAAATCATTCTAAAAAATGTTAAAAAAATAGTTTACTTTGCTTTCCTACAAATTTGTCCATAACACTCCAAACTTCTTAAAAAATTATATTAAGAGAAATATTGTTTATAATTTTTAATGTTAAATATTTAACATGTTCACTTAAAAAAATAAAATTATATTTGAATAACATAAAATTCTAGTTTTTAATTGGTTCAAAACCAACTTATTAATAACTAATTAACAAAAAGAGTTGAAGAAGTGATTACAATAGTACTATGGCAAGTACTAAATATTGAGTTGAAATTTTAGCCACCAATCTTATTCTTGTGTAAGGAAAGTAATGATATGATTTGTTAATGTGTTCTTAAGTACATGGATGGTATTCATTTTTAAGTATATCATAGTCTATTGTAAAGACTTTGGTTTAAAATTGGTCAAAATGTAAAACAAGATGCAGTTAAAGGTACAACAATCGTCTAGTCTTAAAAGCAACAAGAACTATGCAATTCTATGCTTCATTACTTCCTCGACATTCCTTATCTACAATCCTTGAAAGGTGAAAGGAGCAAAATGATAAGAGGGAAAAGAAAACAGGTGCCAAATTAGGCAATATACAACCCTGTAAAGAATGCACACAAGCTTCACTCTCAATATCAAATATTGTAACAAAATTTTCAATAGTTGTAGCAAGAAATCTGCCAATCCATGGTTGAAATCGCATTGATTCATACCACCCTTCAAAATCTAGGAGTTCCATAGAAGAAGACACATAGTAGTTAGAAAACATCCCAAACTCTAAAGATTGTAGTCGGTGATAGAAACTCCCACATGAAGTAAAAATACAGACATTCAAATGGAATGATTACATGCAAGTGGAATCAATGAACCTGTATAAACCTGTATAGTTGATGGTCCCCCTAACATTGGCTGAGGATATCTAAATGACAAAAGATTGGAAGTGGTAAAATAGAGTAGAACATGGAATCACTTGCTCCCAATAAAACAAAAGATAAGTAATAATTTTATTTTTGAAAATAAAAAAGTTACCCTTAACCCTTAAATCGTTTAATATTTATTTATAGAAAAGTCTGCGAGTTTCAGAAGAATATTTAATAGCAATTTGCTTTATAAAATGAAACATGTAGCTATGTTGAGGGGGTCTACTTGGACCAATCTATTATAAGTAGTTGGATAACTTCTGTTGGAGGAAATTTTAAGTGATGTTTAACAACAATTCACAAAACCACCCCGGCCTAAAAACATCTAAACAGTATCTTTCGAGTCTAAGAACCAGAGTACCACACACTATAAGTTTAAGTATTTACCTCGAGGAAGGCTCTTCCAAGTCATGAACCAGAAAACGTCCCTTTCATTGCAAGGAGCAAAAGCGGCCCTTATTCCGTTTCCCCATATTTGGACCGATTTTGGCTGAAATTGGTGGCCCTGCAGAAAAGTCCCTAACCCTAGAAACGCAGAGCGTCCCGCCAAATTTGGAGATCCAAACCCTAGCCACTTAGCCACCGTTGAATTAACTCTGTCACACCCTATAACCACCTGAAATTGGTTCTCATTAGTAAAACCCCTACTAAAAGTTCTACTATGGAAGTAAGAAAAACCCTCGATGAAATTCTTCACCAAAAATAGAAGTCGAGGTACCTACCTTTGACGAAATCTGGCTACCATCTTCGAGCGTTACGATGCTCGAATTGTCTTGTCTTGGGTGAATTACAAATTTTTTTTAGCTGAATCAAATGGTATTTGACGGCAAGGCTTGAGCCAGGGTTTTGAGAAGTTTCTTACGTTGCACGCAATGCACCTCATGGTGTTGCAAATCGATAGATTTGGTGAGGCCGCTGGCTGAGGATATCGTGTCCATTCTTTTCAGAAATAGAAATAATACAATTTAGAATGTCATAATTGAACTTAATAACAGGTGTCTGGAATCTGGATATTAATGTGCTATAGCTTTTTAATTTGAACTACTTATTCTAAATACCTCTGTAATCGGAGGTGCTCACGGTGGAGATTATCTCACACGCCGAGAGCACCAAGAGATTTCCTGCCGTTTTCCCAAATTATGAGACTGGTACTTGTCACTTGCAATGAGCTTGCTTGTTCCAGCACAGTTATACTTTCCAATCCCAGTCTGCAACACCATTAAGTATTAATGAGTGGGAATTTTGTTTATTATTTTACAATTCTGCTAGAAATTACTTGTTTCAATTCATTTCAGAAGTTATTTTGCATTTAGCAAGAACTAATTTATTGTAGGTTTTTGGCAAGCTAAAAATTTTAGTAAGCAGACTAACCATGACTGGAAAAAAACATAGAAATGTTTATCATCCAACACCATTTCATTTCAGAGCAGAAATAATACCTATGAAGAGTAAGTGCAGTGGCTAATCCAACTATGCGGCCACCTGCAATCAAAATTTTGCTGCCACTCTGCAGATTTTCCATGCCAACAATTATAATCTCTAAGAATACACAACCAGTTCGTTATTTGTTATTTGGGACTTCCCATTGTTTAAGCTTACTGCTATAACTAAATCTGACTCAGTTTTCTCACTTCTGGCTTTCGCCTAGATGATCCAAATACCTTTGCTTCAAGAATTCATAAGATGTTGAAGGTGGGTATCACCATTTATGAAGAAAAAGATGAGGATGTGCAAGCAGCAATTCCAGTTGGAGCTCGGGATGAGGAGATCGGTGAAAATATTGTCATGGCAGCAGCCGTCCAGACGGTTGTGAAATAGGAGCGCATCACTGAAGAATCTGCTGCTGTTGCAAATGAAGAAAACAAGGAAGAACAATTTGCAATAAGTCTTTTTTTCGTACAAACTTCATCAAATATTCATGCCTCTAAAGTAAGTGTTTTGCAGCCCTCTGATTTTTCAATGCAGCATGCGATAGGCTCTTCACACCCCACACTCTTTACATCGCTGCCTCCTCTTAGTGTAGAGCAGGCTTCTCTTTTTAATTTGCTGCCTTCTACTATTAATGTGCAACCTTCTTTATATCCTATGATGCCCTCCTTATTCGATACACAACCTCTTAACCATGAGGCGCCTTTCCATGATCATGCGCAACCTTCTTCACACTCTTCACAGCCTTTACCATGTTGTACGCCCCCTCCTATGCATCATTCGATGCCTTCAAATTATGCTACGCAGCCTTTATTGACTCCTTCGCTACCTCCTTTACTTTATATGCAGCCAACCATGGATTATGCACAGCCTCTGCATTCTAAGTGGTTTTGCCCGGTGGAGGAGGATCGAGCCATATTTGTGAATGAAGTGTCGAAGAGCAAGGGGAAATGGCTGCCAGGTTAGGATTTATTGATCTGGTGATGGGAAGGCGCAGCGCCAGTGAAACAAAGCTAGAGAATGGTGCAACATTTGAGGTGCAAATGAATCCCAAGGCAATTTTAATCAATGAAAATTCGAAGCTGGAAGAAGAGGAAAAGGTGTGTAATGGCCTCGACAGGGAAAATTTGAAACTGGACGAAGATACAAAGGATTTTACCAGCGCGCAAAGTGGAGGAACATATGCAATTGGCAAGTGCGGAAAAAGAGCTGCAGAATTGCATGGCGGAATTGGTGATAGGAGAAAAGTGAGGCTTTTTGCTGACGGGTACAGCAAGTCTTTATTCTCCACACAGCCTGTACTGCCGACACACAAGGAGGACAATGAATTTTTGTCACCTAGAGCAGGCTTGTTGTGGTTAAGCTCATGGCTTGAGGGACGTGATGATGGTTCCAGAATCATTGTGTGCTCGCACGGAGAAAAGGTTAGCGACGGGCTCCATTATGTTCAACAACTTGAGTGGGAGCGGTCGCATGAGCAGCCTATCTGAAACATTAAGTTTGAGGTGGGCATGCAAACTGGGCATTCCATTGAGGGGAAGATCTTTAAGAACGTAGGTGTTGATTTCATTGATTTAATCGATGAGAATGAGATTTTAAGCCTCAGAGGAGTAATAAGGGAAGGTGTTGTGCTTGATTGGGAAGCTTGGAAGCGATTTATTCGGTGCGTTCGTGAACAACTTTTGGTGAAGCTCAAATCTTCGTTGTGGCTGATCTAAACACCTACAGTGGGGGATATCTTTGAGCAGCAATTTGGTCTTCAAGTGGGAGATTTTTGGGTTCGGTGAAGCCCAAATTGGCAAGTTGCTTAAGCCAACTAGATAAAGATGCCTTTTGCCTCTATTGGCAAGTTTCTCTCACAAACTGATTTTTCCATTTATTGGAATGGAGACCATTTTATAAATACTGTTGTTGTGTTGAATATGTAATTAGATTAAGAATTAATAAAGAGATTTCCCTGCTATTGAAAGTGGATGTAGGAAAACTTCCAAACCACTCTAAAATTTGTGTCTTGTCTTGTGTTCTTTAATTTTCTATTTTCTATTTCGTTTCTTTGCTCATTTTAATATTAACAATTCCATCCTATTTTCTTTTGGTTTGTGGTCCTCTTTAATTCAAAAAAATAAAAAAAATTGAATGCAATTATGTTTGTCCAATAGTGTTATTCATTCAACAATTCTCAGTTTGAACGTTTCCATTTAATTTATTTTCATGGTCAGCATTGAATTGGCAGTTGTCAACAATTTGACCAGCGGCAGATCTATTATTGTTCGAAAATGTAATTCCAACTACCCAAATAAATGCAATCACATTTCATCTTCCTGCAATGAAGCTTCCTGGAGCTATGAAAAATATCATCAGATAATGATTTGTAGCATATATCAGAAGAAATCTGCATATTTCTAAATCTGCATTTGTATATGTATTGAGATCAATAAAGTGTATTATTGCAGCAACAATATGATGTTTAGATATATTCTGTTATGATGTTTATTATCTCCATGTTGTAATGCTTATGTTTGTTTTATTCATTTATATTATTTCTGTCATCTCCCTCTGATCCTACAATTATGCTTCATTCCATCTTATTTTCTTTTGGTTTGTGGTCCTGTTTAATTTTGATTTTTAAATTTTAGATGCAATTGTGTTTGTTTAGTATTGTTATTAATTCAACAATTCTCAACTTAAACGTTTCCATTTAAGTTCTTTTTATGATCAGCATTGAATTGAAAGGTGTTAGCAATTTGGGTACCAGCGGCAGATCTATTCTGTTGCATTCCATCCTATTTTTGGGGTTGTGGTCCTGTTTAATTTTGATTTTTGAAATTTAGATTCAATTGTGTTTGTTCTATATTGTTATTCATTGAAAGATTTCTCAACTTGAACATTTCTTTGTGGTCAACATGGGCTTAACCAGTGGCTGGTGTGGGGTTTGTTCAATCTGTAACTTCCACCGACTGTAGTTTATGTTCCCCTAAACAATCTTGTAGACTGTAATAGTTAGTAGTTAGTCGCCCAATTCTAGCGCATAACCCAAACCAAATTCAAATCACTTGCTATGGTGCAGAATTTTGAAGGGATTAAAGAAAGAAATAACTTCTCATGGAATATAGTTACTACAACAAAGAGAAGGCCTGGTAGACATGTATGCAAAATGTGCAAGCATAGACAAGGCACATGAATTTTTTGACCCAATGCCTCAAATAAATGTGGTCTCATGGAATTCCATGATTACAGGATATATGCAAAATGGATTTTGGTGCAGGAGCACCTGGCAAAGGACTATTTTGTTTTTGAGTTCTTAAATTTTGTGGTGCTATCGTAAGGTCATGTTGACAATTATTTTAGGTGCTTAGGGTGTTTTTGAACTTTTGGAAAGAAGGTGACAAGCATTAAATAATTTTACAGCATCATATTGCTAGGTTGGCAAAATTTGTTAAATGTCTGAAAACACAGTGGGTTTTACAAAAGTTGTTTTTAGGTCATTTTGAAGCTCGACCCAAGTACCTAAATTATTTTGGAGGCATATTTAAAGCATACCACGACCTTTTTGGTGGGTTAGAAGTTTTTTTGTATGGACTGTTTTTCCATAAATTGAAGAAAACAACGTTCTTGTCTTATTTTTCTATTTTTCTATTCTTATTTGCGTGGCAGCAGCTTAATGAATTAAAAGAGGAATTTTGTAGGTTTGTTTAGCATGTAGAGAGGCTCTAGAAGTTTTTTTTGGAACATTTGATAGCTGTTTCATTGTTTTCATACATTCTTGTAAATTCTGTGTTTTTTTCCTTATTTCTATTTTGACTGGAACTGTGTAAAAATGGAGTTGTAGGCTGCATTCCCTCCATATTAGGAAGTATGGATTTGTTGGGAACGTGGTCAGGCTCCATATCTGTACATATTTTAATGGTAGGTGTTAGGTTTTCTTTGGTTGCAGGAGTTATGAGAAAAGCCTTGCCCTAGGCGAGCCAGTGAGGACCCGGCAAGGAAAGGCTGTAGAACAGCGTGGATATCTTGTAGGGGAGAAAATATTTTTGAAAATTTATTTTTGGAGAATTTAGAGGAAGGTATTGGACATGTATGGTGCCAAGTAGGAAATCCCAACAATCCATTTAGGAGGATAACTTTTCACCAGTCCTAAAACTAGTTCTGAACAGTTAGAAACCCTAGTTTTCTAGGCAGTGTTTGCATGAGGGCAAAGTATGGCCTGGACAGAGCCAAGACCCTATAAATCTTGAAGGTGTAGGCAGGGGAAACACATTTCCTAAGCTAATAACCACATTTCTTTGGTGGGTTTAGGAGGGAAAAGCAATTTACCCCTGTTCAAAGACCAAACAGTGGCTCAAGGGCCAAACCTATGGAATAGGCTTCATGCAAGTGTTGGTAAGATGGAGTCTAAGTGAAATTTCAAGAACCCTAGGAGGTTGTTTTGGAGTTTTGGAAAGCATTCCCTCACCCCTGCAAGATCCATTCATGTATTGAGGGAGGATTAGTCTTTTGGATGCATAAAAGGCTAAGGAAGAAAGGAGTCATAGCACCAAGATTTGGCTTGGTAGTTGTAAACTTGACAAGATAGTGAGGTTGGCAGGAGAACCAGGGGAACTTAGACAAGATTGAGTTCCTATAGGTTAGGGTGGAACAGCAAGTTCACCAAGGAGGTCTATGCCAAGGCCTAGTGCAGGAAACTATGATTGCTTCCTGCAGCATTACAAACAGTGTGATTGATTCCTACAGCTTCGCGCAGGAATCTATGTTTGATTCCTACAACCTCCCTATCAGATTGGCATCAGAGCAAGCAAAAGATTTGGGAAGCAGCTTATATGTCAGAAGTTGAGTTAAGTGAAACTCCCGCCATGGTGACAATGCACAGTTAGCCAAGAAGGTTGAAGAGCAAGAAGAGGACAACAAGTCCTTAAAAGAAAGAATAGAGCAACTTAAGAAGGCATTGAACAATGCAAGGTTGGAAGGAATGGTGCCAAAGGAAGAAGAGGTTACAGAGGAAGATAAGGTCCCTGCACTTGACCCCGTTTTGGAGGAGGAGCCTTTCTTGAAGGCATTGAAAACCCTGAGTGGAAAAGGACTTGAGGGCATACCATTGTTCAGTGGAAAGATGAATCCTGATTTGGTCATGGATTGGATAGATGGCATGGAGAACCACTTTGAATGTGATGGAGTCACTGAAGCACAGAAAGTGAAGGTTGCTAAATCAAGGTTGAGAGGATCAGCCTTGACATGGTGGAATTTTATTCAAACTGAAAGGGAGAAAGAAGGCAAGCAACACATATCAACCTAGAAATGAATGGTTGCTAAGGTAAAGGAAGCATATATGACAGATGATTATGGATTCAGTTGCACAAGAAGAGGCAGAGTCTAAGGCAGAAAGATCAAGATGTCAACACCTATACTGAAGAGTTTCAGAAGCTTTGCTTGAGATCTAATGTAACAAAGGATGAGAGCCTAAAAGTGGCTAGGTATCTTAATGGCTTAAAATGGAACATCCAAGAAGAGATGGCTCTTTTGAGTCCTAAAACAGTACACCAATGTTATCAGTTGGCTATTAAGATTGAGGAAAGGAACAAGAGGAAGCAAGATCAATCCTCTAAGGGTAGAGGCAAAGGCAGAGATCAAAGAGGACAGTGCGGTGGTTACCAAGGAAGAGGTAGTGATCAAAGAAACCAAGGAGAATCTAAGCTCACTGAACATGGAGGTGAAACATCTTCAAGAGGAGGATTTAACAGAGGAAGAGGACCTCAAGGAGGTTCAAATAGAGGAAAAGGAGCAAGTAGGAGTAATTCTTACTTTGCAAACATGAAGTGTTATCATTGTAACCAACTAGGTCACCCTGCTTATAGGTGCCCAGAGAAAGCATCTTCTTCTAGCAATGACAAGAGAGTGGTATATGCCCAAGAGGACTCCATGAGTCCTAAAGCATCTGAAATTAGTCATATAGAGTTTGAGGTAGGAGAGAATCTGATGTTTAATAGAGTTTTGATATGGCAGCAGTCAAAGAGGAACCTAAGCAAAGAAGAGCTCTTTTTAGAGTAAGATGCAAGATACTTGGAAAAGTGTGCAAAGTCCTTGTAGATTCTAGTTCAACAAACAATATGATCTCAGAGGAGGTAGTAACTAAGCTGAAATTGCAGAAGGTACCTCATACCAACCCCTACAAGGTCACATGGCTGAATAAAGGGCAGAGTGTTTTGGTGAATGAGCAGGTCACAGTGGAATTTTCAATTGGAGGCTATAAAGACAAGCTAGTTTGTGATGTACTATCCATGGATGCATGCCACCTTCTTCTTGGCAGGCCATGGCAATATGACAGAGGTGCTATATATCATGGAAAGGAGAACACCATTGAATTCAAGAAGGATGGAAGAACCTTCAAGCTGCAGTCATTGACAGAGGAAGATGAAGGGCAGTCAAAGGTACCTAACATCATGTTGAGCAGTGGTAAAGAGTTCATCAAGGATCTACACCAAGGGAATGAAGGGTATGTGATCATGATGTAGCCCAAAGAGGAGGAAAAGGCTAAAAGGACAGTCTTACCAGAAGCAATCCAAAGGTTGCTTGATAAGTACAAGAGCATAGTGAGTGATGGTACACCAGCAACTTTACCACCAAAGAGAGCAATAAGTCATCAAATTGACTTCATACCTGGAGCCTCATTGCCTAACAAAGAAGCATACAAGCTTACTCCTAAGCAGAACCAAGAGGTGGCTAGGCAAGTGGAAGAATTGTTGAATCAAGGTCTAATTCAAAAAAGCATGAGCCCTTGTGCAGTCCCAGTTGTTTTAGCAACAAAGAAAGGAGGTAAGTGGAGAATTTGTACTGATTCTAGAGCAATTAATAGGATCACCATTAGGTATAGATTCCCAATACCTAGAATTGAGGATTTAATGGATTGCCTTGGAGGAGCACAATATTACACCAAGTTAGATCTTAAGAGCGGGTATCATCAAATTAGAATCAAGGAGGGTGATGAATGGAAGATAGCTTTTAAGACAAATGATGGCTTGTATGAGTGGAAAGTGATGCCATTTGGCCTCTCAAATGCCCCTAGCATGTTCATGAGACTAATGAATGAAGTGCTTAAGGATTTCACAGGGATCTTTGTAGTAGTCTATCTTGATGACATACTAATTTTTAGTAAGACAGCAGAAGAACATTTGAAACATGTGGAGATGGTTCTTAAAAGGTTGCAAGAAGAGAAGTTGGCAATCAATCTAGAGAAGTGTGAGTTCTTCAAGCAAGAACTTGTGTATCTAGGCTTTGTAGTTTCCCAAGGAATGTTAAAGATGGATCCAAGCAAGGTGGAAGCCATCCTAAACTGGCCTACACCAACCACAGCAACAAAGGTAAGGAGTTTCCATGGATTAGCCCAATTTTATAGAAAATTCATAAGGAATTTCAGTGGTATATGTGCACCAATCCTAGATACTATTAAAGGTGGTCTAAAAACAAAGTTTAAATGGACTCAAGAGGCTGATAAAGGGTTTGAAAAGCTGAAATAAGAAGTGGCAACACAACCTATCATGTTATTGCCTAGTTTTGATAAGTTATTCATAGTTGAGTGTGATGCAAGTGGAGTAGCAGTAGGAGTAGTACTTAGTCAAGAAGGTAGGCCTATAGCCTTCTTTAGTGAAAATCTCAATGAAGCCAAGCAAAAATACTCCACCTATGATCTGGAATTATATGCTTTAGTCTAGTCCCTTTGGAAGTGGAGGCATTATCTATTGCCCAAAGAGTTTGTGGTTTTCACAGATAACCAAGCACTTAGTTACATCAACACCCAAGAGAAGCTGAGTAATAGACATTTGAAATGGATGGAATACACCCAAGCTTTCACTTTTACCATCAAGCATAAGAAGGGACAAATGAACAAGGTGGCAGATGCATTAAGCAGAAGGTTGCTGACAGTCCAAGAGATACAGTTGAAAAGCATTGGATTAGAGAGTTTCAAAGACCTCTATGGTGAGGATGAAGATTTCTCAGAAGCCTACAAGGTATGCTCTGATTTTGCAAATCATTTTCATAGTCAGTATGCTGAGTATACTTTGCAAAATGGACCATTATTTAAGGGTAATTTGTTATGTGTCCCAAGAGGGTCAATGAGGGAAAATCTGATTCAAGAGAAACATAATGGTAGTCTTAGTGGGCATTTTGGAATAAATAAAACTTTAGAGCTGGTACAAAGGTTCTATTATTGGCCTAAGTTAGCAAGAGATGTTAGGAAATATGTGGAGCAGTATGTTGTTTGCATGAAAGCCAAAGGGGGAGCTAGCAATGCTAGTTTGTATCAGCCTTTACCCATTCCTAACAGACCATGGGAGTGTGTGAGCATGGATTTTGTGGTAGGTCTTCCTAAGACCAAGACTGGTTTTGAAAGTATTTATGTTGTGGTAGATAGATTTAGTAAGATGAGTCACTCCATACCTTGCAAAACTACTCATGATGCAAGCTACATAGCTCATCTTTTCTTCAAGGAGGTTGTAAGAATCCATGGATTACCTCTAAGCATTGTTTCTGACAGAGACATGTAAAGTTCATGATTCACTTTTGGAAGACTCTATGGAGTAGATTGGGTACAAATCTGTCATTTGGATCGTCTTACCATCCTCAGACCGATGGTCAAACAGAGGTGGTTAACAGAGTGTTAGGTAATCTTTTAAGATTCTTAACTAAAGAATATGGACAGACATGGGATATGGTGATTTCCCAAGCTGAATATGCTTATAATGACAGTGTTAATAGAACTACAGGGAAAAGTCCTTTTGAGGTTGTGTATGGGATGCACCCAAGAGGTATTTGTGAACTCAGAGACCTTGGATCAATGGAGAATAGGAGTGGACATGTAAAGACTTCACTCAGACCATGAAGGAGATACATGAGCAGGTCAAGAAAATAGTTACAGCAGCAACCCAAAAGTTGAAGGAGAATGTTGATTTGTCAAGGAAAGATGTACAATTTGTAGTTGGGGACTATGTTATGGTCCACCTCAACAAATCCAGATTGCAAAAAGGAGTTGCAACCAAGTTACAGATGAAAAGAGTGGGTCCATGCAAGGTATTGGCCAAATATGGCAATAATGCATATAAGGTGGAATTACCATCAGATTTGGGCATCTCTCCAGTTTTCAATGTTGTTGATTTGATCAAATATAAAGGGATAGTCAAGGATCTAGATTAGAACAGTTAGGAGGTCTTCAAGGACATCAGCAACATGTCCATATCAACTCCAGACAAGCTACAAGCAGAGAAGATCTTGGAGTCAAGAGTGAAAAAGACTACAAGGCACAAGGTGTACATGGAACATCTTGTAAAATGGAAGAATAAGCATGAATCTGAAGCTACCTGGGTAGAAGAAGAAAATTTTAAGAAGCAAGATATTGACATATCTTTGATCTCTCCCAAACTTCCTTAGTTGTTTGTGTTGAGAGGGGGAGAATGGTGCAGGAGCACCTAGCAAAGGACTATTTTGTTTTTGAGTTCTTAAATTTTGTGGTGCTATCATAAGGTCATGTTGACCATTATTTTAGGTGCTTAGGGTGTTTTTGAACTTTTGGAAAGAAGGTGACAAGCATTAAATAATTTTACAGCATCATATTGCTAGGTTGGCAAAAATTGTTAAATGTCTAAAAACACAGCGGGTTTTATAAAAGTTGTTTTTTAGGTCATTTTGAAGCTTCACCCAAGTACCTAAATTGTTGTGGAGGAATATTCAAAGCATACCATGACCTTTTTGGTGGGTTAGAATTTTTTTTGTATGGACTGTTTTTCCATAAATTGAAGAAAACAACGTTCTTGTCTTATTTTTTTGTTTTTCTGTTCTTGTTTGTGTGACAACAGCTTAATGAATTAAAAGAGGCATTTTGTAGGTTTTTTTAGGATGTAGAGAGGCCTCTAGAATTTTTTTTTGGCACATTTGATAGTTGTTTCATTTTTTTCATACATTCTTGTAAATTTTGTGTTTTTTTCCTTATTTTTATTTTGACTGGAACTATGTAAAAATGGAGCTCTAGGCTGCATTCCCTCTGTATCAGGAAGTATGGAATTGTTGGGAACGTGGTCAGGCTCCATCTATGTACATATTTTAGTGGTAGGTGTTAGGTTTTCTTTGGTTGTAGGAGTTATGAGAAAAGCCTTGCCCTAGGCAAGCCAGTGAGGACCCGGCTAGGAAAGGCTGCAGAACAGCGCAGATATCTTGCAGGGGAGAAAAGATTTTTGAAAAATTATTTTTGGAGAATTTAGAGAAAGGTCTTGGCCATGTATGTTGTTGAGGAGGATATCCCAGCAATCCATTTAGGAGGAGAGCCCAACAATCCATTTAGGAGGAGAACTTTTCACCAGTCCTAAAACTGGTTCTGAATAGTTAGAAACCCTAGTTTTCTGGGCAGTGTTTGCATGAGGGTAGAGTACTGCCTGGTCAGAGCCAAGACCCTAGAAATCTTGAAGGTGTAGGCAGGGGAAACAAATTTCCTAAGCTAATAACCACATTTCTTTGGTGGGTTTAGGAGGGAAAAGCAATTTACCCCTGTTCAGAGACCAAACAGTGGCTCAAGGGCCAAACCTATGGAATAGGCTTCATGCAAGTGTTGGTAAGATGGAGTCTAAGTGAAATTTCAAGAACCCTAGGAGGTTGTTTTGGAGTTTTGGAAAACATTCCCTCACCCCTACAAGATCCATTCATGTATTGAGGGAGGATTAGTCTTTTGGATGTATAAAAGGCTAAGGAAGAAAGGAGTCATAGCACCAAGATTTGGCTTGGTAGTTGCAAACTTGACAAGATAGTGAAGTTGGAAGGAGAACCAAGGGAACTTAGACAAGATTGAGTTCCTATAGGTTAGGGTGGAACAACAAGTTCACCAAGGAGGTCTATGCCAAGGCCTAGCGCAGGCAACTGTGATTGCTTCCTACAGCATCACAAACAGTGTGATTGATTCCTGCAACTTCGCGCAGGAATCTATGTTTGATTCCTATAGCCTCCCTATCAGATTTGTTGAAAAGGATTCAGGAACTTTCAAGCAAATGCAATTGGAAAGTATAAAGCCAGAGTTCACAACCTTTTCCAGTAGCCTCCCTACTTGTGCCAAAATGGGAGCTTTTTAATAGGGTATGGACATCCATCACAGGAAAGAGGAATTTCGTCAGATATAGTTGTAGCTACCTTGGTCGACATGCAAAATGTGGAAGCATAGACAAGGGGCGTGAACTCTTTGACATAATACCTCAAATAAATGTGATCTCATGGATTTCCATGATTGTAGGTTATGTAGAATGTGGAAGGACAAGTGAGGCACGTGAATTGTTGGCTTACATATTTATTTGAAGTGAACTTGATGTGAATCTTTATCTTTATTATTTATTCAGTTTCTACATTTTCTCTATATTTCATTTATTACACTGTCTAACATTTTGCTCCTTTATTTTAGTTATTCATTACTACTTTAGCATCATAGATTAGATTCAGACTAGATAATTATTTACTTTGTGATCATGGTGTCATTTTTTTAATAAAATTATTATATTTGGGACAACTAGAAATATCATGTGATATATCATTACAAAAATCACATGTGGACTTTCCTCTTTTTTTCTTTTGTGCTAATTAGTATAAATGTATAGTTTACCATAGTCATAACATTTTGACCTTTTGGTCATTCTTATTTCTTTAGTACCTCTATTATTATCATAGTATCCTTTCCTACCACCTCCTCGATAATTATCATCGCAACTCATGGAGGGACCCGCATCTTGAATTTGTGGTACCACAGTATATACTAAGTGGTGCTATACTAGCTCTCAATTTAATTTTTTGCTAGCCACATGCCAAATAAAAATTCAATTCTCTTATAATTAAACCCTATGCTCGATCCATACACATCCAAAAAGTGATTCCCTAGTCAATCCATGAACCATTGGTTCATATTCATCTTATTTATGTTAGTAACATTGGATGCCTATTTTTTGATAGAGAGGCTTGGGTTGTCATGGGTGACTTTAATATGGCCTTAATGAATGAAGAAAAATTTGGAGGTTCCCAGATCAATGTAGAAAGCAAAGAGGATCTTCAAAGTTTCATCAACAACTAGACGTTGATTGATCTAGATTTACATGGAGCTTCCTATACCTGGTTGAATCGTAGAAAGGGTGTGGATCTCATATAGTTTAGATTAGATAGATCTTTAGTATCTAATCATTGGTTTTTATTATTATTATTGTTCCTTTAAAGCCCTCTCTAGGATTGGATGTAAAGCTAAGCAAATTGCTTCTGCTCCAAGAACAAAAGACTGTGTAGGTTGTAAGAGGTGTGAATCAGCTTGTCCAACGGATTTCTTAAGTGTAAGTGTTTATTTATGGCATGAAACAACTCACAGTATGGGTCTAGCTTACTGATCCATAAAAAAAGAAAAATAGTTAGATCCATCCCATACATATTTTTCATTCTCCTTTTCTTCTTTCACTGATCAAAACCCATACTCAACCCAAAATTGAAAGCATGGGTTTTGATATCGAAAGTCTCTTTTCTCTTCATTATGAGTAATTTACCTTGGTTAACAATAATTGTTATTTTTCCCATATCTGCGGGGTTATTAATCCCATTATTTCCCCATAAAGGAAATAAAATGATTCGATGGTATACTCTAGGTATTTGCTTATTAGATCTACTTTTAATGACCTATATATTCCGTTATCATTATCATTTTGATAATTCATTAATCCAATTGGAAGAGGATTATAACTGGATAAATCTTATCCATTTTCATTGGAAACTGGGAATTGATGGATTTTCCATCGGACTTATTTTATTAACGGGATTTGTAACTACTTTAGCTACTTTAGCTGCTTGGCCAGTTACTCGAAATCCGCGATTATTGCATTTCTTGATGTTGGCAATGTACAGTGGCCAATTGGGATTATTTGCTTCTCGAGATATTCTACTTTTCTTTCTCATGTGGGAGTTGGAACTAATTCCTGTTTACCTACTTTTATCCATGTGGGGGGGAAAAAGACGTCTATATTCGGCCACAAAATTTCTTTTGTATACTGCGGGTGGTTCCATTTTTATCTTAATGGGAGCTTTAAGTATGGGTCTCTATGGATCTCATGGGCCAACATTCGATTTTGAATTATTAGCTAAAAAAGATTATCCCATCACACTTGAAATACTATTATATTTAGGGTTTTTGATTGCTTATGCAATAAAATTGCCAATCTTTCCTTTACATACCTGGTTACCAGATACTCACGGGGAAGCACATTATAGTACATGTATGCTTTTGGTCGGATTTCTATTGAAAATGGGAGGATATGGGTTGATTATGAGTCAATTATGAGTGACCAGGATAAACATCAACAACTTTGAATTGGATTAGTTTCTCCTGAGCAGATTCTCGCTTGGTTTGAAAGAATATTACCTAATGGAAAAAGAGTCAGAAAAGTTACTAAAGACCTCACTTTAGATTATAGAACTTATGAACCAGCAAGAAATGGATTATTTTGTGAAAGAATATTTGGGCCTAAGAAAAGGGGAGTTTGTGCTTGTGTAAAACCTTGAATAATGGAAAATGAGAAGGAAAAGAATTTTTGTACTCGATGTGGAATTGAACTTGTTGTTGATCCTCGAATTCGAAGATATCGAATGGGATACATTAAACTAGCATGTCTAGTTGTTCATATTTGGTATTTCAAATGATGCCCCAGTTATATCGTGGATCTATTAGATACAACTCGTAAATAATTAGAAAAACCAATATACTGTGATGTGTGACTTGATCACAAGCTCCGATTATACAGATCCATAGGAACTGTCATCCTATTCAATCTAATTGGGATGCCCTTAGCTCTGACACGCCCCTTGGGAAGAGTAGCATGAAGCTCAGAATTAGAAGCATCTTAAAAAGATGTTGATAAAGAGAAATGAATCTAGGGTTAATATCTTGTATATTAAATTGCTAATTGGACTTCGTAAAAATACCTCTTTTATTCTAAGAAAAATGGAATGAAAAATCTGGGTCATTCTTATTATCCTTGATTTATTCAAGACCAAAAAGAACATATGGTTATAGGAGTCTATTCATCACACATATGCTTCAAATAGTATTGTAACCATCAAAGTAAAACAGAAACCTACAGGATCAATTATTAATGAGATACAGACAAGTAAATCCCTTATGAACTTCAAATGAATTGAAGGTCTTTCACAAAGAAATGTATCGTTCAAAAGGGAGGAGACTGCTCACTAATTCCATATTTATGTCATAATACGAATCATAAACCAATAATCGAATTCACTTGGAACTTGAGCAAAGAGTAACTATTTAGTTTTATAGAGAGCAAAAAACATCTTTTTGCACAATGATACATAATCACTTTCCATTTCAATATAGTTACTTGAGCCGAATGAGAGGAAACTTTCATGTCCGATTCGGGGGGGGGGGAAGATTAGAAAACCCTATCCAAATGTTTGTATTACTAGTCCCGCAGTTAACAAGCCAACTTTATTGCGATTTGAGGGTTCACTTAAATATGACGAAGAATCCTGGCCAAAAGATATTGCTTATTTTCTCTCTTGGGATTTTGCGCTATTTCAAGAGCGAGAAATAGCCACTGGAGGAAAAGCTATCAGAGACCAATTAGCTAGTCTAGATCTGCAAATTATTATAGATCGTTCATATAGAGAATGGAAGATAATAGATGGGATACTATCTATATTATTCTTGGAGGCAAAGAATGTAGTTGGTATTAAATTGAGAAAAATATATTCTCAATTTAAGGAGCAAAAACTTCAAAAACTTCAAAGAAGAAAGGATCTTTTGGTTAGACGGATGAGATTTGCTAAATATTTGATTCGAGCAAATGTAGAACCACAATGGATGGTTCTATGCCTATTACCAGTTCTTCCTCTCGACCATTATTTGGCCCTGCTTTTTTTTTAGCTCCCTCACATCTTAAACCTTATTCTCTCTCGAGTAAATGGAGGAAGCCAAGCAAAAGACCCCTCCTTCATTTCCAGATAAAGGAAATTTTATTCATTAATTTGCAGCGGATGAAACTACCTACTAATTAAGACTTATTTCTCTCTATTGTATCAATGTGGATTGCCCCGAGAAATCACAATAGAACTTTTTCAAACATTTTTAATTCGTGGGCTGGTTGAAGAACAGATTGCTCCCAATTTAAGAGCTGCTAAATTTTTAATTTGAGATAGGGGACCTATTATATGGAATGTACTTAAACAGATTATGCAAAAACATCCCATTTTGTTAAATCGAGCACCCACCTTACACAGATTAGGAATAGAAGCGTTTATACCTATTTTAATAGAAGAACATGCCATTCGGTTGCACCCATTGGTTTGTACAGGATTTAATGTGGACTTTGATGGAGATCAGATGGCTGTCCACGTACCTTTATCTATGGAAGCTCAAGTAGAAGCTCGTTTACTTATGTTTTCTCATCTCAATCTTATCTCTCTGACTATAGGAGATCCTATTTGTGTATCGACTCAAGATATGCTTCTAGGACTTTATAGATCAACTCTTCAAAAAACCCAAGGTATTTATGAAAATAGGTACCACCCAAATAACGCAAAAAAGAAGATCATTTCACCTTCATTTTATAGCTATGATGATGCACTTAAAGCTTCTGAACAAAAACAAATTGATTTAGATAGTCCTTTGTGGCTCCGATGGGGGAGAGAGATAGATACCTCTATTATTAATTCAGTAAACCGAGAACTTCCTATCGAAGTTCAGTATGAATATTTAGGCACCTTCTACGAAATCTATGATCATTTTCGAATAAGAAAAGGTAGAGTGGGGGAAATACTTAATAAATACATTCGAACAACCGTCAGTCGTATTCGTTTTAATCGAGAAATAGAAGAAGCTATAAAAGGCTTGTGGACTTATGATATCCGACACCACAAAAATATCCCTTTCTCTATTTAGATCTTATTGAAATCATATTTCCGTTCTATAAGTATAGTCTATGAAAGGATGAGAAATCAAAAAGAATTTTTTTCTTCTTATTTTTTTTCTGATTTTTTGTGCTCAAAGAAAGATAAGATCTTATCTTTCTTTTTCAATTTTTACTTTCATATGTACAGTATCTCTTATAGATACGCGATACATTTGTTTTCTATAAAGATGATCCTAATCCGGAATAAGAACCGTAGAAAAAAATACCTATTAAACCAATAATGAGAATACCAGTTAAAGTACCTATCAACCAAAGAGGGATCCTTCCAGTGGTATCGGCCATTTCTATTACTTCCTTTCACATTTTCTTAAGTAGTCATGCTCAAGACATAAACAATAATACATAGAAGTATTCGATCTCACCAAATTCAATTAGGTAAGAAAATAAAGTCTTCTCACTGTTCCTAATTGAAAAAGTAATTAGAGAATAGAACAAGTACAAAAATAAGTAACAACCCCCAATAGAGGCTGGTACAATTCAATTCAACATTTTGTTTATTCTGGTTTGATTGTGTCATAAATAGCTTCGTGATTTAGTTTATATAAAGTTTATCGCTGTATGAATTGCATTGCTGATATTGATCCCAAGAAAAAAACCATAGGTACAGCTAGCCCGTGAACGGCCAACCATCTGACTGTAAAAATTGGATAGGTTCTATCTATAGTCATTAATACCTCCTAAAAAGATCTAGATCTAGTAAATTCATTGAGTTGCTCTAATGAATCGAAACGGCCAGTTACTAATGGAACCTCTTGTCGGCTTTCTGTGAAATACTCATTTGGTCAAGGGCTCCTGAATACATCATAAGATAAACCCGTACTAACAAATAACCAACCTGAAATGAATAGAGAAGGTATAGTAATGCTATGGATAACCTAGTATCAAATACTAGTAATAATGTCAGCAAAAGCACATTCTCCCATATTCCCAGACATGCTAAGCTCCCTATATTATTGTAAAATCAAGGGTAAATTGATCCCATGAAAGAAAGAGATCAGGAAATGGAAAACTACTGATATCTTCTACAATCCTTGTTTGATTGTCAATATGATACCAAGGGTATATTTAAAGTATACTAAGTATAGCTAGCCTTCTTCTAACATAGCAATATAATTTTACTTAATATGAAAAGGGAGTAGGATAGAACGATTTTGCTACTGCCAGTTACTCCAGCTCTGTTTGATCAACTTAATTCATTCTCTTTTTTTGCTTTCTTTTCACTAAACAGAAATGAAAGAATTTTGCATATTTCAATTTCATAATAGCTTCTACAAGGAAACCTGTCTCTCTATTGCAACAATTGGATATACATATCATGGGGAAGTTAATTTCATTCGAGCAAATAATTGTAATGGCTCTCGCTTCCACAGGTGACTTTATCGCTAGAATACATTCATGTCATTTTAAGAAGAAGATCAAGGAGTATCATTCATTATAAATGCAACTTATCCAAAATATTATACTGTTTCTTTCTCTATTTTGTTTTAATATTATGTATATCGTGTATTTACAATAGTATAGTGAATATAAGTTATGCTATGAACTTAATGACTTCTATGGCACTTTGAATGTGAACGACCGAAGTGTTATTCCTCTTATGAATAAAAAGGAATCGATGAATAGTGGAATATTCTCTTGATCAAATAGTCACTATGTTACTATTCCTATTTTGTTTTACAAGAAAGAAAGGATAGCAGGGTTGACTTAAATTATTTTCCTTAAAATGAGAAAGGCATATGGAAAAAGTGAATCCATTTATTTATAGCGTACAGTTCTTTTTTACTATGCTTGGCTGTAGCAAAAGCTTTTTTCGTTCTAAAGATTGATAGAGATAATGTAAGGTTATCTAATTAGAATCATTGTGAAATTCATTCATCTCATACTTAGTAATAGACTATTACATACGATAATTTGTGAAATTACAATTGGTATTCATTTTATTTATGGCTTGTTCAATCAATTGGGGGGATTGAATTTTCACTTTTTTTTTAGAAAATATAAAAAATATATTTTTATCGTCTATTCCCTCCATGTTTTTTCACAACATTAACAATAGTTAGATATTCAATTATAAATTGGTATCTATTTATTTAAATGATTTTTTCTTTCTGTTCCTAGAGAAAAATTGAGGTAATTGCCTGACAAAAATACATATCAATCATTGTTTTTTTCATTGATTCCTTCCATGCTTACTATAATTAGTTGTTTTGGTTTTTTATTAGCTTTGCTTATTTTCACCTCAGTCCTATTCATTGGGTTAAGCAGTATACGACTTATTTGAAATAAAATAAAACCCTAAATAGGAATTGAGATTCCGAGTCAATTTGAGGTACTATATAGATTAGCTATGAATCCTTACCTATTCTTTTTTAATAAATAAAAATATGATTGAAGTTTTGTTATCCGGAATTGTGTTAGGTCTAATTCCTATAACTTTGGTTGGATTATTTGTAACTGCATATTTACAGTACCGACGCGGTGATCAATTGGATATTTGATTTAGGACCATATTATGGTATGAACGGGTCTATAAAATCATCTTGAGCAGTGAACTTTGAGGCATTCATACCCATAAGCCTCTGCAACTCAATCTATAAAATCATCTTGAAGGTTATGTCTTCAAGACTCTTAATTCTCTTGCTTACTTTGATTTCACCTCAACGAAATGGATTTGTCCCTGGTAGAAAAATCCTTGATTCTATTGTAACTATGCATGAGAATATCCATTCCTTGGTTGAATCTAAGACTAGAGGCTTTCTGTTAAAGCTTGATATCTCAAAATCCTATGACAAAGTTGATTGGATATTCTTATTTAAAATTTTAAAGTCATTTGGGTTTTGCAATAGGGTTCTTCAAATGGTGGAACAACTTGTATCTACTACTTCTATTTCTATTATGGTGAATGGATATCCTATGAATTTCATCCAAAGTTCTAGACATCTAAGACAAGGAGATCCTATTTCTCCTATTTTATTCACTATTATGGCTGAAATTCTTGGAAGAAATCTGAAAAGGTTGATCGACAATAGAACCCTTCTTGGTCTTAATCCTTCCTCAAGCAATCTGGTTTGTTCTCATCAATAATTTGTTGATGATACTATGTGTGAGAACCCTTTTCCTAGCACCTACAAAACAACATGAATAAACAAGTTAGACAAGAGATTGCAAGCTAAAACAAGGATTCCCCATGAAATCCATTTACAACACTCAAATTAGGAAGAAAATAATGAACACAATAGAAATGCCAAAATAAAGAAACATAGATTGAATCCTAATTTAAATGGGCAAACTCATAATCCCATGGGGGAATTGGTGCCAATTTGATGTGTAAATTAGCCCTTTCCCAATTCCTAAGATGCAAACTTGATGCATTGATGAAGATTTGATCCACTTTGTTGAAGTTGAAGAGTATTCCAAGCTAAAATATGCAAAACCTAACTATGATTCAAGAATGATTGATGGAATTTGATGGATATTTGAGCATGGTAACTTTGCATAAGTTGTAGATGATGAAATGAGGATATGAGCTTATTTATAGAATTTCAAGATGGATGAATGTCCAATTTTGAGCAATGTGGGACTAACATTCATCCAATGGCAAGATGCCACTTGTCAAGCTACGAATGGATGAAGGATGTGCAAGATTTGGGGATTGTGCCAATAAATGCATACTTTTGAATTTCAAATTTGTTGAAATGACATGCAAGAGGGAAGGGGAAATGCAATAAATTCCACTTGGATCAAGACAAGGGACATATAAGATGAAGTTATTTTCTTGTTGGATGTACATGTTGACTTGGAATTTTTGAATTGAAATTGAGAGAATATTCCAAAAGATGCCTTGTGAGGAAAATAAAGATTTAATAAATGTATTAAATCTATTTTCATGTGCAAGTTGCATTATCTAGAGGATGGGACATGAGATGAGATTAAATTAATTAAGGGTTAATTAATCTAATGAGAGAGGTTAGATGATGTGACCTATTTGACTCAAATTTATGGATTTATTTAAATCAAATAAGAGAGGAATATGGTGAGAGATTAATTAAATAAGGATTTTGATTTATTTAATTAAAAGAGATAGTGTTAGATTAAATCAAATAAGGTTTTAATTTATTTAATTTAATGGATAGACTTTAGAGATTTAATCAAATACAATTAATTATTTAATTAAATAGGGATAATTAAGTTAGATGATTGATTTAATTAACAAAGGAGATTGACTTAATTAGATAAATTGATTTACTTAATCAAGAGAGGAATATTGATGAATTTAATGAGATAAGGAGATTTGATTAAATGGTTAGACTGAGGGATGATTCAGGAAGAAACGATGTTAGTAAGTCAGGATCAAATGCACAATGTCAATCGGTATATTTTACGTGTCTACACTATGCTCTTAGGTAAATCCTCTATCTCGGAAGGAAAAAAATTGAAATCTCTACTTGATAAGTATGAGAGGGTGTCTGGATAGCTGATTAATAATCAGAAAAGCTCTCTTTTCTTCTTCAACACTCATGCTCATAGACAAAACAAAATTGCCAGAATCCTTGGTTGTAGGGTGGATTCCTTGCCTGCCACCTATCTTGGCTTACCCTTAAGCCTTAAACCCCTGAAATCCTTTTGGATTTCATTGGTTGAGAGGTTTATCAAGAAGCTTGCTAGTTGGAAAGGAGCTCTGTTAAGTCAAGTGAGTAAACTAAAACTCCTCAAAGCTTCTCTTCAGAATTTGTTGATCTATGCTCTGAGCCTCTTCAAAATCCCTGCTAAGTTTGCGGATGCCATTGAAAAGATTCAAAAATGATTTCTTTGGTTGGGTGTCGAAGAAAAAAAAAGACTACCTTTAATAGGATGGGATCTAGTGTGCAGACCGAAAAAGGTCGGAGGATTAGGTCTAAGAAGAATCATAACAGTTAACAAGATTCTTCTAGCAAAACAAATTTGGAGAATTGTTTCATCCTCAGGCGAATGGACTGATATCCTAGCTAGTAAATATTTAGAGAGCAATAGATCTCTTATAATAATGAAGGAATCCCATCTTCTTCCTAGAGGCTCAACCTGCTGGAATAATCTAATCAATGGGAAAAAAATTGTTGACTCTGGAGTGGGTTGGCAAGTTAGAAGCGGAAACCAAACAAGATTCTAAGAGGTTAGATGGTTGTTTAAGAATCCCCTTATAAAAATTGATTCCTTTAGTGGATGGGATGAGAATTGCAAAGCTCTTTTTTGTTCTTATGTGAAAGAATATAGTGCAAATGGAAAATGGGTGGATATGTGCCTTGTCAGTTAGGCTCTTGCTCCTAGACAGTCTTCTTTGTTAGCTGTCAGACTTTTCCTGGATCAGATGGAAGATCATCTTGTCTGGAATGATGAACCATTGGGAAATTATTCTATTTCATCTGCCTTTGTTAGTCTTACTTCTTCCTAGGTTTCTCCTCCCCTCTAATCAAAGGCTTGGTTCAAACATTTGGTCCCTAAAATCAACATCTTTTTTTGGATCCTTCTCCAAAATAAGGTGCTCACAGTTGATAACCTATGCAAGTGCGACTTTCAAATACCTAATAGATTTTTTCTCTGCAAGATGGAGGTATAGTTAGTGCGTCATATGTTTCTTCACTATCCTTTTTCTGCCTCAATTTGGGAAAAAATAATCAGTTATTGGCAGCTTTCTTGGGTTTTTCCCTCGTCTATTGAATACTTCTTCCTTCAATGGAAAGCCCCAACTCACAATCTTGTTCTTTGGTATATGTGGGATTTCTCTTTCCCTCATGTTGCTTGGGGTCTTTGGAAAGAATGTAGGGTGAAGCCACAATAGTGGTTTACAATTGAAGTGAGGAAGGAAAACTCACAAAAAATGAATGCATGGAAAAAAACTTGATTTTAGGGGTTCATACGAACTTACTGGTTCGACTGAATCCATTACGGGTTCGCTAGAACCTGGGTTCAGTCGAACCCTTTTAATGCTTTCCTGCCAAAAAAGCCAACAAAACCCCTTATAAAAGGGGGGTTCGAATGAACCCTGGTTCGAGCGAACCCCTATGGGTATGATCGAATGCCAAGGGGTTCATTTGAACCCCTTATTCCTCATCCCCCGAGACACAAAAACCCTAAATTTTGGCACTTCAAGCTCGGGTTGAGGATGAAAATGGATGAATCTTCACAAACCCAACCGAATCGTAGTCCTAATGAGCTATCCAATGAATATAATTTTAATATGTTTTGGTTTTATTATATATTTGTTTTTAGTTTTATTAAACATAGGTTTTTCATTGAAAATGAAGGTCTTTGTTCTGCACATGTGGAAAAATAGCATATTATCAAAAAAAAAATGAAAAATTTGAGTGCACCAGATATTGAAGTCCTTGATCCATCCAAAAAAAAAAAGAATTTTGATATATACAAAAAAAGTTATGCGTTATACAGTCGCACTATGTCTGAATTGTAATTGGTTTGACTTCGAAACTTGATTAAAGAAAGAATATTCAATAAAAAACTATCTAACCAAGTGGAAGCACTAGATATCAAAGTTAAAAATCTAAATTCAAAAGAATTAGAATTTTATCCTTCATGGAAAAAAAGTTGTGTTATACGGTGTGCGTCACTTTTTAAAAATGTTATTTTTTGAAAAAAATCAATTTTCGTGGGAGATGGAAAATAAAGTGCAATTGGACTCCAAAAAATTTGAAAAAAATATTTTTAGAATCTACAAAGAAAATGTGATGAGACTCTAGTTTGTATCATCTTCAAATTCTTCACGGTTTAGCTGCTCTAGGTGCCCGAATATGAAGATTTAGTTAAATATAATAATTTTAGTGTCCAATTTGGCCAAAAATAGTAAACCACTATTGTGGGATCACCCCGTAACAATAAAATTTACAGAGACAAAGAAGCTTCAGTGGATATTTTTTCTAATAAAATAATCAAATTCCTGAAAGAAAATGTCAATGCTATCTCCTAGAAGGTTAGCAACTCTGAGAAAGCAGCTCACTCATCCTATGATCTTATGGTTGCTAAGGAATGGAATATAAGTCTTGATTTGCCTTGCGCCCCTAAAAAAGCTAAGAAGGATAGAGAGGGTGTCTGCTGGTCTTTTCCACCTATTGGATGGGTCAAAGCTAACTTCGATGGAGTGACTAAAGGTAGTCCGAGTGACTAAAGGTAGTCCAAGGGCGGTGGGTTGCAGCGGAGTCATAAGGGATTCCTTTGGCCACTTTCTAGGTGAGACTGCCACTCCCCTAGGTTCCCAAACCAATCACCTGGCTAAGGCTGTTGGAGATTTTCATATTATAAATTTGGCCCAAAGTCTTAATTTTAAAAACCTTTGGCTTGAAGGTGATTCCAAAAATATTATTGATTGTCTTCTAGGTAAGTCCCCCCCCCATGGACAATTAATTCATGAATTGATGATTCCATCTCGACTTTAGCTAAGTTTGACAACATAAATATTTCACATACCTATAGAGAACCCAATTCTATGGAATATTTTTGTGCTAATGAAGGGGTTAGGAGTAAAGAATAGAGCACTTGGCTAAATATTAGTGATCTACGTGTTAATGTTTGAGCCTTATTGAGCTATGATGAATCACATGGGCAAGAAGTGTGTCATCTCATTAATGATGATAGGGCGGAGTTATTACATCACAATCATTATATTGTATGGGATCAAGCTTAGTTTCTTAGTTTGCAAGGTGGTCTGGTACGCTTTGTGGGTTCTTAGATTTGGCAGGACCATTTCTAGTAAATATTTCATCTCTGCATGCCCCACAGTGCATACCAAGATGGGTGGAGACAGGAAAATAGTTGAGTCAGACAGCTTTGAGATGCACATAAGAAATTCTAAGGCTTGGAATAAAGTTAAAAGTGGGGGTTTACTTCCTTTCCTAGAAAAACTCCATGGTTCTAATCAGGAGGCTACTGAGCATTTTGAGAAGAATTGGAATAATGGGGGACTTACCCTTTTTAGTAGGAAAGTTGAGCTCAACGAAAACCTTATAGCTGAAGTGATGGTAATGTCCACTGATGGACAAAAATATTTCAGGGATAGGGTTTTCTTTGATGAAGCCATCATCAGATTTTCAAAAAAAGAGAAGGAAAAACTAAAACTGGTGAAAATTTCTAATAGCTACTTTGAAGCCAATACCATAAAAGCTCTTTGGAAAAAGGTTCTTTGTGTTATCATGGAGTACATAATAGTGGATGGTCGCTTCACCAAGGTCTACGGTTATCACTTTGGCCTACTCAACCATTTCCACTACAAGGTTGAAGGGTTTCTTTTCCCTACTATCTTCTTTATTCTTTGAGAAAAAGTTTGGATGACCACAAGAAAAAACCAAGAAGATTCCCTATTTTGCATACTGGCTTGATTAGATTAATTGTTGAACATTACCAAAAAATGCTCTTCCCTCCTAATTTGGAAGCCTCCCCTAAATATGAGGAGGATGATACTGAACCCAGTTGCTCAGGGATTTTTCCCAATTTAAGCCTGGTTAGAACGGTCCTTAGCCCGCCCATTGTCCGAATTGGTAAGAAAAACCCTAACTCCCTTCTGTGAAAGCTTGTGTTGTGCCTAAGCTGGGAAGTTCTACCCTTAAAACTAGAAGTGTTGATAAGAATCCTCTGGCTAAAAACCTTGTTTCGTACTCTAAAGACTCTCATGATTTTGAGGATTCCAGTGCTAACAACACTGCGTCCTTTGCTAACCCGTCGTTGGATAGAAATGCTAGAATTGGCTCCCCTGTTACCCCCAACCATGCTAATACTTGTTTCAACATAGATAGGAATCCCACTATGGATGTCTTGGGTTTAGCTAGAAATAATGTTGATGACCATTTTAAACTTTCAAAATGGATCTTTCATGAAATCAACAAGTTAAAAATAAAAAATTGGGCCCTTCAAAGTAAACTGGAAGAATTGGGAGCCAAGGTTGCGGCAATTGACAAGAAAGAGGTGGAACAAAAAATCATGGTGTTAGCAAAGAAACCCAGTACCAAGTAGGCATGGACAAAAGGGTTGAAATTGAGTTGGATAAAATGAAAAATACTATTAAAATTATAGCCAAGCAGAACAATCGAATGGCTAGACACAACGCCATCATCATCAATGCCATGACTGAGAAATTGGACAAAGCTCAATAGGGGTCTTTGGTGGTTGATTTGGATGAAATCAATGATAAAAACCAAGTGGAGGAAGTCAGCATTTCTAAGAGAACCAAGGCCAATTTGAAGAGGAAGGCTCCTCCCACTCCACAAATGATTCAAACCTTTAAGAATGGTGTTCAAGACAT
Organism: Sequoia sempervirens; assembly: GCA_007258455.2. Lineage (NCBI taxonomy): Eukaryota > Viridiplantae > Streptophyta > Pinopsida > Cupressales > Cupressaceae > Sequoia > Sequoia sempervirens. The sequence goes on along the minus strand of VDFB02128519.1, from coordinate 10,065,511 downwards.
GCAAAACCTAGAGGCGGAGACCATGTTTGTCCTGAAGACTCTGGGTTAATCGTGGCTGGTCTTTTTGTTGGCTTTTCTGCTGGCTTTTTTTGTCTGACCTTCCTGGTCTTTTGCAGGTGACTGTTGCTTGTTCTGGTTTTTTTCTTTTGTGTAGCCCGTTGTGTCTGTTGGACTTTTTTGTCCTTTCTGTTATGTTTTAAATTTGGTGGTTTCGAGTCCCTATAAAACAAAAAAATTGGATTCCTATTTGTGTCATGCTTGTCCCACTTTGTATTTTAGAGTATATAATTACTACCTTTCTAGGGGATTTCTCAAGTTCACCTCTTATTGTGGTAGCCCTCTTGGTGCCTTTAATTATCAAACATTCATTCCTTATATATTCTTCCTTACTATTTAAATTTTTAAACCAAATTTTACTTCTTCTATGTGGGGGAGAAGTCTCAACATTCTCACCTTTCATTAGAATTTCTTACTTCAACACTACATTTTCCAACTCTAATTTAAAATTATCAATTTCATCATTTTCTACTAAATTTTTCTCTCATATCTTTGACTAGGATTATGTTGGTGTTTTTTAATGTCCCAGTTGATTCTTAAGACAACCTAAAGGATAGCTAATTCTTATACTTAATTGTCCTAAGGGATTGACCAACAAATAAGAGAAGGATTTGGACAATAATCTCCTTTGCACTTCAGGCTCTGTAGGACCTAGCTAGGAGGGTGATCCTATGCAATATCACTTAAGATTTCTTATATTGACTTTAGATATTTCTCTTAAATAGATATGTTCTCTTATTAATGAAGAATTACAGATAAACATATTGAATGGAGTTTATGCATTTCAGAATGAGAACATGTAAATAATATTATGCAATAAATATTGCTAAGTGAAAGGTAAATTGTTCATTAAAATTGCTGATCATGAAGTTTATAATCAATATTTTGCATAGATTGGTGCCTTAAACCTAGGTCATAGAGTCAAGGGGAACATAATTGAAAACCCTATATAACAGTATTGACTTTAATGTATTAAAGCTTAATGATAATGCATTACATTACCATCCCTCTAAATTCTACAAAAAATTCTACTTACAAATCCTTGCGTATATCTAAAACATTCAACATTTACCATAAAGCATAATTAATTTACTACTTGAGTAAAATCCATAGAAGAAACATTCATACACAAGAAAGAATACAAAGATGGACAAAAATAGATCCTTGATCAATTTTATTCATAAATGCTAGAAAGATAAATACATGTAGGAGACAATTCGCTTGCAAAAATTTTCATGTATTGGATTCTAAATGCTATTACTATTATACAAAATTACCAATTACATTGGCATCATTTTCTAACAAGACCTAAACTGGACATATACAGAATGATACACAAAAGTTGCTTTGCTTACAAATTTTCAAGATTATACAATGGTTGTGAATTCCCTTTTATAGAAACAAGGGAGCAAACAAGCTTCAGGCCATAGGAAAAATGGCACATTTTCATTTGACCATCTTGTCCAAGAAAGAGACAAAGACAAAACCTCCTAAGGAAAACAAAAGGAATGCTCCATGTGAAGACAAATAATTACTTTAACTAATGAAGAAGACGCTCATTGATGTTGCGATGAAGAAAGAGAGAATGATTATACTTTGAGGCTTCATCTCTCGAACTGAAAGCATATTCTCCTTGAAACATAAAAAAAATGAGTTTAAGGGTTTAATGTCCAAAACCTAAAGTCAATTCCACCTTTTCCTAGTGTTTCATGGGGATGCAAATCAACAAGGAAAATAGATTGTCTTTCAACCATAAAGGTGAGTCAATCATGCCTGGATCTTATCCTTTTGAGTCTTGGAAATGGACTAGAAATGATTTGTTATGATTAACCTAATTAGACTATATGACATAATATGAAAAATGCAAAACCTTGACAAATAACATAATGAACATTAAATTGCAAACAGATCCAGAAATTGTAGGAGACTGTGTGCCTATCCTAAAAAATTGGTTCTAGTGTGAACAAGAGGACTGGGATGCCTAGGGGCATATTTCTTAGACACACAAGACAACTGAGATGGGGGGTGAATCAATTGTGCATTAAAACCTTCAAAACCTTATTAAGTATTAGTATGAATGTAGACAAATGAAACTGCAACACATCCACAATCATTCACAATAGAACACTAGATTTTTACATGGTTTCCCTGTAAGGGAAAAGCCAAAGTGAGGATTAGCTCACTATATGAAAACCAAAATTTATTGTAAGAGGCTCACTACCTAGAGGATGTAGGGTAAACCCACAAAACTAGTTTACAATTCCATTGAGGAAGAAAAAATTCATTTTTAGATGGAAAACACTTTAGGGGGTTCGCTAGAACTAGGAGGGTTTTCTAGAACCCCCTAAAGGGTTTGATAGAACTAGAGGGTTCGTTAGAACCAAGGGGGTTCGAGCGAACCCCCCTTTAATGGGTTTTTTTTTAAATTGGATTAAAGGGGGGTTCACTAGAACCCCCCTTCTCCCCCTCTAGCACCAAAAATCTCTAGAATTTTTCCCTTCGAAGCTTGAGTTGAGGATGAAAATGGAGGAGACTTCACAAACCCAACAGGATGATGGTAGTCCTTGGAATGAGCTATCCAATTAATATAATTTTGATATTTTTTTTATTATGTATTTTTTTTAGTTTGATTAAACATAGGTTTTTCACCAAAAAATCAAGCTCTTTGTTTTGCACATGTGGAAAAATAGCAGATTATCAAAAAAACAAATTGAAAAATATTAGTACACTAGATATTGAAGTCCTTGATCCAACAAAAAAAAAAAGAATTTTGATACATACAAAAAAAGTTCGCCTATGTCTAAATTGTAATTGGTTTGACTTTAAAACTTGATTAAGGAAAAAAAATATTCAATACAACACTATGAATCCAAATGAAAGCACTATATATCGTAGTTAAAATCTAAATTTGAAAAAATAGAATTTTATCCTTCATGGAAAAAAAAGTTATGTTGTATATGGTGAGCATCACTCCTTAAAAATGGTGTTTACTAAAAAAAAACTAGTTTTTGAATGAGATGGAAAAAGAAGTGTAATTTGATCCCACAAATTTTAAAAAATATATATTTAGAATCTACAGAAAAAATTTCACAAATCACTAGTTTGCATCATCTTCAAATTCCTCATGGTTTAGCCACTATAGGTGCCCGAAAGTGAAGATTTAGTTAGAAAAAATCAGTTTAGTGTCTAGTTTGGCCAAAAATTGTAAACCAATATTGTGGGATCACCCCTAACTTTTCAAAAAGGAAAGGCTCACTGCCAAGGGCTCGCTACCCAGGAAGATCACTTATTCCGAACTATGTAAAGAAACAATTACAAGGAGGTTCACTACCTTAGAGCAACTGGAGAAACCGCCACAATGTCTCTTTTCCATCTGCAATCTTCATCTCACTGCCTCCAATGACTTTTGACACACTAAATTGTAGACACCTTTTGCTCACTGCTTTTAGTAGTCTTGAGTATTTTTTCCCACACTCAGATCTCAAAACATGATCACATATACATCATTCCATTCCACTCTTCTCCAAAATTTTGACCTTGCATATATATCTTTTGTAACCTCAAATAACCTTCTCTAGGTTAGATTCAATAAAATGTATGCACTTCAAACACGCAACCATCAAATTGGTTGACACTAAACACCTATGTGGTGGAAAGAAGTAAATTTGGAACACATAATGGGTTAACCAAGACCCAAATCTACACTAACACACTACACCAAGCTTCCATAAACCACGAAACTCATCCACAAACAATGCTAACACACTAGATTGGAAAAACTAACATTAACACTATCAAGCAACCAATTTCATACTTCACCAAGGTCAAAAACATCCTATGGACTATGTAGCAACATTACACAACATCTTTGAATATTCCAACATCAACATAATATTCAAAAACATTGGTGCAAAGATATGAGACTGAGAATACTATCATCCTATGCAACCAGTCAAACTACCATTGAGATACAACTCAAGATCTGAGCTTGTGGAATAGCTGAGCACTAAACAAACCAAGGGAAGGTAGGTAAGGGAAATATTAGCACATTCCCAAATCCGCAAGACAAGAAACTTCAGTGCAAAGAAATGTGGAGCAATTCCATTTCTACCAGATATCCCTCTTCACAAGCCAAAGACAATTCAACACGCTATCAAACATATCTTCTACTTTTGCACAATCCAAAATCTGAAACTCTACATATAACATGTTCAAATACTTCTGACCATAAACCTCACAAGAACATCTTTAAGAATGAAAAAATGTAGAACAAAAATTCAAAACACTTCTTAGTCACCTTGTAGAGTCTTTATGCAAATTTTCTCAAAAGCACTTGGAAACCAAGTAACCTTGTTGCATCTACAACACCTACTCAACACCATACACACCTTCTCAACATATCCACACTAGAGGTTGACATTGATGAAAATATCTATGTGCAACAATCTCCCCCTTTGTCATTGATGGCAACATTTGTTGAAAATCCATCAACAACAAAAGCAACTTTGTATCTCCAATACTCAAGCAACTCTCCCCCTTACTTGAACACTTATTTCCCTGTGTTTTTCAGACTTATCTCTCCCCCTTTGACATCAATGACAAAGGGAAATACCTACACACTTCACTTTAGGCACAAGATGTGCCCCCCTGACTACACCAGCCAAAGATACCACTACCTACTCCCCTTGAGAGGTAACCTACATCAGTCCAAGACAAAGAATACATCTTGAATTTCTCTCCTAGAAAGATGCACAATCTTATACATCTAGTTGAAAGGAGGGATAATAACCACTAGCTTATGTCTAAGATACTCAAATGTATCTTTTGGAAGAGCCTTTGTGAAAATGTTTGTTATTTGATCCTTTGTAGGCACATACTCCAACTTTACTTCCTTCTTAGCAACTTTCTCTCTTAGAAAGTGACATCGGATAGAGATATATGCTTTGTTTTTTAATGCATTACAAGATTTTTTGACATGTTGATAGCACTTGTATTATCACACAAGATAGGAATAGGTTCATCATATGATATTTTGATATCCTTTAATGTCTTCTTCATCCAAAGCACCTGTGTACAACAAGATGTTGCAACAATATATTATTCCTCTAGAGTAGATAATGACATTGAATCCCACTTCTTACTTATCCAGGAAACTAGCTTGTTTCTAAGGAAGAAAACACCTCCACTTGTACTTATTTTGTCATCTACACAACCTGCCTAATTGGCATCTATATAAGCACTCAAAGAGAAGTTAGTATCCTTATAATACCATAGACCATAGACCATAATCCATAGTCCAGAGTGCCCTTCAAATATTTGAATATCCTTTTGAATGCTACCACATGTGACTCTTTAGGATCTTCCTGAAATCTTGTGACAATACACATTGCATGCATAATATCATGTCTAGTTATAGTTAGATATAGTAATACACCAATCATAGATATATACTTAGTTTGATCTATCTTAGGAAATTCATCATTTTTTATTAATTTACAACTAGTAGCCATGGGAGTACATACTGGTTTAGAATCCATCATTGTAAACTTCTTTAACACTTCCTTTACATATTTGATTGTGAAATGAATATCCCTTTTTTTGACTGACTAATTTGTAATCCAAGGAAGAAATTCATCTCCCCAAGCATTGACATTCCAAACTCATTTGCATCTCCTCTATAAACTTTTTACACATGGTCTCATTTCCTCCAAAGATTACATCATTCGCATACACAACCACAATCAAAATTTGATCTTTCTCAACTTTGAAATAAAGGTTGTTATCTACGGTACCCTTTTCTTAATATTTGTTGTAGTCAGTATCTATCTAATCTTATATTCCAAGCTCTAGGAGCATGTTTGAGCCCATATAATTCTTTCTTCAACTTGCAAACCATATCAGGATCTTTTGATAGCTGAAAACCTTCTGAATTTTCAATGTACACTTCTTTTTCTAACTCACCATTCAAAAATGTAGACTTAACATCCATCTAATATACCTTGAAGTCTTTGTGTGCTACAAAATCCAAAAACATCCTAATAGCCTCCATTCTCACTACTAGAGAAAAAATCTCTTCAAAATATATTCCTTCCACTTGTGAGTAGCCTTTACACACAAATCTAGCCTTGTTTTTGATAACTTCTCCATTCTCATCTAACTTATT